>OW971934.1:24865000-25330000 GCA_943193695.1 Acrobasis suavella
GTTCGTTGATCACAAAAATGCACTCGCGACGGGTCCCGCTTTTCCCGGACCGACGAAGGACCAAAACAAAATGTAGGGGCTGAATGCCACGTCTACACTTGATGATAGATGATGAAGTGAGCTGATCGCTCTGGTGGTGTGGAGAGAGGTTTTGAAATAATACCACCTAAGTTGAGTACTTGAATTAGACTGGTTTATTGATATTAAATACGATTACTTGAAATATATGAACGAAGTTAAAACTACTGAGTCGGCATCTGCCTGACCTACTTATTAAAGGTACTGTTCAATAGATTGAACAAAAACCATAGTTATTTATGTTGGACAGGTACTGTTACCTATGGGTAACAGTACCTGTCCAACATATTAAGTCAAATATTTTCATATTATTTTTTGTTTACTTTTGTATTTTTAACCGACTTCCAAAAAAGGAGGAGGTTATCAATTCGTCGCGAACCTTTATTTTTTTATGTATGTTCACCGATTATTCAAAGACGTCTAGAAAAATTTTTTTCTTGTTTGAAAGGGTACACTTGTTACCATACCATGGAAATTTTATCAAAATCGGTTGTGTAGTGTGGGGGAGTGAAGTCGTTTTTTAGTTTTGTAAAATTATATTTAGTAAATATAGTCGTACAAAAAGTATTGTATAAAACGTAGTATAGGCACTTCAAAAAATGCTCAATGGTGTCTTCTTTACGAACCTACGTAACCTGCTTATGGCTGTTGCATAAAATACTATAAATAAACTATTGCCAATCTTTGAAACAACATGATGTAAACAAACCATTTTGTCATAATCCGATTTTGTGTGGGAAGTTATTTTAGACAATATATGAAAAGTATATTTTTTTTACAGGGCACAAAAAATATGGCATAGGACCTTTTGTGCTGTTGAGGCCAACTTTTTTGGTGACAAAAATGCGGGTTGAAAATATTATTAGTTAAAAGTAATCAAACAGTTGCCAATTTGGTAGTAAAGACAATAAAAACAGATGCATCTAAGTACCTACGTTCACAAGTGGCGAGGATATCGTAACTTACAGATATTTAAAAAAAACGACGGATTGCACTCCGGGAGTGCCGGCAGAAGTGAAAACTTGAATATTAACGTTGTGCATTTTTGATATTTTGGAATGGTTAGGGAATAATTTTGCACGGATCGCTTTAATTATCAGTATAAAAGTACTATAATTTATGTGGTAGAATACATTATTTATTTATTGCGCTATCGTACACAAATATGACAATTTATATTACATCAATTAAACACTTTATATACACGAATTTTACGAATACACAGCAGTGTGGCCACTACACAGACGATCGAGCCATCAGCTGTCACTGTCATCATCCATGGATACGTGTGGCACGCTGTTCATAAGCACACACGATCATTTGCGCAAGCACCCTGCGCCGCCTAAACGAAACAGCAGGCGCCTGCATACATTTTCGCCGCGAAGTATAAAGAGAGGGGGATACTTTCTCTCCTACGCCGCGCTGGCTAGACAGCCGGCGCGGCTCCGTCCGTCTTACGAATTTTTGATCAGGGTCACGTGTCCTGATGCCCTGACGCGAGTTTAACATTTTTTACCCATTACAAAAAAAGTGTACAACGCCGCTAAAGAAGTTTTCACTTCAAAAAACATACGGGTCGAATTGATAACATCTTCCTTTTTTTAAGTCTGTTAAAAAACTACGACATTTAGGTTAATATTACAATGTATTCATTAATATAGTAAGGAGTTCGATCATATCCAAGTTTCTTGCTTTTCATTTTATTTATTAGCATTTACAAATTTTTTGTTAGTATATCACCAAACGAGTAATTTGATATGCGTACGACATTAAATATTTCATATTTTACGCACATATTTAGTTTTGTAACGTATATTTTCAATATACCACTACAATGTAAACCTTTAGATGGCAGCCCTACGCGTCACACATACCTAGTTAAATTAGTTTTGACACACGCTATTCTGTCGACTAACTTCTAGCTGAATGACAAAAATACCTCGATGCGGGATCTCTGAAATTATACAGGTAATTACACTGGTGTAACTTTATTTCGGAGTCTAGCTGGAAAAGTTGGAAATAATACAACCTGGGGCTAATGTAGCCGTCTAGTTACATTGGTGTTTGTTAAAAACTACAGTTGATGTAATATGGCGTACTCATTGCAAAGCCCATCTTGCCCCGGAGCTCTATTTTTGAAATGGGTAGGCATGCATCGGACAAACAGTAATTTTTGTGTTAATTTCATATTGCTGCATTTCTTGATCTCATTGGATTGGCAGTCAGTGATTTTGAGTAGTCATTATACTACAGACTTACTAACTGGAAAGAAAATATAAGGGTGAAGAAGTTTTCCATACTGATGATCAAATATGATATGATACACTATATTCTCTTTTAAGTTTATATTTGAATTGTGAAAAAGGCTAAATATTTATTCACGAAAAAAACATTAAATAATACAATAGAAGCTAAAATTAAAAATAATTATAAACTAAACTAAAGATAACAAATTATAAAACTAAAATAATAAATTTTACTAAAACTAAATTAAACCTAAAAGGAACAACATTTTCCACCTCGGATAGTACCTATTAAATTAAATTTAATTAGTACAATATTAAATCTTTTTCATTATATTACTACATCCTTATCAAAGTTGGTCAGAGCGGACACTTTGAATTGGCCTTTAAGTCTTTTAACCCTTAAACCAACCCCGAAAGAGATACATATTTCATAAGTTGGTTTATAGGATATGTATATTTGAAAGTATTTTTATGTACAGATATATTTCACTCATGTAATCCCTACTTATCTCTTATAATATCAATAGTACCACAACGTAAGAACACATACATTCCTTAATCAGACCGACAGCTAGGAGTACTCCACTAGTGTGCAATCAGATTCTTAATGATGCAATCACGTAAGGCGGCTAATAACCGAGTCGTAACGGAACGAAGTTAAATAATCACGAGCCGGCATGATTGACAGGCGGAGCAGCGCGGAATTAGAGACTGGATGCGTTTACACCGTGGCGAGCTGTTTAAGAATACCGTTTATTTTATTTTTTTATGTCTTCCTTTTTCTATAAAGCTGCCAGTGCTCTGCCATATTCTACTACCAGACTTCAGACAAGAGGAGGCGTTAAGAAGGAATAAGACAAAATATGTCAATTGCCGCAGCTAAAACACGTGAGTAACAACTTACTATACGTATGTGTGCAAGACGAGATGATTCCCACGGAAAATTAGTTCGTTAGATAGAAACAGAGGTAGTACATAACACAGAGTTTGAAATATCGGCTCAATAGTATCAGTTTTATTAAAGTAGGTACTTCATTTTATAACAGGTATGGATTATACAGAGTGACTGCCTCCGTGGTCCAGTGGTCAAGGCGTTCGCCTTGTGACTCGGAGGTCATGGGTTCGATTCCCACTGGGAAGCATACTTTGTGAAAAAGTTGTTTCCAGTCTGGATAAGATATTGCAGGCTTGAATCACCTGATTATCCGAAAAGAAAGATGATTCCGTGTTTCGGAAGACACGTTAAACTGTGGGTCCCAAACGCCACTTAGCGTTTGATCATCAACCTATCCAAGGATTGGTTCCTGGTTTGCCCTTTGGGTTGTGGAGGTCAGACGGCAGTCGCTCTGTGTAAAAACCAGTAACCTCGTCAAATCTCCTTGGTTAGGTAGCGGACCCCGGGCTCTGAAGCGTTACTGCTGAGGATGCAACCGGGAATACGTTCGGATGATGATGATGGATTATACAGAGTGTACAATTGTTGCACTCACTGATCCCACGCCTAGCGTTTGCCTAGCGCTTGCCTACCGTACGCTTAGCGCACGCCTAGCGCGCTTCGGATTTCTTGAATCTTTATAAAAAAAAAACAACAACATTGAATACGATTCAAATCATTTAAATAAAATATTTGAAGTTAGAGTTGATGACATTATAATCTTGAACACAATTTACCCAGCGTGAAATAAATGCCAATTTCTTGGCACCACATTTCATTTTAAAACATTCGCATATAAAATCGAGCCAATTCAGAGATTGAACTTGGCAACGCATCAAATGCAACAAGTTTGTGTTTTGTTATGAATACGGATAGCGGTATAAAAATATTGTGGTCCAAAAAAATATTCCAAAGTTTCTTATTCTTTTTTGTACTAAAAAACAAGTAAGTGATCACGCTGAGACTAGTGTGAAGAAGAAGTGTAGCTTTAAAGATATGTACCAAATTTTTCTTTGCCTATTAATCTTTTAATTCTTTCTAAATAATGATAAAATTTAGTCAATTTGGTTTTTATTTTATTCTTTGCATTATAAAAATGAAATATTATCAGCCAATCTACAAAAAAAAAGCACTTTGTGACACATGACACATGTGCATCTTTTACTGCATTAACAATAATCAACTTACTAAAACTATGGATGTATCAATACTATTAGATACAATCGACAGTATTCGATACTATCGATATTATTGATAGCATCTAAATTCAATAGTATCGATATTATCGATAGTTTTACCTTACATCAATAGTATTGCAAACTATTGACAATCGATACTATCGATAGTATCGGTTTTTTGATACTATCGATAGTCCTATCAATATTGTGACTGTTTTTCAATTACACGATAGTATCGATAGACTATTGATATTTTATACTATTGCTTGCAACACTAACATGCACTCCCGCCGGGCCACTGAGCTCCTCAAAGAGCGGCTGCACTTTGTAGTTAAAACAGGGCTTTATGCAGCTCATAGCTTGTTAACCAATCAGCTGCCTCTATGTGAAAGAGTGTTCTAGCATAGAAGCTATTGAGTCTTACATTTCGGTGTGACACTGTGCCTGCTCTTCGCAGTACAAACACGGCTGCAGCAGCAAATCGCTCGCTTTGCATACATCTGAATGCATGGCTTCTTGCGCCGGTTTTACCCACCTCATAACGCAGTTTGTTAGCCAATCAGCTGCCTCTATGTGGAACAGTGTTCTAGCATAGAAGCTATTGAGTCTCACACTTCGGTGTGACACTGCGCTTCCTCTTCGGAGAACAAACACGGCTGCACCAGAAAATTGTTCGCTTTGCATACATCTGAAGGCATGGCTTCTTGCGCCGGTTTTATGCAGCTCATAGCTTGTTAGCCAATCCGCTGCCTCTATGTGAAACAGTGTTCTAGCATAGAAGCTATTGAGTCTTACTCTTCGGTGTGACACTACGCCTTCACTTCACAGTACAAACACGGCTGCAGCAGCAAATCGCTCGCTTTGCATACATCTGAATGCATGGCTTCTTGCGCCGGTTTTATGCAGCTCATAACGCCGCTTGTTAGCCAATAAGCTTCCCTTTGGAATTATGTTTGCACGACGCCTGAGGAAGTGTGATTAGGGTGACTGAGATTTTAGTAAAATCTTTCTTCTTTACTTTGTGCTGGTTGAATTTCTAAGTTACATAAAAGCAGGTATTCGTATCGTAACCAAAAACTATTTTTAAGATTATGGCTGTGGCTGTTGTCTGTGTATGCGCCAAACTTCTCGGTCTTCAGTCACCCTTAAGCTCTTGAAACGCCATAACCCTGCCTTTTCTTTTCTTAATTGGTCTATATAGCTTCTTCTCGGTATTTCTGGACTTCTGCTACCTTGTAATTAGTTTTTTTTTAAAGTGTCATGACGTATTGAGTGACCTATCAATTGTTCCTCTCCTATTCTTATTTTGCACTGCAGTTTTTTTTTCTCTTCTACTATTTACATTTTCATTGATTTCATTTCCATCCAAATATTGGGACCTCAAAAGGTTACGGGAAAATGTTAGATAAACATAACGGAGTAATCACACAGATTAAGCTTGCCCCAAAGTAAATTCGAGACTTGTGTTATGGGATACTGACTCAACGATACTATATTTTGTAACAAGTACATCCAAGACCCAGGTCAATCTGAAAAAGATCATTTTCCATCTTGACCTCGGGGATCGAACCCGGAACCTCTGGTGTGACTGTTCGGCATAATGACCACTAGACCAAAGAGGTCGTTATGTTGTTGTAAGATACTATAGTTTTGATGTTTCTCTATTTGGTCGTACTTAAATACATACAATTTCCATTGTAAAAGCGTCGACATTGTAATGAAGACCTCTGTGGCGTAGTGATCACCATTGCTAGTCCGCCACCCAGAGTTTCCAGGTTCGATCCCCGGTCAGGGCAAGTTGGAAAATGGCATTTTTCAAATTGTCTTGGGTCTTGGATGTTTATCTATATATGTACTTGTTATAAAATATAGTATCGTTGAGTTGGTATCTTATATCACAAGTCTCGAACTTCCTTTGGGGCTAGCTCAATCAGTGTAATTTGTCCCTATATTTTTATATATTTATTAATTTATATGTAATGTAGGTACGTATCCCTCGAGAACAACAAAGATGATGTAAGGAAGTACATAAGTGTGCATTTACATAAAGCCCCTGTCATCCGCCACTGATCCCGCGCCTACCTGACAAATATAATTTGTCGCACACGCCGTCGGAACGTCTTTACGCGGCTTATGGGTTTACCTGCTTTCAGTTTTGGGTTACAGATGTTATTTTGTATGTTGTTTTGGCGATAAAAACTAAACTGACATAAAATTGTTGGTTTTCTAACAGCATTACAATGCTCGCATTATATTATTAACTAGCTTTTGCCCGCGGCTTCGCTCGCGTAGGGGTGTCATTTATCAAAATCGTTTCTTAGGGGATGCCTACGTCATAGAAGTTTTATGCATGCAAAGTCTAAGCCCGATCGGTTTAAAATTGACAAAGTTTCATACAAACTTTCATCCCCTATTTTATCCCCTTGGGGGTAGAATTGATCAAAATCCTTTCTTAGCGGATGCTTACGTCATAACATCTACCTGCATGCCAAATTTCAGCCTGATCCCTCCAGTGGTTTTGGCTGTGCGTTGATAGATCACTATGTCAGTCAGTCAGTCACCTTTGAGTTATATATATTTAGAAGAAGAAGAAGGAGATAGAAGAAGATTGGTTCGAATCCCACTCGTGGCCAAATTTTTCATCATATGTTTTAATTTGGACTTTGACATTTTAACCGGAGTTGTCAAATTTATTTGCTATGCAAATAAAAAAAAACCGCCACTGTCAAGAACGCCATCTAGTGATGAGTAGTACCTATACGATTTGGTTACAGTAACGGCATCTATTGTTTGTTAGGGAAAGCCCTGACTTTAAAGCGTTAACCTCCAATAATTTTTACATGGCTGAACCGTATTTCATCAAACATAGCTCATCGAACCACCGTAAGGGAATATGATTTCACTAAAAAAAAAACCGCTTCGGAAATCGAAATAAGTTTATCCGTTGAGTTAATGGAGTGCTATGATTCAAAGATTCAAATTCAAAGATTCAAATGTTTATTCAGTAATTAGACCTTTACAGGCACTTTTACACGTCACGTCAATAAGTATAATTTATAAGAATTTATGTTACGTGTAAAGTATATTAAAATTTAATTTATTTTTAAAGAAAAGCTACCGATACCAGCGCTTCGTAACGACCACTGCTGAGAAGAAACGCCGAAAGAAACTCATTTTCACAGTATTGGTCGCCTACTCGCCAGAAGGGCTTTGTCATATTATTATAATTGTCTTTTAATTAAGAAATACTTATAATATAATACAATGTTGACACATTATAACATGCAATGCTTGCAAACAAGTAAACAAACATAAATTGCGTAATTAAAAATATTAAGTAGTTAAAAAAAGCGAAGCCGAGCTAACCAGTCCCTCCCGGCAGCACCCGTTCACGAGTTGACGCACGGATCAGCCATCGTTTAACTCAATGCCACTGTATACTGTGTAGTGGATGTTTAAAATGACCGTACATGAGTACAAGCACTCTTTGTCACACCATGATCGTCTTTGTGAAATACCGCCTTTGTTTTTCTAGCATTCTTCTCCATTCACTGGTTGTCTGTGAGAGATCGCTTTAAGACAAAGTGGTAGCTCAAGTGGCGCCCTCATTTGAAATAAATTGTTTAAAACTAAATAAGGTTATAATTAAAAATTTGATTTGTATAAATGTCTAGAAAGACCTTTAAACTATTTTATGAGTAACCTTTGAAATTATTACGAATAGTCCGTCTAGTTTTAAAACTGTTTTTCGCCAAAAGTGGCCACTTTTGGCGAAAAACAGTTTTAAAACTAGACGGACTACCAATATTACTTTCAAAGGTTATTCATAAAATAGTTTAAAGGTCTTTCTAGACATTTACACAAATCAAATTTTTAATTATCACCTTATTTAGTTTTAAACAATTTATTTCAAATGAGGGCGCCACTTTAGCTACCACTTCGTCTTAAGCGATTAGAATTAAATTTTCAATTCAAATTTTATTCAATTATTCAATTATTCAATTTAAATAATCAATATAAATATCAATAAAATCTCATACTAATCTTTCTTTTTATGAACATTTGTTGACGTCACATGATAACCTATAGCTAAATTTACTGCCGCTTCCAAAGCGGTGAGACCGCCCGTTGTAGGTACACGTGTAATGTAAAATTATTTGTTTGTGTTACATTTTTCTTTTGGTGCACGTACAATAAAGAGTTATCTATCTACAAACCCAAGAAGCACAAGTCGCATCTAGTCAAGCAGCATCCAACCTTACAGACGCCAAGTCAGTGCCTTAAACCCTCGGCCACCGTTGCTTCTTTTTCTGCACTAGCGCTTAGAAAGCGGCAGTAAACTTAGCTGTAAGTAACCATTTGACGTAAACGATTGTGCAATAAAACAAAGTGACGATTATATAAATATCCTGTGACGATAAAGATATAATTGAATTTGAATTCGATTTTAATGAAATATATACCTACATAATAATGTCAATGAGACTTTAATGAACGGAGATCAATAAGCGGCCAAGTGCGAGTCGGACTCGCGGACGCAGGGTTCCGTACCATTTTCTATAAAAAGTCACGTTTGCTGAATGGGAGTTCCACTTAAATATTTATGTAAGTAATGTTATAGCGGCAACAGAAATACATCATCTGTGAAAATTTGAACCGTCTAGCTATCACGGTTTATCAGGTACAGCCTGGTGACAGACAGACAAACAGACGGACGGGCAGTGGAGTTTTAGTAATACTGCTTTTTACCCTTTTGGTACGGAACCCTAAAACTAATATTCTTAAAAATGTAGTTCTGATAATATTCACAAACCCTAACATTAAGTAACGTGAACCATATCTCAAAACCCCGGCATACAATAGTGTAAACAAAGATCTCGCGGTAATATTTTATTGCCGGCAGCTCACTCGCTAAGGAGGGAAATATTCAATTTTTATTGCCCGAGGTAGCAAATAAATTCCGCTAACTGCGTAGTTTTTGTTGCCAAGTATGGGTTTCTACCGATGTTGAAATACAACTATTTTGGGTTATTTTGTTTGTTCTTTTTTAATATATTGTAAAATAGGTGCCCGAGAGAAAGAGGGAAATTGGTATATCTATTTATTTGTAAGTCTACTTAGTAGCTGAGGCGCTTTGAAACAGAGACCGGACATTGTCCAAATTTCCTTTTATACTATCTATACTAGATATCATATGACATCTAGTGGCGACTACTTGAATTAATTATTTACGAGGATGCTACAAGCATCAAGCATTGATACAATATTCAATACTAGGGTACTTAATACCTACTTAATGCAATGCAAGCCATATAGATGGCGCTTGTGTCTAACATTGAATATTGTATTAATGCTTGATGCTTGTAGCATCCTTGTAAATAAGTATATATATATATATATATATATTATTTTAGGAATTTAAAACTCCAGAAATGCAAAAAGAGCGGTGTAGTTAGTTTAATATGCGAGTCCGTATCGATGCTCTTGAGCGGATTCAGTTGTTTCAAGATCGGGATCCCTTCATTATCACCTGCTTCATTCAGAAATTGGCTGAGAAGAATACTGTTAACAAATATGTAAAAATATATCACTTTATCATTATGGTACGTGTCAAGTTATTTAGCTTTAGTTTTTCTGTAAATCTTTATGTCCTTTTTAGGGTTCCGTAGTAAACAAGGAACCCTCATAGTTTCGCCATGTCTGTCTGTCTGTCTGTCTGTCTGTCTGTCCGCGATTCCGTGTTTACTTAGCGACTATAAGGACTAGAAAGCTGTAATTTGGTACAGGTGTTTATATTAATTATGCGGAAAACGTCGTAAAATAAAATACAGAAAAAAATTTTTTTTTGCATATCTCCCATACAAGTTAAGTCAAAAGCCAATTTTATTTTCTTGACTTACTAATCATGTGGGGTATCGTTAAATAGGCCTTTCAAAAATATTACGAGCTTGTGAACACCGTTTTTCGATTTAGGGATCCGTTTCTGAAATATTTGGTTTAAAAGTGAAAATTTTAGTTACAGTCAAGCGTCCCCCCCCCCCCTCTATCTGCTCAACGGATATATATAGACACGTGAAAAAATTTACAGCTATAGTAAATGTAACAAAATTTAAAGGAAAACTATCAGAGCTAAGTAGGGTTCACAAATTAATAAGTTATAGGCGATTAACTTATAACATGTACTCGGAAAAGAAATATTTCATACAAATTCAATAGAACATTAGTTTTTAGACGTTTTTAGTGGCATGAACTCAAAGTTGGCATTCGTAACTTCGGAACCCTACACTGCGTGTTGGCCAATTATAGTCTGTAAATTGCTAAAAAACATTATGAGTTAGTTGTTAGTGGAAATTTTACTGATGTATGTTTAAGTAGTTAAGTTAATTCTAACTGCACAAGGCTATTGTTAGTTTCCCAAATAAATAAATAAAAAAACTATTTTTAATCGACTTCAAAATAGAAGAAGGTTCTTAATTTATCGGAATCTTTTATAGTTCTAGTGTTTGATAGTGCTTAACTAGAGAAAGAGTTTAATTATCAAAATTGTGTGTAATCTCACACAGCTACACCTATTTATTAAAAAATCTTTGCTAAACCAATTTTTTTAAATTTGTTTGGTCCTTATGACTCTTTTCAATTATTGATATTGCAAGAAGAATTTTTTAACTAAAATTGGTTTGGCAATTGATTTTGCATATTTTTATGAATAAAGGAGTTAGGCTCGGTCTACCCCATCCCGCATAAGACGTGATAAGTAGGTATGCAGACACAAAAATACTTAAAAAATGATGGAACGCCTCAAGTATTGCAAGCGAGTAGAGACAGGTATGTCGTCACGTACGGTCGGCAGAATTTATCCTCCCGCCGGGAAATTACAGGTACGGTCAGCAGCGAGCGAGCGGCAGAAGATTATCTGGTATAACCACAGGTCATAAACTCAAGACAAAACGGTTTATCTTCTGCGCCATAAAATTGACTGGCGAACGAAATGTGCAGCAGTTTTCTATTTTTATTTTTATGTTCTTTAATTTATTAGGTAATATTTATACATTCATATGGATAAGCAACGAGTACTTGTCGCCCACGTTGGTGTATTTAAATGACAAATAGCATAATTTATAAAAAGCAGTAGTACCTCAGCCTCCTATTCATATGGTTGCGAAACGTGGAAGGTCACCAAAGACATCACGCAGCAAATTCAAGTCTTTATAAATCGCTGCCTTCGACAGATATTAGTTATCTTTTGGCCTGAGAAGATTTCTAATGAACGCCTGTGGCAGCTCTGAGGTGAAACACCAATCGATTACCAAATAGCTCGTCGCAAATGGACATGGATCGGCCACACGCTTAGGACCCTACTCACATTCCAAGGCAGGCACTGGAATGGACTCCTCAGGGCAAGAGGGAGCGTGGTCGAACAAAGCAGACCTGGCGACGGTCGGTAACAGCGGAAATGAAGACAATCGGGCTATCTTGGCCTGAAGTAAAGCGCGTTGCTCAAGACAGAACGAGATGGAGAAGCACTGTAGCGGCCCTCTGCCCCACGCGGGGGACATAGGACAATAAGTTAGTAATCACCTCAGCCTATAAACTTAAGTTTAAAACCAAAAGCTAGTCAAAGTGTCGGGCGACCGAAAGACTGGCAATCACTTCGCTGAACAAGTAAGCATTGCCATCCAACGTGCTACAGTATTTTTGTTGCTTTTTAGTTAGAGATTTTAATTTAATTTAAGTTTTGATTAGTATCAGTAATTTTTGATTAGTTTAAACCATATATTGTTTAATTAATTGTTTATTGTGATAAAAACGACTTATATCTATTAAATTTATCACACATGCATTTTTACAAAAATAGAATAATAATTGCAGAATTAATAACAAAGATAATAATTTCAATAAGATAAGATAAGAGTAATTTCAATTATATGACATTTAAATTTTAAATATTTTCATGATAATACAAAACAAATTTATTATTATTCACTTTCGTTTCGTAACTATATTATATGAATATTCACGTTGTAAATAAAATAAGTAGACAAGAATATCGATATTATATATTATTTTTCGATATTTCGATAAAAAATATCCGTATTCCTGTCCCTGTTAGTAGTATAAGATTGTGCCTATTACTTTTATCAATTATTTATTAAAGGTATTGCCAATACCGATCTAATTAAAAGAGAGCGTTTAAAAAAATAGGCATAGAGCCTACCCGACCTTAAGACAAAGTGATTTACCGAAGTTTGTACGGTTGGGCTCCTGTAACTACGATTTTACACGTGTTTAATGTATTTTTCCGGCTAGTCACCCACCGCTGTCTATCTATCTTTGTAATGAATTTGCCTGAGATGTTCACAGAACAAGATCAGAAAACACACCGGATCTCCTCAGCATTGCCGATTCTGCGGTGTACCATCGCTCACTCTCGCTCTAGCAAATGACGTTTCTAAGGGACAGAAAGCATAGAAAAGTACTGTTCCACGCTGCCAAATGAATCCCAGCACTTAGTATGCTCTGTCTAGAAAAAATATGAAATCTTCTCCCCATGGTTTGATATTCCATGTAACGCAGCTCGTACAAAACAGATCTAAACGCAGTGTATTATTCTGGCTCATGAGGAGTGCCACCTCTGGCACGTGACCGGCACACCGATTGCCGTTCCCGATTTTTTTCCCGGTTACGAGTGTAATCTGCGCGCTGATTGTCTGGAGACAGCGGCCCGCGTGCTGCAGCCACGGCGGTGGAGGGCAAAGTTTGGTATGACAAAAGATATCGATATATTCCCTGGTTTCAAATATGGGAATAGGCCGTGATTGCGGTGACACCAAGTGAGTTCTCGAGACAACAAGGCTCTCACATGTTGCTAAATTGCTTAGCTGACAAAAAAAAAATTTTGGCACATCAGATGGATTAGTAAAAAATATTGTTAACGTATTATTATTTTTCTCTAATTGACAAGTAATGAAAAAGATACAACGCATTTAAATTTCGTACATAAAACGTCACGATCTAGTACGATTTTTAATAGACAGTGAAATTAATCGCCCCCATTCCGAAACTTGAATGCGCTGTATCATTGAGAATTTAAACTACTCCAATAAAGCTAAAAATATTTTGGGATAGTCTATCTGACGAACGAACGAATAGAATAATATTTTTCAAAGTTAATTGTGACCTGTATGATATGACGATTGAATGGTAATTTAGATCAGTCCACGTAGAGTTAGTACTGCACTGATTATATTTTAAAAGGGAATTATAAATATGTCGTCTCAATTCGTGCGTACAGCCTAAAGTATTGCTTCAACATTTGAGAGTACTACTTTTCTCAGTATACAATTCTGTCTTACACTGGTGAATTAAGAATAATGAATAAAAATAATAGCAGGTCCACACCGGCGTGCATGCGTCGTCGCAACGCAAATATTTTGACGCATTTTCCGCCTCACAGGCGCTGCGTTATCACAGCGTTGCTACAACGTAGTTGCAACAAGACACACTCCTTCCGCTTCGTCTCGAATGTAGGGTACTAATTGATAATTTCAGCATTACTTTTTCTTTCACATTTATTAAAAGAGCGCAAGAAACTTGGCCCTACTTGTCACATATTTCCAGTGTAATACAGTTTGAAATAAACTGCTCTGAGACCGACGACATGAAATAAGGGAATTAACATTTTTATGCTGCTACTGAAATTACATTTCACTTTTTTTCTTTATTCATTATTGCACTGTTGAATATAAATATGTTTGATGACCTATGTAATCTAGTGGTCATCATGCCACGCTGTCACACCGAAAATCCCGGGTTCGATCCCCGGTCATATCAAGATGGAAAATGATCTATTTCAGATTTTCCGGGGTATTGAATGTTTATCTATGTTTGTATTTTTTGTTAAATATGGAGGTTTTGAGTTAGTATCCCATAACACAAGTCTCGAACTTACCTTGGGGCTAGCTCAATCTGTGTGATTTGTACGTATATATTTATTTATTTATAAATTGCAACGAATTTGTTAAATTGTATTTTCATGTACTTGTGGCGACCTCTACGGCCACTACGAGGAACTACAATCAAGAGACAACCGACAATATAGTTCACAAGAAGCATATGAGATGGCGCCAGCAGAGTATCCTACATCTCGATCTCAGAGTTCGCCCGATTCGCTGCATATATACAACTTCCGACGATACACCGTTGGAGCCGCGGTTCCCCAGGCGCAACAACATGCCTGGCGGGAAGATCTTCCCTTTGTGGCGGTCGAGCATATCACCTCGCTCCCGCTACAGTGGGAAAAATACCTATGGAAAAAGGTGAGGTGCAAAGTCAAATGGGAAACTTAAGTAGCACATATATATTGCACGATTTGTCCAGTATCGGTCCATACTCCCTGCCAATAAAATAAGGATTTGCCCATGGACCCTTAATTATCACGCAGAGCATTCGGGTTGGTGATGGTAGTACATGGAGTTCATACAGAGGATTTCTATGTCACTTGTACCTGAAAGATATATTACTGATAATAATATGAGATATGAACTTATATTCATTTAAATAAAAATTTACATCAATTAAATTGAATTCAAAATATAATACATATTTCTTCAGTCGCCTCTTATGACACCCGTGGGAAAGTAAAGAGGTGGTGACAAATTGTCACCATACGCCATATAAAAATTACATCATAACAAAAATACCTCGACGCGGTTTCGAACACAACTTTTAAAAAATTGCTTGGCGGCGCACGCACTTTAGCGAAATTCCATAAGTTTTTCACTCTTTGAATAAATATTGTAACGTGTTCCGCTTGTTGTTCGCTAATGAACCGAAGGCTTACTAATAGCTCGAACATGAGCTACTCATGGATTTGTAGTTGCATTTTTCTACTCCAACAAACTGTAGGGCTCGGCCCGGCCTAAATGCTCTGTGTGTAAGTTTCAGCTAAAGAGCCTGTATTATGCTTTGTGACCGAAATATATATATAATATATAAATAATAAGAATTGAAATTGATTGTAAATGACTGAAATAGCTAAATATAACTATATGTAATTGTGAATAATTGACGAGATTCCTCCTCTGTGCCTTGCAGTGCCCAGCAGGGTCCTTAAATGAGTGTAGAATCGTACAACAATATGTATAGTATAACACTATGTATCTGTATAGTCTGCATGTAATTTGAGGAGCAATAAAGTATTGAGTATTGAATCAACAGACATTTGTAATCACTTATTTGTTATTAACTTACTCCAATTGCCTGTAGGGTGACCGGCTGAAATGTTCTGGCGTTTAAAGTGCGAATTTAAACTACAAAAGCAAAATTTGTTTGCTTCTGGCCGAAACCAAACAAAATTTCATAAGATTTCTCGTTGCGCCACATAATAGAAACTCAGTAGCCTGGTGTAAGTTAGCATTTTTAGCGCTTTATCATGTGAAGAAACCCTGTATAGCCGCCAATTGGGTGGCTGACCACAAGGGGCTAACAAACACCTCGGGCTCCCTTGTGCTTCAGAAGGCACCTTTTACCCTTGGTAGCGACTGTCACCATTAAAAGGCAGTCGTCAAGCTACATGAAATGGTATAAAGCAGCTTGAATAATCTGATAAATACCTACCAGTGTTCGCCACTTACACATCTGACAAGAAAACGTTGCCTTGCTAACTAGTACTGACAATCATTTTTAACTTCATATTTCATCATCATCATTTCAGCATAGCGTCCACTGCTGGACGTAGGGCCTCTCCCAAGAATTTCCAAAATGACCGAACAAGAGCACCCTGCATCCAGCACTTTCCAGCAAACCTGGTCAGGTCGTCTGACCACCTTGTCCTACGCCTGTCACTTGTCTGTACGCGGTCGCTATTCGAGAACATTGTTGCTCTAGCGGCCATCGGTTCGTCGCGTTATGTATCCCGTCTACTGCCACTTCAACAAGCTAATCCGCTGAGGAATGCCGGTGACTTTTGCTCACCTACGAACTTCCTCTTTTCTGATTCGATCACGTAGATAAATACCGAGCATAGCCCTCTCCATAGTGCGTTGAGTGACCTTGAGCCTTCTTATGAGACCCATAGTAAGGAACCACGTTTCAGAGCCATGTCATCACTGGTAACACACCATTGGTTGTAGATTTTAGTCTTAAGGCATAGATGTATTTCGGACGCCAAGACAGTGCGTAGCTTCCCAAACAGCCCAGCCGAGTCGGATTAATCTTTAGGCGAAATTAACGATTAACGCGTTGTCTACCAGTCAGCCTTTGGGTTATAGAAACAGACGCCTAAATGTGGGTTGGGTTTAATTTAAAAAGACAAAAAACTTTGCGAATTTTTATCATAACAAAATCTTGACACGGTTTCCGACACAACTTAAAAATAAATGTCACGCGGCGTCGCATGCTCTTTGCGGGTGTTCCGCACATTTGACGCGACAAAGCGACAAAATTTCATAAGGCGTCACCTAGCGGGACGCCAACCCTTTCGGGAGCCTCGTAAATATTCAAGGTTACATTCGCTCTCACAATTTTTTCTGAATTTACTTGAGCTCCAAATTGGGCCATGAAATTGGCGACATTGGCGTTGAGGCCCTATTCATATATGTACTCATTTATGTAAATTATTGAATACTTATTCCAATTTTTTGCGTGCCATTAAGTGTTCGCCAATATATTTAAAAACAATAACTGTTTTCTTTTTGCCTTGTTCTACGACTTTAATAAATGCAATTACGGTAAGGTAAAATTTAAGTCATTGAAAGCTAACAGTCATGTCATGGGATATCATTGTGTTTTGTCCACTGCAGCTAATAAGTTTTTTATAACCTGTAGCTGCAGTGTTTCCATTTTGAAAGCAACCTTAATAAATAAGGTGGTATTGTGTTCTGTCCGATGACTGGAAGTTTACTTTATATCATTACGGCAGCTCAACTTAGACGCAAAGCATCTACGGCGCCGGCGTAGCCGCGTGTCCACGAATCAATGTTTTGTTAGCTACTGTTCAATATCTCAATATCTGTATTGTTTGTGTCAACCATTTAAGTGTCAATAATTTTTTATAACTAATGTGGCAGACAGAGCATTTTAATCGTATTATGAGAACTAGCATCAATTATTTCGATAAAAGTAATTTGTGTTTTGCTTCCGCAAAGAGATTTAATGGAAAAGAGCGATTCTATACATTTTTCTCTCTTTTTTTTAATTATTTTATATAGGTTTTAAAAAACTCGAATATAGAAAAAAAAACACGATATTTCAGTTAGAAGAGTAAAGTCAGGGCAAATCCTGCTTGGAAAGTATCACCCTGTCTCAATTCCTAATTTATTTTGTTTTATCGTTTACACCTAAATTATTTAATCTTTTTATTTTCATTTGAAAACATTGCTAAATAATATTAATAAATTGTTTATTATATCTTTAATCTATTAAAAAACTAAACTAATAAACACACCCACACCTATTTTTATTTCTGTAAACATTACACCGTACCACTTACCGCCCCCGCTACCCGCCCGCGCGTTCCCTGGCCCGCTCCTAAATAAGTTTGTAATATTATCATTGTTTTCGCGCGCCCGCGTCCTGCGGGAGCGCCCCTCATTTGAATACACCCTGTTTATTGTGCCAGAGTTTTCTTCTTTCGCTGTTTTTTTCCGAATTATCGAATAATATTTCTCTTCGGTTGAACGTATTATCTCGGGATTCCGTGTGAGTACTGTTTTTTCTGGATTATTTGATTTGTTGTCGCGTTTTTCGCGGCGAAGACGTTAAATATTAATGAGCGTTTGAATTCCTTAGTGGAAAGGTCTTAAGGAATTTTCAATCGTTTTTATCTTATTTAGGTACGAGTTCGTTCCTTTGAGATCTTATGTCCTACTAGCTTTTGCCCGCGGCTTCGCTCGCGTAGGGGTGTAATTTATCAAAATCCTTTCTTAGGGGATGCCTACGTCATAGTAGCTTTATGCATGCAAAGTCTCAGCCCGATCGGTTTAAAATTGACAAAGTTTCATACAAACTTTCATCCCCTATTTCATCCCCTTGGGGGTAGAATTGATCAAAATCCATTCTTAGCGGGTGCCTACGTCATAACATCTACCTGCATGCCAAATTTCAGCCCGATCCGTCCAGTGGTTTGGGCTGTGCGTTGATAGATCACTATGTCAGTCAGTCAGTCACCTTTGAGTTATATATATTTAGATTGTGAGCATAGAACATTTTAAATTTTCGTGATGAGTCGAAATGATTTCAATAAGGATTGTAATTAGGAATTTACTTTTGTGAAGTTTCTATAAAGCAGTTTACGTCTGTCCTAGACTAATGCTTTCATGCTGTAGCTGGAGGGATGCTATAAGTTTGACACTTACGTCTGTCTGTAGGTCTGCCTATCCGTCTGTCGGTCTGTCTGCCTGTGGCATCTTAGCCCTTGAACAGATAAACCAATTTCAATGCGGTTTTTTTTAACGTAAAAGCAAGTTTCCTTGCGATAGTTTTTGTTTGAGCTATGTTTAAGACGAAGTGGTAGATAAAGTGGCGCCCTCATTTAAAATAAATTGTTTAAAACTAAATATGGTGATAATTATAAATTTGATTTGTATCACTGTCTAAAAAGACCTTTAAACTATTTTATGAATAACCTTTGAAATTATTACTAATAGTCCGTTTAGTTTTAAAACGGGTTTTCGCCAAAAGTGGCCACTTTTGGCAAAAACCCGTTATAAAACTAGACGGACTACCAATATTACTTTTTAAAAATTATTGGGCGTTAACGCTTGAAAGTCAGGGTTTTTATAGCAAATAGTAAAATGTGGCGCTACGGATTAAAATTTAAATATTTTTAATATGTTAAGAAAACTTGTTAGGTACAAATATCCAATGTGTTGCGTCGACGCAACGCAACGCACATACGACGACTCCAGCCCCCGAAACGAAGTGGCAGGGGTGTACTGTGCCTCATTGTACTATTGCTACAACGTAGTCATCTACGTTGAAGCAACGCTGCAGCGTCAAGGCTGTACCTTTGGTTGTAATCTGTATATGTATCTGTATATCTGGGAAACGGCCAACGATTTTGATGAAACTCGGGACCTATTAAGGGAATGACGAGACAAAAGTAATCGGACAAAGCTCGATCGCCTAGGTAGTGTTAGTTACATCAGCAATGCTAAGTCACAGACAGCATGGTGCATCGTGTCTACTCAGTAGCGGATTTACACATTTGCCGCCTGTAGTCTTCATATATTGCCGCCTCTACTGCGTTTACAAAATCGAAATATCATTATATGATTTGTCAGGATCGTAGCAAGAGGAAAACTATAGTCTCTGCCTACTCCATGGAAAACAGGCGTGAAAATATGTATGTATGTATAATTTTTCAAAACTAACAACCGACTTCTACCTATTTTGATAAAATTTCTATAGGACCACTTAACAAGTATTATGTACCCTTACAAACAAAAAAAAAGAATTTTCCAAATAGGCGTCTTCGAATAACTGGTAAATATACATGAAAAAAAAATCTTTTTCGCTATGAATTGATAACCTCCTCCTTTTAGGAAGTCGGTTAAAAAACACCCTTCTACCTTCTTGATTACCGTGATGCACAAAGGGGGATGGCCAGTGAGCTGACCTAAATTTGCCGCCCCCAAAATATGCCGCCCTAGGCTTTAGCCTACTCAGCCTATTGGTAAATCCGCCACTGTGTTTACTTTTCAAAATCTTACTTTAGCTCCTTGGCAGAATAACTTAAGATAGAGATGTACCCACCGACTTTAAATATTCTTTGAGTGTAAAACCCAATTTGAGCATTTCTGGCGCTCATCGTTAGAATATTTAAGCCACGGGCCGGTCACGGGCCACGGGCCAGCAGGCCACATTAGCATACTCGTGAGAAATATCACCCACCGGGACCATTAATATTTCATGAGCGTGACATAGCGCTCAATTGGCCCGGTACACAAAATAACGCGACAGAATATATATCGCCCCAACAGTGCCTGAGATTTAATGCGGCCTTTCCCGACCGCTCAATCGTCAACGCGAGCATGGTTTGAAAAGCTTGTTGTTTCATGCAGGGCAATGCTAGAAAAAGAAGCAAAGCAAAAAGAGAGAGATAGCGCCTGAGGGCTTGGTTTGCCTTCTATTGAGCGAAATTCGTATTATTATTAACTATCAATTGAACGATAATTAACTATTCATAGGGTGCGGAAATTTCTTAAAAGTTGTTCCAGTTGATACGTGTTTATCAGTAAGCCTTACAAGTGTGTGAAATAAATGTTTTTATTTAATATTTTCATGACATTTGCAAGGTATGTGTCGCAATATTTTTTACCTTTACAATTTATGAGTACTTTCTGAACGGTCGAATTTAAGGTAAAATTTGTGCAAAAAAGCAGATTTTTGGAGGCGTATATTGAATTTGTTTTTCAAGATACCTGTTAGTTCAAAAGTTTTAAAGAAAGATCTGTAACCACGCCGTAATCACCTACGAGCGTTTGTGTGAAGAGTAAGACAGGTTGTCCGCTCTTAATGGCATAAATAGGATCTTGATTGTAGATTTTTAGTAATAGTCAAATCCAATATAAATATATGTGTGAAAAACATTACATATTTCACACTTTTTCCAGACCCTAAATTTTTGATAAGATGAAATTTGCTCAATCAGTTGCTTCCCTCGTATCTTATTTACATCTGTAGCAATTGACTGAGGGACGGAAAAAAAACTAATCAGAGTCTTTTATTATTTAATTTAAAATTAATCCCATTATTGAAATAATAAATAATTATTGTCATTTGTGTTAATCGTCAAATTTCTTAAAAGCATTTGATATAGCAATTGACGTTTAGCAATGACAGTTAAAAGTGTAATAAAACTGGCCAAATGCGTGTTGGACTCGTGCATGAGGGTTTCCGTACCATTATCTATAAAAACTATGTTTTTTGCACGGGAGCCCCCCTTAAATATTTATTTTATCCTGATTTTAGTATTTTTTGTCATAGCGGAAACAAAAATACATCATTTGTGAAAATTTCAACTGTCTAGCTTTCACAGTTTACAAGATACAGCCTGGTGACAGACAGATAGACGGACAGCGGAGTCTTATAAATATGGTCTCGTTTTTACCCTTTAGATACGGAACCCTAAAAATTATGTAAGTACATGTTTTACTTTTTTAGCGTGTAGTTCGATGATGGATGTGGCGGAACCAAATAAAATAACACAAAAATAAATCAATGTTACTTTAGATAACTATGATAAGAGTCTTGTGTACTTTCGTTATTTTGTACTACACCTACGAATTCAGGTTGGGAGAACAATGGATTTGTTATGGTTATTACTGTGTTAAGCTTTAAGGTCTTAAAGCTTTAAACTATGTTTGTGGCATAGTAACATCTTAAGGAATGGTGAGATAATCTTCTATCTATATATAAAAGAAGAAACTGAATGAATGACTGAATGACTGACATATCAACGCACAGGCCAAACCGCTAGGCCTAGAGACTCTAAATTCGGCACATAGGTTTCTTATGAGGTCTAGGGGTGCACTAAGAAAGCATTTTTCAAAACTCACCCCCTAAAGGGGTGAAACGGGGTCCAAAGTTTGTATGGAGATACAAGATTAGTTAGACCATTTTATTTGAAACTTCGCAGGAGTACTCCTGGCGGGAACGGGAGAGGAAATATCACTAGGTTTGCTGGACCTTTAAATCCCTACACTATAATAAAGATTGTTATATTTTATAAATATTCAAAAATTTTAACTAAATAAATCATATGTTATTACAAAATTAATAACGTAAAAAAACAATTAAAAATCCTTTAAGAACCATTTTCGACTTCTACGCGGATGAAATCGCGGGTTAAAGCTAGTATTAATACACACGGAGCTTTCAGAAAGTAACGGTTGTCAAGATTTTCAATTTCATTAAAAATGTTATTTTTGTACGAGCTTTTAAAGTGAGACCAAAGTACTTATTAAGATTATTGACGACGTCCGTAGCGTAGTGATCACCATGCTAGTCCGCCAACCAGAGGTCCCGGGTTCGATCCCCGGTCAGGGCAAGTTGGAAAATGGCATTTTTCAAATTGTCCTGGGTCTTGGATGTTTATCTATATATTTATTTGTTATAAAATATAGTAACGTTGAGTTAGTATTCCATAAAACAAGTCTCGAACTTACCTTGGGGCTAGCTCAATCAGTGTTATTTTTCCCTGTATTTTTATTATTTCTTTATTTATTATTTTAGACAAATTAAATAAGCCCAAGCTCGATGGAGTTGCGTCAGTTTATATCCGAGTTCCATCAACTTCGTCCACGTGAACAGACCCTAGACATCGTCTACTATGAAGTCAAGACACATGAAATGAGTTCTATTTAATGAGGTGATGTTGTTTAATTACTGAGTTGTGTCGAATATCTCTCAGCTCCATCATCAGAACAGCTCATTACCTCCATAATGTGATATTGTCATCCGATGTACACAAATAAGCATAATTTCAGCTCAATCGGTTGAGGATAACTGGTTGAAATTTTAATTGCAATATTTGTCTTAAACAAACATTCATAAATTGTTACATAGTACAAACATTTAAGTGTTACGGACAACAGCAACGGCGCCAGCGCACCCGGCCGATCGCTGTGAGCAACTGGCGGCTGGGGATGCCGAGTAGAACGGGACGCGTAGAGCGAGATAGAGAATATTTAAGCGTCCCTATGGGTATAGGGCAAACGTGAGCCGTGTACTACGTTTAATGATAAATAAATAAATATATAAATATATAGGGACAAATTACACTGATTGAGCTAGCCCCAAAGTAAGTTCGAGACTTGTGTTATGGGATACTAACTCAACGATGCTATATTTTATAACAAATACATATACAGGGTGGTCAAAAAGTCGTGGATCAAACGAAACAGGGAGATAAAGGAGGTAATTTCCAACAAAAAATCTTTCCCCAGCATGGCCATAACTTCATTGCAAATAAGTGCTCTTAAAGTGAGAAGTAATTTTTTGTAACGCTTTAAAATTTACGGAAAAAAAATCATTGCTCGTTAAGTTTGATACCAAGAGATGCAATACAATTTTTGTAGTATTGATACATTATCGACTCATAATACAACACCTTTTGTTTTATTGTTTTTAATCAATTTAATTTTTTACTGATTAAATTGTAAAAAAACTCGGTAGTTTCATTGAAAAAACTAAAATAATTCATATCTTTTCGTGCAATGAAGTTATGGCCATGCTGGGGAAAGATTTTTTGTTGGAAATTACCTCCTTTATCTCCCTGTTTCGTTTGATCCACGACTTTTTGGCCACCCTGTATAGATAAACACCCAAGACCCAGGACAATTTGAAATAGGCCATTTTCCAACTTGCCCTGACCGGGGATCGAACCCGGGACCTCTGGGTGGCGGACTAGCATGGTGACCACTACGCCACGGAGGTCGTCAAGTGTGATAAGAATTTGTATATAGTTGTAAGTTTAGTTAGTAATGCTGCCATTACTACGAGTACATAATTATTTATATTTACGCGGGAATTAACGGGAAACGTAGCTTTTTATTTGCTGACGTTTTAATTTATTGCACCGACCGTAGCCCAAACACGAAATCGCCGAAACAAAATCCACAAATCAGACGAGTTCAAGAAATTGTTTCGGAATCCATTGAATCCGGTTGTTATACCTACATAGCGGAAAATAAAGCTTGAAAAACTAGTATATAAGCCACTCACATATTTTAAAGAAATTAATAAATATTATATATACAGACAAAAACACACAGACTCAGCTAACCCCACAGTAAGTCTGAGATTTGTGTTAATAAAAGAATACCAACTCGACGATATTCGATGTTGATCGAAAACCCAGATCAATCTGAAAAATATCATTTTCCTGCCGGTAATCAAACCCGGGACCTCTAGTATGACAGCCTGGCATGATCACCACTAGGGCACAGAGGTCGTTGACTTGTCGATAAAGTTGCCTACATTCCAGCCAAGGAATAAAACAGACAATAGACATGCATGAAAATAATCCTTTATTTTTCTCGAGCTCCAACCCACTTTGCTTGAGCCTCTTGATTCAAACGGAGGGTAATTGAATCCTCGTAAGAAGCGCCCTCTGTCGGCGGCCATTTGCATACGAGATGCATCGCTAAACATAATATTTCAGAGCTTGTTAGCTGTCAGACTGGCGGAAAGCGCGCGTTTTGCAAATGTGTACATAAATTGACTAAGAACGTGGTCTTAGATATTCTCTGAACTCTGAAGAAAATTAATTTAATTGTTGTAATTTTACTTGTTTCCATCCTTTATTTTACTTTTCAAACAGTACTATTTACTTTAATTTAGATTACTTAGCTTCCTCCACAAGTTAGTAAGTTAAAATCTTTATTGCACCAAAACATTTATAATAGATAACATAAAACAGATGTCAAAAGGTGGATTTATCGCAACTGCAATCTCTTCCAGGCAATCGGGGTACTTGGAAATGTTTCACGAAAACAGTTACTTCATGCATAAAATTGCCTGCCGGTGCTCATTCTGCCTATAAATGTTCTGTAGTTTAAGTTTGGCTGTCATCTTTGACACGTGATTCATCTCTTCACGGGGCATCCTGAGGCACAAGACAAACGTTAAGAATGTCATTCGTTTATCTGTCGAGCTTGTCTTCTTGTCTATCTTCTTCACATTTTTTTCAATCGGTGGACTTAGGGCCTACGGCTTTAAGTCCGCCGAAAACAATTTCACGTAATCAAGTTAAAAAAAAAATCTTCGTAACATTGACCTCAGCAAAGTCAAACTGATTATAATTTAAATATATTTTAATCAATTCTCTTTTTGAGACAGTAGAATTTTATTTTATTTTTTATTTTTATTTTATTTTATTATCACACACAACAGATTACAACTATTACTAAACAAATATACAAAACAAGGATTTAAACTAGGTTGCATTCCACAAGAATGTGTGTACATAAGAACTAAACAAGAAGAGTTAACATGTCTAAACAATTCAGGTTTAACAAGAATAAAGAGTATAAATAATAGGTACAATAAACTAGACTAATAAAAATATAAAAATATAACAAGGTTAGCATGTAAAGAAGCCGCTCTCGGCTTGAGTGCCGAGAGTCCAGGCGCAGGGCTTAGACTGCCGGCTTGTGATACAGTATGTCTTTAATCACATTAATATACATATTCAGTTTGGGCAGAAAAACGTCAAAGGTTTGGTTGCCCTTGGAAATTTCATTGCACTGACGAGCCATCCTAACCAGGGGGTTGTAAAAGGAGGTATTATTCCGATACACTTGCAAAGCAAAAGGTCCTATTTGATTTGCTCTACGAGTACTATACCTGGTATGAAATGTTATTTCAGCGAGTAAGGTAGGGACGTCTAATATCGAGTGAATTATTTTATAAATATAAATGAAATCAAAATATCTTCGACGTGTTTCCAATTTCTGTACATTAAATTTAATGAGACGAGCTTCATAATCAGGAGTTTTACGCTTCGACTGTTGACGGTAGCATAAGATCCGCAGGCATTTACGCTGCACTCTCTCTATATTATCAATATGAACATTGAAGTGCGGAGTCCATATTGTACTACCGTATTCTAAAACGCTTCTGACGAGTGTATAGAAAAGGTAAAGAAAAGAATGAGTGCCTTTGAAGTCTTTAGTAGATCTAAAAATAAACCCTAGAAGTTGATTTGCTTTTCTCACTATGTGGTGGTAATGTTCGCGAAATGTAAGTTTATTATCAAAAAGAATCCCGAGATCTTTGACAACATGTGACCTCTTTAGGGTCTGGCCGTTAATGCTGTAATCATTAACGATCCCATTACGCTTGTTAGTGAACGTAATAACGAAACACTTGTCTATATTAAGGTACATTAGATTATTTCTGCACCAATTAGAAACAGCGGTTAAGTCTTTCTGTAAAAGATTACAGTCTTCTACAGAGTTTATAGTTTTAAATATTTTCAGGTCGTCAGCGTATAATAGACATTCACATGATATGTCCTTTATGAGGTCGTTAATGAAAACAACAAATAACAACGGTCCCAGATGTGACCCCTGAGGCACGCCTGATGTTATGTCAGTGGGAGACGAAATGTATCCTCTCAAAGCCACCAACTGACTTCTTTTATTCAAATAGGAGGTCAGCCAGCGAAGGAGACTACCGTGAATACCACAGGAGGCGAGCCTGTTACAAAGTAGTTTATGACTCACTTTATCGAAAGCCTTCGAGAAATCTGTGTAAATAGAGTCAACCTGACCCCTTGTGGCAAAACTTTTACACAGGTAGTTTTTATATACAAGAAGATTAGTGACGGTTGATCTACCTTTAATGAATCCATGTTGATTTTCGGAGATCAGAGGCTTAAAATGGCTGTATAACTGAGTGTGTACTAGGGATTCAAAGAGCTTTGCGAAGCATGACAAAATACTTATGGGTCTGTAATTTTCGCACCGCGACTTGTCTCCGTTTTTGAAAATGGGAACAATATGAGCTATCTTCCATCGACTGGGAAAAACTCCACCCGTAAGGGATTTATTAAATATGATGCTTAATGGTGTGCATAGCTCTTTTCCACAACGTTTAACGAATGAAGGGGGAATTTGGTCAGGACCGGCTCCTTTACTTGCATCGAGAAGCTTGATCTTCGTCATAATGTCTTTTTCAGATATATGAATATGAGACATGGAGTCCATGGTAATACACTCAGGTGACTCGAGATTGTCGTTACTCGTAGCAGAGGAGTTATTACTTTGCTGATCCGATTCAAACACCGAGGCAAAGTATTTTGAAAAAAGCTCACATACACCCTGGCCGGTCGAAGAAGAAGAGTTGCCAAACTGCATGACATTTGGAATAGAGACTCGACCCTTTTTATTATTTACAAAAGTCCAAAATGACTTTATATTGTCAGTCATTGATTCTTCAATAGAGGCAACATAATTTTTATAACAATGATCTATCATTTTTTTGGCTCTAGCGCGTAGTAAAGTAAACACGTCATAATCTCGTGGGTTATTGAATTTTTTAAAAAGTTTGTGATATTTATTCTTTTCTTCGATACATTTTATTAAGGGTTTGCTATACCAAACGGGATATTTATTGGACTTCATAGTTGTAAATGGCGTATATTTGTTAATAATTACAAAAAGATTTTCATAAAAAATATTTACACATTCATCTACGTCAGAGCTCGATAAAAGATTGTGCCAGTCTAATAACTCCAAGTCACGTCTTACGCTATCATAATCACACTTTGCGAAGTTCAAGCGTTTGTTGTTATTATGTTTTAGATTTTTCGGTGTATTACTGAAAGAGGGAAATTCAAATTCTAAAGCAGGGTGATGTCTATCTTTCAAACTTAGCGTATCAGCTTCTGAAACCGTCAATGAATTGACTGATGATAGTACCAGGTCAAGATATCGGCCTATTTCATTAGGTATGCGGTTACTCTGATGAAGGTTGCAAATTGACATAAATTCCTGTAAGAGTAGTAGTTTTTTACATTGTGAGGTGCAAGATGGCTCGTCATTATCAGAAGAGATAAAAGAATATTCAGGTGTATTAAAATCTCCAACGATTATGTTTCTGTCATCTATACAGTGATTCAACAATATCTTTTGACAATTAGAATAAAATTCATCTCTCTTAGTACAATTTAATTCAGGAGGAAGGTAACAAACACATATATTGATTTTAGGGGCATTACAATTGTTCGGCATAATTGTTATCCAGAGATCCTCCAGATTGCTGTCCCAATATGCCTGTCGGAGAACTTGGAATGATTTCTTAACTGCTATAAGGACGCCACCGCCGTCCTCTTTTGAAGAGTTAATGTCATCGCGATCTCTTCTAAAGATGTTATAGCGGGAGTCAACAACCTCTCCATCGAAAATATTTTTATTCAAGTTTGTTTCCGACAGGCATATGACGTCATAGTTAGAATTTAATAGATTTTGATGAAATTGTGATAACTTAGTTCGCATTCCATTAATATTTTGATAATACATACTAATCATAGTGAAAATTTGTAGGAATCAGAATATAAAAACTATTTTTATAGTAAGAGAAAATAATAAACTTTTACAAGAGCTTGTTGAGACAGTCAATGGTTTTGATGTGCTGAGCTGGACTTAGTTCATCTTTACGTATATACACCTGGCCGAAACGAACCCACACAAACTTAAAATTATTGTCTCTGCAAAATTTCCTCGCCACACTGTGCACTTCTTTTGTTTCTGGAGAAAGGTGTTCAGCCACATAAATCCTGCGAGTTTCTCCCGCAAAGCCAATGTGAGTAGAGGCGAGTCTATCTCTAGGATGAGCTTTATTGAAACGAGTGACCGACGACAGGAACAAATCTCGTTGTCTCTGAGATGAAAGGGTAACAAGAATATTGCGTGGTCGCCCAGATGAAGGATTCATTTTCGAAACCCGACGACAGGCTTTTACATCGTTCTCAGGAATGTCAACCTGCAAACACTCGCATAGTTTTTTGAATATGCCAGGTAAGCTTTCGTTTTTGTTCTCTGGCACCTCGTGTATCTCAATATTCATGTCACGTGAGATTTTTTCAATACTTTGAATTCGTGTCTGATATTTAGCAAGTGAATTTTGACATTTTGATATGTCAGATTGCAACTGCTTGACAAGGTTGTCCTTTTCTCTAATCTCGGATCTCAAATCTGCTTGCTCAGCAGCCAAATAGTCCGTGGTAGAGGAGAAATCAGTCTTCAAGTTCTCAATTGCTCGGTTGACGTGCACAACCACCATTTTTTCGATGTCTTTATTAAGAGCTGCTCTCAAATTCATCATAATTGAGGAATCTGGTGCCATCTTTAGGTCAAAAAGTTTGCTAATACTTTCCATCGTAACGGGTTCCTTTGCTAGGACACTTTCCGTGGAGATTCCAACACTAGTGTTGGCACTGTTGTTATGAGTCACGTCGCCAAAAGAAACATTCATTGATTCATTTATCGATTGCGCCTGCCCTTTTTGGTATCTCGGGCGGCAAGGCGTATCGTCATTTTTTAAGCGCCGCGTAACATTCCGACAGTAGGGGCAACTTAATGATTTAATTTGTTCCGGGGTAAGTAGTTGGCTTGAATCATCAGTTAAGTTAAGGCATGCGAAGCAATACTCTGATTTGCAACCATTACATTTCAAATAATTATTTTCCCTTAGTGTAGAATTACAGCCGTGGCAAAGCATTCTTAATTTCTAATTCGAAAAATATGTAAACAATGATCGACGAATTGAGCGAACAAATGTACCAGGCGATTAGAACATACAAAGAGCAAAAGCGTTTACTCATCCACTAGTCACCGCCCTCGGCTTCTATGCGTTTTAGTTGTGGGCAGGACTCGACGACGTCAGGATGCAGCCAATAGCGCGCGGGGTATAGGCGCCGCCCCCTTGTTCGATGCGCTGGAGCAGTGGGCGGGTCAAGCACGTGTGACGTAGTTGCCGCGGAGGATGATGGCCGATGTAGTAGGGTAGGGAAATGACTCACCCACCGTGCGCGCCGCCTGGTAGAATTGAAGAACTCCTCACAGTTTATAATTTCCTATTTTTTCAAAACTATTTTTGTGTGTAAATTTTAATTAAATTTCGAATAAAAAAATCGATACGGATAACCTTAGACACGTCTGAACTCCTCAGAGGTCCGGCGAGGGAAAAAAATTAAAGTTTAGTACACGGAAAAATCTCAGAAACATTACGTTTAGATATATTTAGAACTTAAATACACTTGTACAAACGTAATATCCTTAATGGTTAGACAGAGCATTTTGGGTAAGGCTCTACTAAGGAAACAGAGCCCAAGGTCGCAAGACTTGAAGGCCCTCTTAGCGCGATGGTGGATGAGAAGGTGGAAAAAGGATTCTAAATGGTGAAGGTCATTTACGCCCATTCCCTCGATCGCCTTTTGCAATCTGAAAGAAATTCTGCTTTCTTTTCTCCCAGCCCAGCGTGGAAGGAAATACATTTAATACACTTATTTCAAATATAAAACTGCAATGGCCGCCGCCCGCCGCTGTGACACACAAAGGCTCTCTTCAAAAACGCTTCAAGCTGTTTACAACAGATATGTCCCTTTGACTGCCTGCGCTGGACAGCTGCCTTTCATTTACATACTAAGTAGATACAAAGCGACAACTCGATTTCTTAGAGGAAGGAAATTCGTATAAGACTGATGCACAGTTAATTAAATCTTTTAGTTCTATTTTCAGCCTTCACTATCAATTACAGACTATCAAAAACAAAAGTCATTTCTATGAGCAAAAATACTTTATTGAATATTAATTTATTTTCGATATTTCAGACATTAACATTTCGACATAGAGATGGTTAATAAAACCGCAAGGTAAGAGGGCTAGCGACATGGAATGATCCTCAGAGGTTAAGTTACCATCAGCAGTAAGGTGAGCAAAGATATAACTCAAGTACTAGGGGAGCACAGAAAAGGTTTATCATTGAAGGAAAAAAGTAAAAACTGTCCTTAAATTCCCTCCTCACAACACTGCTACCTTTTCCTACTCCTTCTCGGTACATGCAGTCAGACTATGGAACTCATTACCACCTACTATAGGTGACTCTAAAACGATTTCTGTATTTAAAGGACGAGTAAAAGATCATTATTTATTGGAATCATCTTAATTGTAACTTATAATGTTTATATTAAGTTTATATTATATTTCCTTCTAAATAGACATATGTATGTATTTAAGTATATGTGTAATAATATATGTATGTATATGTATGTTTATTTGTAGTTTGTGTAGTTTTATGTCATATTGATGTTCTTTATTTTATGTATAAACACGCCTCTCTTACATAAACATCTCCTCTCACAGGCCTACTGGGAGAGATCTCTTTTGAGATAAGTAGTGCCTTTGTACAACTTTTATTTGTGTATTCTCTGTATTAATTTTCCGTGTACATAAATTGGTAAATAAAAGTATGTCAGAAAGAAACCTACACTCAGTGGGTGGAGAAAGGTTAGAAAGATCTACGCTCTTGTTCAGTCCTATCATCAATTTGAGATAATACTCAATGATGAGATGCAACCGGCTAGGCCCACGAGGATTAAGTCACTAATGATAAGTTGGAAAATAATCAAAAATCTGATGAGGAATTAAAGGTCATGTAACATTTAAAATGCGAATAGCAAAAAGATGAGGGAGAAGTGCCACACAGAAAGACTATTATAAAATAGTATTTGCGTCGCCTGCACGCGCGGCACCCACGGATACTATAACCAGCTATATCTGAGGAACGACTTTAGAATCACTTGAAATTCTGAAAAGAAAATCGTCAAAGCTTTATATTGCCTCGGTGAGATTGGGGCCACTACAGTGGAGGTCGTGGTTGCGCAAATGCACACAGAATAGGCAAATAGATTCAACTGTTATGTTGACAAGTGATTGATAACGATCTTATTGTCTACCAAATATTTTTTTTTTTTTTAGTTTTGCTATCCTAATCTTTACCTGAATCTTAGGAAAAGTCGGTGCGTAGTTTGGAATTTTGAAGTGTTGTTTGCGCTCACTCTTGCACATCAAATGAACAACTTTATTAACTATCAGTACTTTTACATGGTAACTATATAATAGTATTCAAATATCATGATGTTCCATTTTAAAATGTTTTATTTTTGTCTGTTATTATCACCACCAACTTTATCCGATCAAATGTTTTTAAAGTGAAAACTTCTTTAAGCTCGTTATGCATTGTTTTAAATGGTAAAAAAACTATTGAACTCCCAACACTGTTACCATTACCGTAACCAACACCAAGTTTCCTTTTCTGTCGGCCCTCCCAGAGTGCCACTGTTTTTTTTTTTTTAGTAAATTAATCTTGGTGTTGTGCAGTACAACGGTACGTACCCTTTCATCATACGCATTCTAAATTGCATCTTTAGCTATGTTGACAAAAAGTCCATATACCGCCTATATCCACTTATACTTTACTGTGTCTAACACTTTTGCTCCGCACTAATGTACGGTTCCCGCGCACTTAACCGCTGCGGTCGTGGCCCCATGAGAAAGGCTAGAAGCGACGTATGAGTGGGACATGTTTTATTCATTACGTACCTACTGTTTGCGTCTAAACGGCGGCAAAAGTATTCCGAATTAAATTTCGCATGCAAACATCATTCCTGACTGACTGACTGCTCATTGCAATGCTCTCTCATCTCCACGTTTCATGTTTATATTTTTTTCTGGAATATTCCAGATTGCTTTTGTTTTTGTGGCGTTTTCCCATATTTTCGTTTTGGCTTTATGCGACGTTTTTCTCATTCGTGACTCTCACTAAAATTGACTAGATGACGTGGATATTTCCCGGGTACTTTTTGCCTGACAATTCTATGACAATGCCTTGACATGCATGTTAGTAAATTGCGGATTTAAAACCATAGTCTTTTTATCAGTGAACCAGAAGGATTTTGCACAGACACATTCCCATTTGGCCTTCGGGTTCCTTAAATAACCCTTTGCATGTGTTTTATGCTTAGAATAGACGAAATCGGAAATCGCGTCACACTTGAGGTCCGACGCAGCAATGAAGAATGTAACCAGGAAAGTGCTAAGATGAGAGGAAGAACCAACTAGTTTTACTATTTTTCAAGTAGATAAGACATGTTTACAGAATTAAATCGTGACGGACTATTTAGCTACACAAATTTCCCGAAAATCGCCCTTGATACCAGAAGATCCTTTCACTCTGTGTAAAGTTGGGAATGTCGGACGAAATCCAGTGTACAATGGCGGGCTGCCAAATGTTGTTTTAATTTAAATATCAGTTATGTTACAGTCACAGATTTCCTGACCGGATGGGATAGCAGCACAGTGGTGGACGAAGCGTATTCTTTTACGGAAGATTATGGGGCTTTTAGCTTATGAGTGTCCTTTTACTTATTTTTTTTTAAATTATACTTAAAAATTATGAATTATATGTAGGGAGAGGACGTCTTCAATGAAAGAAGTTTTGTGTAATAAACTTTTATTTGGCTCGCTACTTATTTAATTTTTACAACAACTTCAACATCGTATGCCCTTAAAAATATATTGTATACAGAGGGAGGTGGGTCCAAATTAGAGTCACTAGTACTGTGAACTGCTTTATTGGTCCCGAAAGAACTGGCGGTACAAAATTCTCGAAGACCTATATCTACGGCGAAAAAATCTCCATAGCGCGTTTTAAATTCTTATTGGATTGCACAAACCATCTATCGGAATACACCTGAACTAAAGTTAAACGCGTGAACATATATGATAGCATTATTTAATCTTACAAAATAAAGAAAAGACTATAGACATTTAAGTTATTTCTGTTACAGAACTACTAAAGAATATGACAACAACAATGCAGTTTTACATTGGCTTAAAGAGCAAGTTATACCACAATCCTTTGAAGGATAAAATTGTATGATGTCTGAATTAGACAAAACTGTAAGTAAAGGAATATTTTACAAAAAGTAAAAAGTTTGGATCCGGCAACTGGGACCGAGTTAATAGCGGTCCCGGTTTCCGGCAACTGGGACCGGTAATATGGTAGGTATTAGGAGGATACCGGATTCCTCCTAATACCTACTATATTAGCGACTATATATCAGAGATATTTTCGTTAATAATATTCCTAGAAGATTCACTCCAGTCGCGGATCTCATCAACAACGGCGCACCTTTGCGGTAGGGTTGGCAATCGTCAAATTGGTCCGGCAGATCAGCTCCCCAACAGGACGCGCATGAATCATTTATAAATGCAAATGGCCGTTGTTCGCAACTACCCGCGATCATTCACGGTCGGTTATCTTTGACGTATTGTGCCCCCGCACCCCCGCACCCTGCTGGCGTGACAGCCCTAACGATTTATATTTTTATTGTTGCAAATTAATGTGTTGGTAAAACGTTGAGGTTTGGCCAATGTTTGATGTTGGTCTAGTTATAACTGATTTATCTTTTCGCGTAGATATGAGTACTGAATGTTTCAGCAAGGCGAAATAGTCATTAAAGGTAATGCTTAATCCGTGAGAGCGTACAAAAGAACTTCAAATTTAGGCTTGGTTCAGCCCACTGACAGTTGGCTTGTTGGTCGCCCCAGGTACATTAGGCCGAGGAGGTGCAGACAGACCTGCTGTGATGGTTAGGAGTCGAAGACTGGCAGCTAAGCTTAAAAGAAGCAAAGGTTCTGTTACACCCCTGGTGTTGCAGTTGTCCATGGGCAGCGGTGATCACTTACCATCAGGGGACCAGTTTGTTCGTTTGCCGCCCTATAAAAAAAAACATTAACTTTGAGTCATTGCGGCAACGTTTAACTAGGTAAGTAAAAAGAAACTACACAAATTAAGTTAAAAAAAAAACGACAATTTTTGACGTGTTCCTTAAGACAAAGTGGTAGCTAAAGTGGCGCCCTCATTTGAAATAAATTGTTTAAAACTAAATATGGTGATAATTAAAAATTTGATTTGTATCAATGTCTAGAAAGACCTTAAAACTATTTTATGAATAACCTTTGAAATTATTACTAATAGTCTGTCTAGTTTTCAAACTGTTTTTCGCCAAAAGTGGCCACTTTTGGCGAAAAACAGTTTTAAAACTTGACGGACTACCAATATTACTTTCAAAGGTTATTCATAAAATAGTATAAAGGTCTTTCTAGACATTGATACAAATCAAATTTTTAATTATTACCTTATTTAGTTTTAAACAATTTATTTCAAATGAGGGCGCCACTTTACTACCACTTCGTTTTAAAATAAAACGTTAAATTCTCAGTTCATGAAAAAAAAACATTGTTTAGAAATCTTCAGTATATTTTGGATTACTTACTCCATTTAAAAAAATAAAATACAAAATGCAAGCAGTATAAATCAAAAGAATAAGATTTACAGCGGCATAATTTTCTTACACCGAGAGAGACACGGTCACTGTAAGCCTATCTGATTTATCTCCTGCTGGCCCATTAAATCCCCACCATTGGTACGAAATATGGATGCCTACAGAACTATAACAAACCAACTATATTCACAGACCTAGATTTTTTGGAACGAAGTTCCTTTTCGAACCGTACGGGGCGACGCTAGGCGACAAAAAGTGTAAGATTTTTCCGTCACTTTTTTTCATCACGAATTGAAGTAAAAGGTAATTTCACAAGATTGATTATCTTGTAGATAGCTCAGTTGGAAAGCGTATATCTGAGATGTTCGATGTTCCCGGTTCTAACCCAGCGCAAACCAATTTTTTTTAAATTTTATTCTTTAATTTATATTTATTATTTCCTTTGGAGCGGTCATGGGACCATAGCCAACATGAGCTTTTTAGTACATTTTTATCTAAAAAGTGAGATGGCTGCATCTATGGAGATCTATCCCTTAATTATTATTAATAAAAAACTGTTTCTCTCTATCGACATTGTATAATATTAAAAGTATTTATTATTTAAAAAAGACAACTGTGAAAATGAGTTTCTTTCGGCGTTTCTTCTCAGCAGTGGTCGTTACGAAGTGCTGCTATCGGTAGCTTTTCTTTAAAATAAATTAAATTTCAATATAAACTACACATCATGTAAATTATACTTATTGACGTGTAAAAGTGCCTGTAAAGGTCTAATTACTGAATAAACATTTGAATTTTTAATTCCGTCACTTTTTTCCGTTAAGAATTTATAACTACTAAAGTAACTTCGTTCCAACCGAGTATTCCACGACATTCAAGTTCGTTTTTTACTATGACGACGGTCACCCTCACAAGAGCCAAAGAGAAAGCGATCAAAGTGATATGTGGCAAGTCTAGGTGCAAGACGTTAGCCGTTAGCAGCCGAACTTATTTAAATCGTCACATGAAAATTAGACCGTAATGAAAACCGCAAATCGTGTTGATTTGTAAGTTATCTTACCGTAGAAAGATGATATAGTGCTGATAACACTTTTAAAGTCGCATTGACATTTTATATCTAAAATTGATTTGCAATGCTCAGAAAAAGTAAAAATTTTCATCACTTATTATTTAGTTGCTTTATTTCTAGTCACATTTTTCATTACGCTGTATGTTTGTTTGTTATTAATATTCTATAAATCCATGTTCTTTATATTTTATACAAATATGCAGACAATATCACGCCTTTATCTATACACAAATAGATAGGGCCAGACATATGTCACTCTTCTTTTAGATATCGAAAATATACCTACATTATTACTATGCGCGCGGCGACCACTCTGGAGAGGGCTCAGTTATATGAAGCGTTTGTCCTAAATAATAAGAATTAAATTGGCTTGCAATGGATTTCTAAGTATCTAAACGAAAGGTACTGAGTTCTAACCCAATCTAATTTAAACCATATCGCTAACCACATTAAGTAGATATTTCTTTGATTTTTTTGGTGAGTGATGCTTTTGTACTTAAATGCTAGTTCTTACTTAGTCCGTTTTCGGGCCTACTTAAGACTGCCAAACTCTTCTTACGTGATAATGGACGTGAAGGTAGAAAGGAGAATCACATCTTTATTTGCTAGGCAAATTAAAAAAAAACCCTCGACTGTCAAGAACGCCATCTAAAGATGAGTAGAGGGACTACCAATACGACTTGATATCCGTAGCGCAATCTATTTTTTCTGGAGAAAACTCTGAATTTCAAGCGTTAACCCCCAATAACTTTATAACCTGAAACGATTTTCATCGAACATACGAACTTAAGAAATACCGCAAGGGAACTTGCTTTCACCGCATCAAAATCGGTCCATCTGTTGGAGCGCTACGATGCCACAGACAGACCGACAGACATCAATGTAAAACTTATGGCACCCCTTTTTATGTCGTAGGTAAAAAACAGAGATAAGTTGCTAGCCCCGTAGATAATGTTATTATAATTTACAAAATATTTTTGAATTATTCGGAACGTGCGAAGTGGGTGGAAGGGGTAGGGAAAACGATCGTTGCGCTTGTCGCGGCAGAAATGTGCAACCAAAGAGGCTCGGTCAGCAAAACAAACTTGTCATGTTTTTAGGTTAGGAGAGTACTTACGTTGAAACTTGTTTTATAGGGTGTTGAGGTCACCGATGTTTGACGAATGATGGTGGATCGTATTAAATAACTATTGCCATTAGTTCTTAGTTCTTCTACATTCCTTATGTGTTCTGCTAATGCTTCCTTTTATCATAGTTTGAGGCTGGAAAGTTATTGTTTGCTTTACACTCTCAAAACCAGATTTTATAATAATGTCCATTTTTTTATACACAGATTTTAAGGAACTCCTCTAAATATACCATTTATTTTCTTTCAAAATAAGTTTCATTTACCCCATTCTATGCAAAATAAACAAGCTCTTGTTATGTATTTTTTGACATATGCCCCTAACGTTGCATTTGCAAGATGGCGCTACTTTCGTTTTATCATTTACAAGATTACATAAAAACCAACAAGCCCTTTTAAGGTCTGTTCCAGTGATCCGCACAAAGGCTCTGGTAAACAATTACCGGATTGAATGGATGCGCGGAGTTTTTCAATATAAGTTGAGCTTGAATGAAATGAGCTCGCGAGTGCGGCTGATTGTTTCATGGAGTGCCGGAGATCAGTGATATTCATTTATATTCGATTATTTGGCTATTAATGCTCCTTCACACTATGCCGGCGGTACCTGCCGCCGGCTTTTACTGAGGTCGGTGACTCGATATACTATATACAAATAAGCCGCGTGGCCAGGCCACCGTCATAGTATGTAGGAATCCTTTAGATATTAAGTGAATTCTTCCATGCTGTTCTAAATATAAATAAATATATAGGAACAAATCACACTGATTGAGCTAGCCCCAAAGTAAGTTCAAGACTCAACGAGTTAGTATCCCATAACACAAGTCTTCTATATTTTATAACAAATACACATATTGATAACATCCAAGACCCAGGACAATTTGGAAAAGGGCATTTTCAACTTGCCCTGACCGGGGATCGAACCTGAAACCTCTGGGTCGTGGACTAGCGTGGTAATAACTACGCCACGGAGGTCGTCAAAAGAAAGTGTTCTAGAAGAAAATAATTGGCCAAGCGCGTGTCGGGCTGCACGCAGTAGGGTTCCGTAGTTACAAACGCCAACTTTGTGTTCATGCCACTAAAAACGTCTAAAAACTAATTTTCTATTGAATTTTTATGAATGTTTCCTTTTCCGAATACATTTTATAAGTTGATCGCCTATAACTTTTTAATTAGTAAACCCTACTTAGCTCTGTTAGTTTTCTTTAAAATTTCGTTATATTTACTATAGCTGTGAATTTTTTCACGTGTCCAAATATAACCGTTTAGCAGATAGAGGGGTGGGGGGACACTTGACTCTAACAAAAATTTTCACTTTTAAACCAAATATTTCAGAAACGAATCCCTAAATCGAAAAATAATGTTCGCAAGCTCATAATATTTTTGAAAGACCTATTCAACGATACCCCACATGATTGGTTAGTCGACAAAATAAAATTGACTTTTGACTTTACTTGTATAGGAGATATCCTAAAAAAAATTTTTTTTCTATGTGTTACTTTACCACTTTTTCCTTATAATTAATATACATACCTATACAAAATTACAGCTTTCTAGTACGTATATGTAGTCGCTGAGTAAAACCGCGGACGGACAGACAGACAGACAGACAGAAATGGCGAAACTATAAGGGTTCCTTGTTTACTACAGAACCCTAAAAAAGGAGAATGTACCGGCTCTTGTCTTCCCGCGCAGATTGTAAAAGCCGATCGAGGGAATGAGCAAAAATCCGAATCATGTGAATAGGCGATGCAGCAACCCATCCCCATTATGGAGTATTTTTTTCCACTTTCGCCCACCATCACGCTAAAAGTGTCGGGGCAAAAAGTCAGGGTCTTGCTGCCTTGGGCTCTAGCTGCTGAGAGCCGCAAGACCCAAACTGCTATGTCTGCCCCTTTAGGGAGTAGTAGTTCTGTGAAAACAGTAGACCTCGCGAGCCTTTACAACCACAAAATAACCGATATTTTACCGTTTTCCTGGCTTAGCAAAGCCATTTATGAGTTTTGAAAACAACTTATCAGTGAAAACACTGAATAAATTTAGAATCCTGAAATAAAAAAGATTCTCAGTATCATGCTTCAATAGAAAAGACAAAAAATATTTTTCTTATTTCGATATATGTTCTTTGTTCAAATAAATTATCTTTATCTTTATCTTTATATTGGGAAAAAGTTGTTCAATTTCACTCCCTCTCCCACTTCACATACTTCAACTTTTTCATTTCAATTTATATTTAACTATTATTCTATATATAGGGGTAAAGACGTGATAGAGTATATGCCTTAAACGAGCCTTTAAAACACCAGACAGCATTCGATTAGAATGGAGAGCGTTTGCGAAACTGTCTGACGCTCAAATACAGAAGCAACCAATACTGAAGCGCTAAATAAATACTGAAGCGCTAAATAAAGATATATTTGAATTGAATTGAAAGGAAATGGCGATAAGCGGGCCATATATCCCGAACCAGAGAAGAACTTTGGGGGAAAGAAGTGCTGCAGTGGAGACCTAGAACTGGCCGCAGGGGCGTTACAACAGTTACTAGATTAACTAACGATCTGGTCAAAGTTGCTGAAAAGATATGGATGAAGAAAGCTAAAGATCGAACGAAATGGCCTGCATTGCTAGAGGCCTACACTCGCATTGAGTGAAAACGGTCTGAAGAAGAAAAAGGATGCATATGTGTGTATTCCGTGAGATTAAGATAATATTGTGCAGGAATACTTGAATGGCTTCAAGAAAAGGAACGAATCTTGGGCCGTGCCCTAATTTGTTAAACTTATTAATTAAAAGACAATTATAATAATATGACAAAGCCCTTCTGGCGAGTAGGCGACCAATACTGTGAAAATGAGTTTCTTTCGTTTAATATACTTTACACGTAACATAAATTATACTTATTGAGGTGTAAAAGTGCCTGTAAAGGTCTAATTACTAAATAAACATTTGAATCTTTGAATCTTTAGTGAGCAACAATTTCGGTCAAGTTAAAAACGGTAAGAACAAAAAAGTATATCTTACAGAAATTAATAGTGTTATTGTTCGTTTGTTTCTAGCAAAAAGAAGATTTACTCTATACATATGTCAAATTATTAACATTCGTAACAAATTTTTTGTTACATTTTCAAACTTTTATTTTTATTATATATCAATTTTTCCATGTGAAGCCACTAAAAGTACTTGCAGGTATATAAGTACCTATCACGTCGTCTAAGTAGGCAAGTAACAGAATAATAAAACATTATATTCAAATACCATATTACCGGAATTGTACGGATACGCGAAGTTTTCCAATATAAGTTAGCGAGCAATTGAATGAAATGAGATCAGTGAATACTGAACCGGCCTGATTGTTTGATTGAGTCGTAAAATGCTTATTTCATCCATTTATTTGATTATTCTGAAATACTCGTGTTTGACTTTGTAAAACAGCATTTGTTATGGAAAGAGAGAAGTTTGGGAATCTAACAGCCAATATCCAGCGATGGAAAAGCAGTACAAGAAGAATAACTTTAAAATGTAATAATTATACTATGAACTAGCATGTACACCGTTGTATAGCTAAACTAAGAAAAAACCCTTATGTTAGTTTACCTTTTTAAATCCTAACAAAGCTTAGAATAGAAAAGATAAGACGAACAAAGCAAACGCCCTACCTACATCTGGGAATATAATTCCCAGACATAACGCTGAAAAGAAAATATGGAATTACTCTTGAAGGCAGATAAAGCGGCCGCCTCGTGAATTTTTGATGCTAACGAAATTTCCACAATGTGTGCGTTTGTCAGGCGGCTCGTGATTGTTCATAAGAAAATTGTTCTTAAAAATTTAAAGAGAAGAGTGCTTGTTGCTTCTCTATATTTAGATGACGGTCAATGCCAATTCAAGATAAATAGATTGTCACATAATTAGAATAACTAAAGGCGTAATATTAGGTATGTAGGATAACTATTCAGTTCAATTGAATTCATTTATTGCACTCATATTATACATCAGTTCTTCGTTTTACTAATATTACCACTGTTTATAATTAGGTACAATATAAACCCTGTTGGGTGTTGCAAAAATAAGATGGAACGGCAAGCGGGTGTTCTATTTCTATTTCAAGTTTTTTGTCTATCTATAAACTAACTAACTTTCAAGTATTTTCCAAATAATTAAGTGCGAAAATCTATTATCTTGTTCATTTTTTACATAACGTCTTTATAGATGCATTTTTTATTATTTTGCGTCTTTGATTTATTAACTTATTAGTTTACAATTGCGTCTTTTGGTTTTGACTCCATAGGTTTATTAAGTTTCGCAAGAATTGCGAAACAATTCATTAAACTAGAATTAAACCTTGAATTTTATTCCTCAGTTGAAATAAGCTATTAGAATGCTTTATTGGAATAATGAGAAAATATATCAGGCCGAGGTCGAGTTGGGGTTAATTTTGAGTTTTAATTAGATGTAAATCGAGTCTATAAGTACAATCAACTTTTAGTACCAGGTTGGGCGCCAAATTACTTAACTGGCGCCCAACGTGGGGGCATTATCGTTGAACTTTACTTCTAAAAGCTATTTTAATGTAATTACTTTACTTCATCGACATTAATCACTTTGAGTTGATAGTCACATATATCGTCGTATATTATATAGTATGAATTCTCTGGCTTGTATAGCTGTCTATCGGTCTGCTCACACTTAATCATTTCGGAAAGTTCTAGGCCAATCTGTATTTTAAAAACTCATATACTTATGCTATCACGTCCTTAGCTCTCATGGAGCAGACAGAAATTTTTGGGTCTTGCGATTCTAAGCAGACAGACTCTAGGGCTGCAATACTCAATGCCACTTTTAGTGTGATGGATGAGAAGGAAGAAAAAAAAATTAAAATGGTTATATGTTGCTAGTCGCATCACTTTTTGACATAATTTGCATTTTCACCCATTGACATAAAAATGTATGATAGTGAAACCTACACGTTACTAATCCCTAGATTAAACATATTACTAACAAAATGAGTCATGTAGTTACTTGATGAAAATAAACAATTCGTTCATTCATAAAGAAAATAATACTGAAAATCAATAAGTCAAATCCCAACATGACATAAAGGTAAGGAGCACATCAAAAACACAACCTCAATCAACCGCCAATAAACAATGGCGGGCGAGTGGCCGGTAATGACCCCACTCGCACTATATTTTATTGGGGTTTGACAGACGCGAGAAAGGATGTTTTTGCAATATCGTGAGCGGCGTCCGTCCATTTCTTTTATAGCGTTTTGAGCGCCCGCCTTTACCTAAACGGGTTATCATAAATCACCATTTTTATCTGCCCCCGCGCTCCACCCGACTGTTTGCTTTGCAATATTTTTATTTGGAATAAATGATATTGCTAGAGGACATCTTCTGTGGATCACTTATCCAATTGTCGATGAATATGTAATACATGTAAAGTTCTGTATTTTCTACGTTTATCTGTATGAGAAAGATAATACACTTCACGACTTTATCCCTCATGCTGTAAGAGACGCGGGAGGTACGGATAGTAGAAAATGAGTAGTGCTCTATGCATAGAGATTATACCATCAACTCGGCTGCCCACGGCGGCTCCTTTTTTTAAGACTTGAGAGTTAAGAAAAATGTGTATCTTTCTTAGAGATTTCAAACCGGGCCCGCCGGGGACCGGTGCCCTTTTAGGCACCCACCGGGCCCAGTCACCGGACCCGGACGCTGTATACTTGCTTTCTTCTTGGTTAGTCGACGTTTGTCCCTGGTTGACAAAATATACTAAAAATGATATGCTAAAAATAAATATGCTAAATATGCAAATATACATATATATTTGATAAAATATATAAAATTCTGCTATTTGCTTAGTTAGTAATAATAGTAATCACTAGTCTTAAAAGCCAAAGTTTATGAAGAAACATAATACTTTACTTTTAGCAAATAAGAATTTGTTTTGTTTATACCAAAGCTACCAAAGTTTATTTATTTTTCTAATCTAAATTGTTATGACACGTTTAGTACTTTAAGCTGCGTTATAAGTTTCTTATTGGAACGAAGTTCCTTACGGCAGGCTTGGAGGAGATAGGGATTTTGCTGCGCGACCGAACTGAAAAAAATGTGATAGTAAAACCGTAAGGATGACCTCGTTAAATGAGACGTGCGCAGGCGCGACAGTCGTATACACATTGTTTCGATTCTACATTAGCCGAAGGAACTTCGTGTCCTACCTGGTGTCCCACGACACCACATTCTTTTTTTAAATGATAATTATGTTTTCAAATAGACACTATAAGAAGTAAAAGAAAGACCTGCTTGTTTAAACTTATAAAAATTAATAAATTACTAATACTAATGTTACTTTTCCGTCCATAAGTAAAAGTAATCACTTCTGTATTAAATGTGATTTTGAGACTTGTGTGAGACTGATTATTGTGACAATTGTTCATAAGCCAGTTTGAAATAAATATTAACCTTGTATCATATTTTTCCATTACTTTATAGATAAAATACTTTAAATTTCATCGGTTTCATCGCTTGAGAAACATACCGGGTTGCAATCTCTAATCTTTTTAAATGCCTATTGCAGCTTTTGGTTCAAAAAGTTTACAAATAAATAAAAGAAGATTTAAAAAATGCACTTGCTATCTTAACAACAACTGCAAATGTTAATTTTTGGTCTTTACTGTGCAGCTATAAATTTACTCAGGTATTCGGTTTAAAGAACTTTATTTACTCATTAAGACATTACGTCACTTACATGAGCAACTTAAATATAACAATTAACAAAGTTCGATATTGAAAGGGTGAAACTATTAGTTTCATAAAACGTTCTGGAACACGTGTTGAAGTGCTTCGTTCCCACAGAGGTAATTGTGTTAAAGAGGTTCCGAGTAGGGGAGTTAATAAACAGGATAGCGTTGTGTTCGGGATATAAAATAACAGCAATTAGGCTTAATATAACCGAGGAGCATCGAGGTACAGGACGCGAACACAATGGACTTCGGAACAATTTGGGACGGATTGCTGTCTTTGATAGGCATGACAAATGGAAAAATATTTATAGCCCATCGGTTAGATTATTAAAAAATAGTGTACACGTATTTTGTCTTTTCTCTGAGAACACATTGAAATTTCGCATGGGGTGACGTCGCTAACCCCCACTCTGGAACTTTGATGTCCATCTGTCTAAAAATAAATTCATTTTCAAATTCAGTTCTTAAATTTTAGATTCCTTCCTCATCATTCTGATTCATTCCACTACCATCTCTCGTAATATAATTGTAAATTTATATATATCAGTATTGTAAAGTTGTAATAAATAAAATAACTCTGCTGTCTATTTCTCTCAAGCTCTCCACTACATACCTTACCTACCTCTTCATGTAGGAGCTCCAACTGTCCGTGGCTACCTACCTACTAGGAGTTCCTACAATATTAATAACAGTTAATCAAATTACTAAGAGGCTGCCTTTTATATTTATGTAGAAAAAAAAATGATTTTCAAAAACATTAAAAGATTTTTCTGTTCTGGTTGAACATAACTCTTAACTTTACTTTTATTTGTTGGAAAAAATAGGGGTGACGACAGGGTCAGAAATGTATAATTGTAATTAATCCGTCTTTTAGATTATAAAAAAAAAAATTATGGACCCATATATTTCAATTTGAAAAAAAGTAAATATTCACAAAGATACGAAGCATCAAAGTGGGGGCTTGCGACGTCACCTCGATGTTGTTGACGTTGAGATACTGTGTCTTTGTGTGTGTGTGTGTCCTGATGACCCGTAATTACAGGTTCTTCGGAAACCTAGCATGGGCATCAGTCCTCCGCGAACACATTTATTGATTGTTTAAGTTTTTTTTCGTGTATATTTGTTGTATTAAATTGTAACCACTTTTTTTTTGGAGGAAATATATACTTTTATTATTTATTATTTTATTATCTGGCAAAAAATTATATTAATCTCAGTAAGTCCCGTAATACAGTCATTGTGACCGCGAAACTCTTAAATTGTATGTTGTATAGATATAGACGCTCACAACTAAGAATTTGGGCAGAGGTAATAGAGTGATTTTCCAATGCTTTCTCTATTTCACACACTAGTAAACTTAATAGTCATAAGATGAGTGTGCAGGTTTCTTCACGTTGTTTTTCTTCAGTGAAGCTTGCTTACAATATTGCTATATTTTAATAACCTTTATTATTCCACTGCTGGACAAAGGTCTCCCCTATATTCTTCCATTTATCCCGATTTAGCGCGCCCGAACAATTCTTTTCAAAATATCTAATGTCGTCACTTCCACGTTTCCTAATTATCAAGTGATAAAAATATCCACAGATAAATAAATGATTTTAACCATGACTTTGCCCTACCCGAGCTAAAATAAACTGTATTTTACCTTTTTTCACAGTGTCAGTGGTAGTGCTGTACACACAAAGTTGGCGGGCACCTGGCAGTAATTTCCCGGCGGAGCTGAAGCGGTAAAACTCTCCGGCGCCGGGCCCGGTCGCCGGCTGGATGCCGGAAACACGCACAAATTAACAACTAACTGTCAAATTACGCATTAAAATAGTTCGTTTAGAGTGTTTTTAACCCCTGACAAAAAAAAGGTGTGTTATCAGCTTGACGCTAATGTCTGTCTGTGGCATCGTAGTGCTCGAACGGAAGGACCGATTTCGATGCAATTTTTTTAAGTGAAAGCAATTTCCCTTGCAGTGATTCTTAGCTATGGTTGGGAAAAACGAATCAGCCGCTTAAAAGTTATTGAATGTTACAAGGCTTTCCCTAAAAAAAATATAGATGGCGCTAAATAGCTGAACTACAGATACGATATGAAATCGTATCGGGACTTCCACTTTTCATCAATAGATGGCGTTGTTGAAATTTCCGGTCGAGGGGTATTTTAATTTGATTTTTCAGTTTTTTTTTTGTAACTTTGTTTTATTTATGAACCTTTTTGGAAAGAAAATAATTACACAAATTCAATTTATGGGTTCATGTTTAATTTTTTGCGCGTTTCCAACATTGATGTCAAATTTTTAACCTGCCTAAGTAAAGTAATTTTATATTAAGCCATAGCTTGAAGACAACAATTTGATGGTAACAGTTAAATCAAAAAAAAAATACCTGCTTTCCGAAAGCTCCGAAGCACGCAGGAGCTTATTGAATGTCATTAACTACGCAAATAAATTATATACTCTCGGTAAATCATGGAACTCGTACAAGGAGTTCCATTTCTATTTGTATTTGATTTAATCAAAATAATAATAATTCATTTGGATACCAGCGACCCGCCCAAGTTTCGCAAGTTTTACATGTAAACCTCTTTGTAAATGTAAACCTTAGACGACCTCTGTAGCGTAGTGGTCACCATGCTAGTCCGCCACTGGGTTCGATTCTCGGTCAGGGCAAGTTGGAAAATGGTTTTTTTTTTCAAATTGTCCTGGGTCTTGGATATTTATCTCTATATGTATATGTAATAAAATATAGTATCGTTGAGTTAGTATCCCATAACACAAGTCTCGAACTTACTTTGGGGCTAGCTCAGTAAGTGTTATTTGTCCCTTTATATTTATTAATTTTTTATTTAAAAACTTCTCAAATAAATGATAAACATGTTAGTGAAAGCATTAAAACTGGCCCAGTAGTTCCCGAGTTTATCAAATACATACAGTCAGGTATAGGTTATATGCACGTATTTTTTTAGTTGTAAAAAAAATGAATACTTAATTTCCAAAGTAACCAAATATGAAAGTGATACTTTGAAGTTTCAACTGGAAAGAGAACTCCGATATGGGCTGGTGACGTCAAAATCCATACCATCTATACATTTGCCATACAAAATAGCGTTTTTACGAGTGAGATAGATATTTTTTCATAAAACCGTTATATCTCTTTCGTTCTTCAATTAATTTTTATTCTGTTTTTACTTTACTTTTGAATATTTACGAATAAACTGGTTAGATAACACATATTTTTTTTAATGCATATTCCCTATGATGCAATACGCGACGGATTGCTTCAGTTTAAAATAAGTATTATGCCTTCGCAGGCACTTTTTTCGTCGATATTTATTGAAATATAATGGTCCACACTATGCGCGTTTCGAAACGACTTCTGTAAAACTGTAGGTACTGTGAAAATTAGTTTTTTTCAGTGTTTCTTCTCAGCAGTGGTCGTTACGAAGCGCTGGCATCGGTAGCTTTTCTATAAAAATAAATGAATACTTTTTGACGGTAAAAGTGCCTATAAAGATCTAATTACAGAATACATTAAATCTTCTGCTGAAAAGAACGCCGATAGAAACAGAGACGGTATAGGTAAATCCTCTTTGTAAACAACGCAAAGACGTGTGACATTTCCAAAGTTGCCGAGTGTGAACCCGCCACATGCTTACATTAAGCCTGGCCTAGTTTCAATGGCATTGTCTCGGTCGCAAGTTCGAATCCGGCGAGACTTACTGTTCTTTGGAAACTAAGGAATTTGCGAGTTAGCTAACATTAAGATGGTTAATGCTCTGCGCAAGTCAATTAGATAATATGGGTATGCAAATGATGATAAATATAAACTTTAGCTATATTTGTTGAATATTAAGATGGTGCTGTTGAGAATTATCCTATTTTTAAGATAATACATAATGCGGGCTATAGACTCCAGCGTGATTTCACGCCGTAGTTTTGCCGCCAAGTCTGCGCGAAAAACATGTCCCTCCACATTCGCTATCGTTCACAGTTTAGTTCGCGCGCTTGTCGAGAAACGACGAAGAAAAATGCACTGCAATTGCCGTGACGCTGTGAGATGAGGACCAAAAATATAAAAAAAAATATGGTAAGACGAAGATGTGACGCTCTTTTTGATGCACCGTCCTCCGTAAACCAATAACAGAATCTCACGGCACCAAGTCTCGCGCGTTACTGTTTTCACGCACGAATGTGGATGCGTTCGCGTTCACGGGAGGTTCGCGCCCCGCAAACCCTTTGATGCGGGTGAAAATACCGACATCGAACGGAGAACAAGGCGTGAACAGACGCGAAATACGTGTGGAGCCCTGATTATTGAAATTAAAAAGTTTAAAAAAATAATTACGTGAGGCACAATAAGCCTTTGGTCTCTGCTGTCATCATTGTATTGCAGTCGTCAAGCTATGTCAGATGCGTTAAGGCAGCTTGAAAAATCTTTGATGACACGAGAAACAAAACAGTTTGAATGTAATTGAGACCTATTTATGTTTATATTTTACTTCGTTCTATCCGGGTGTCCCTTGACACCTCTCAAATTTTGGAACGAAGTTCCTTATCGCGTGTTGCGAAAAGGAGCTAGACGGAAAAAATTAAGACCAAAAGTTGTAACGACACTTTTTGATCATTCAAATTTATGAAGATAAAAACTTGATTTTAGAACGCAGAAAAGAGTACTATTTTTATATTTTACTTCATTCCATCCGGGTGTCCCTTGACACCTCGCAAGTTTTTTTTTATATTGTTTATGTGTGTGTGTAGCGAGAATAAGGTCATCAAAAATTTAAAATTTTGATGACCTAATTTTCGATGTTGTCAATGTCTACACAATATACAAACATGTCTAAAATATCCACAATATAATTATATGGAATGTTAATGAATCACTTTTTTACAAACGAGACACATTTTTTAATAATCTTTAAAAATGTTTGAATGTGCGAGCGAGGCAGCCAACCAAATGTGAAATGCCTCTTAAAAAGATTATCCAAATTTCATCATTTCAAAACAATGACTGTTAGTTTTGTAAAGTTTACAAACATAAGCCAATAACATACTTACTCTGTTAAGACCAGGCTCAGTCTCAATATCGTACGTTAAGTTGCAAATTCGAATCCGGTGAGACTCACTGTGCTTTGGAAACTGAGGCAGAAATTTACAGAGTTACTTCCTCGCAGTTAACATTAAGATTCTTAACTTTTGTATGCGAGTCAAGTCAAAAGTCAGCTTTAGGACTAGGACCGCATAGAAGTCGATAATGGTTCTAATAGGATTTTGAATTGTTTTTTTTTTACTACTAGGTATGTTAATTATTATGTTCGTATGTCAGTCAGTCAGTGCCTTCTTTTATATATTTAAATAGATACCTATTATTATATAATTGTTATACATATTAATATTATAGATTATTATATATTTTAATGGATGCAGAAAGTTTCCCGATGTCTTCTGTTCGCGCCTAGCAACACGAACACCGAAGGCGCGGTACGGGGTGCGGGACGGGAGAAGTGCATGCGCGGAAGGGCAACGCGGCCCGCCGCTAGCGCCGCCAGCGCCGCCGGCCGTCGCTCCCAGGCAGACAGTCTCACCCAACTATCGCCAGCGTCCGTACGTACTACTCCTCGCGGACGCGAGGTTTACGATCAGTCATCGAATACACATTTGGAACTTCATATTGTGTTGTCATTAACACTCCTTCTGACAAGAGTGGTCACCCTATTTCATCCCTTTAGGGGTTGAATTTAGAAAAATCCTGAAACACGTTACTCATACCACCAGGAATACTCTTGCGAAGTTTCGAATAAAATAGTCAAACAAAACTGGTTTCTCCATGCATAATAAACCTCGTACAAACCTACTGATCTGGAGGTAAATAACACAATTACAGATACTAATTTTAATAACGTAAATAATCTAAAAAACTTCTTTATTATGTTATTTTTTGTACCTTTAATAATCACTTTTCTCACATACAATCACGAGCCGCCTGACAAACGCACACATTACAGAAACGTTATTATCAAATATTCACGAGGCGGCCGCTTTATCTGCCTTCAAGTGTAATTCCATATTTTCTTTTCAGCGTTATGTCTGGGAATTATATTCCCAGATGCAGATACGTCCGCATTTGCTTTGTACCTCTTATCTTTTCTTTTCCTTTGTTCGGATTTCAAAAGCTATCTACTGTTGTACCAGTAATACCAGTATAAAACGTGGAAGGGACATACCCGTGATAAAAAGAACCACGAGCTATACTACTTAGCTAATATTATAATTATAATAAAATCACATTCAAAATACAAAAAAGAAACGTCTGACGCCCAGCAATGAGATGGGTTGACGACATAGTAAAAGTCATGGGTCGTACCTGGATTAGAGCAGCACAGGACCGAGATGAGTGTCGTCGACGAAGAGAGGCATAGGCCCAGCAGTGGGCGGAAGAAGGGCTGAGATGATGATGATGATAGTATACTAACAGAAAATAAATATTTGATTTGTAATTTATTTTCTTATTTACTTGATTACTTCGAATATTAAGGGGATACGTACAAGAGAGAGAAAGCCGGCCACTTTTGCCAGCAAAATGTATTACGTATAATTTATCAATAAAATACTTTGAAGGGTTATCTAGAGCCGCATGAGACAAAATTATACCTCTGTTTTCTTTCAAATAATTTATTTCAAAACACTAAATCCCGAAAAAATTATGAATCGTATCACTTTTAGATTTTTCAATATAACTAGTAAGTTATATGCCATCCAAAGCATGTTGTTTCAGTGTTTAATCCTTAACAGTGACACACATAAAAAAAGCCTTCATATTTTCCGAATGTGTACTGTTCAACTCATAAAGTTATATTACCAAGTGGAATAAATATTCCTCTATCAGGGCCTTACGATTACCCTTTTAATGAATAATTTTCACATTATTTCACTCCTTGCCTAATTCTGTTCAGCAATTAGTGTTGTGGTATCGCAATCTACACAGTATAGAAAGTACAGAGTTCCTGAAAGTATTCATGTACGTTGTTCAAGAGCAAGGAGTTTAAACTGAGCAGAATTTAAACTATACAGGTAATTAGCGACCGTGATGAACGAGCGGCCGCCGTATGCGGGACACGTGCGCTGCCGCCGCTGCCAACCACCACCCGAAATGCAACCTTATTTGTTTACACATAAGTCGTTAATTACTATGATATCATACGCAAATTTACAACCAAAATTTTACCAAATAATCCTACTGAAAAATGTACGCTGTATAGTGAATAATAGAGCTTAATTTTGTATGTTATCTCTCCTGAAATTGCTACACAATTTGGAACTTTAATTTCTGGGCATCAAGAACAATGTATTGTTAGTGTTGCGGATTTTAATTCTGGTCAAATTTAAATCTTGTTACCTTGTTTTAGGGTTGTTTTTTAAAGGTGAGCGGTTGGAGACCCTACAGATCCTTAATGTATGCTAACTTGCGCGCAGGGTACAGGGTATTGTGGGTCACAATTACTGTTAATGACTTGTTAAGTTCACAACATAGCGACTCGATAAAGCTCGTAATGAAAGGACGAGTTTTCAAGGCTCAATTGGATAATTTGATAGATTGTTGGCAGTGTTATATATTATATCTTGATCAGGAAGGGAACTTAATTGGGAATTCGGTAATATATGCGAGTTTGCTTCTTGAACAGGAGAATTTTTTAGCATGCAATTTGACAAGATTATAATATAGATTGCGTGATGAGTGAAGAAAAGTTATAAGAAATGTACACTACATTTCCCAAAATTTTAATGCCTACGATTTGCGAAGAAAAAAGTAACTTTCTAACGAAGAGACTTCAGATCGTTACTTCAGCGGTGATAATGAAAAATAACATGTTTAGCATTCTAGATAAAATAAACACATTTACGGCCTGACCAAGGTCACTAGAAAGCGCTGGATGTAGGCCGCGTCGATCGGTCATTTTGGTAATCCTTGTGAGAGGCCTATGACCAGCAGTGGACGTTATGCAGCTGAAATGATGATGGATGATAAAAAAAAATTAAAATTAATAAAAGCTCAGAAGTAAAATATAAATGGAATAAAAAGCTGATTTCTTTAGTCTAACTTTTTTTCAACTCCATTGTTGTTTACCTTATAAGCTAAATGATATAAATTTGTAAATTAAAAAATGTGTAATATTTTTGATTTCCGTAGCTGCTCCTCTTCTTCCGCAAATCGTAAAAGCCGATCGAAGGAATGTGCGTAAAAACGAATCATGTTAATAGATTGCGGCAAGCAACCTATCATATTTAGATTTCCTTTTTCACCTTCTTGCTAACCATTACGCTAACTAGACTCTGTGTGCTTAGCACCGCAAGACAAAATGCTCCGTCTTCTCCATTAGGAATAAACACGTAAATGTGTGTGTGGTGAATACGTGCCGAAATGTTTGAAAAACAAGTTTGATCTATTTAAGCCGCAATGGAATTAATGTCAGTCAAGCCATGGGCAGTTATCTCGCGTGTTGTTTTGACTGGAATCTAACTAATTAGCCGGCGCTGTAATCTGTTACATTAATAACGGTAAATTGTAGTTATCGGGAAATGGCAACGTTTGTATAACATATGTATTTGTTGCGTTATTTGGGATTTAAGCTGACAATTGTTCCATTACGGATATCCATGTAAAATATTTAAACTATCATAAAACAAAAGTAATAATTTATTTTGGAAAGTCTAAAAAAGCTTAAATCATCATCATCGTCCGAGCGTATTCCCGGTTGCATCCTCAGCAGTAATGCTTCAGAGCCCGGGGTCCGCTACCTAACCAAGGAGATTTGACGAGGTTACTGGTTTTTACACAGAGCGACTGCCGTCTGACCTCTACATCCCAAAGGGCAAACCAGGAACCAATCCTTGGATAGTTTGATGATCAAACGCTAGGTTGCCATCGGGACCCACAGTTTTACGTGCCTTCCGAAACACGGAATCATCTTTCTTTTCGGATAATCAAGTGATTCAAGCCTGCAATATCATATCCAGACTGGAAACAACTTTTCACAAAGTATGCTTCCCAGTGGGAATCGAACCCATGACCTCCGGGTCACAAGGCGAACGCCTTGACCACTGGACCATGGAGGCAGTCATCTAAAAAAGCTTAAATAAAAAGCCGCATTTTTAGGGTTACGTACCCAAAGTGTAAAAACGGGACCGTATTAATAAGACTCAGTTGTCTGTCCGTCTGTCTGTCACCAGGGTGTATCTCATGAACGGTGCAAGCTGGACAGTTTAAATTTTTACAGATTATGTATTTCTGTAACCACTTTAACAACAAATACAATAAAAACAGAACAAAATAATTATTTGGCCGGTTAGTTTTACCTTATCAAGTCGACGACTTCTCGTTTGGTTTGATATAATGATCTGAACACTCCGATGAGTCCTTTATTGCGTACTAAAGACATAATAGTGACATAATAAAATAAAAAATTTTATTTTATTATGTCACTCGGGATAATATACGGATTCAAATGATATCTCATACATCGAAATATGATCAAGAAATTTTATGTTAAGGTGAAATACAAGAAACCTAAAAACATTATACTCCAATTTTGTGGCAGTCGTGTAGAAAAAAATATTTTCTGATTGTTTTGTTTTTCATGTTTGTAAGTGGCCAACACTGGTGTCAGATTTTTCAAGCTGCCTAAAGGCATCTGACATAGCTGAATGAGTACCATACAAGACAGCCAGCACGGAGGAGCTCTAGAAACTTCTATATTTAATCTTTATTGTTATCAAATACAAATTGTACAGAACAATAGGCGAACTTAACCCTAAAAGCGTTGTCTACCAGTCAACCTTTGGGTTATACAGTTAGTCTAAATGTGGGTTGCAAGACAAAGTAAAGCACTTAAAAAAACGATGTAAATAAATAAGTATTTACAGATAAATACAATAATATAATATTTTTCACATACATACATATATACTAAAATACATTACATATACGATACACACACACACATATAAATATATGCAGCAATTTTGAATCTACTCTTATAAATCGGCCAAGAAGTGCATAAACACTCGCTTCTTAAAACTAGCGCGGAGCGGTTCGAATGGACTCGGGAAGCGCGTTCCAGGGTCTTACTGCCGTAATGGCGAAAGAGTTGGAAAGAAAACCAGTACGGTAAGAAGAAATAGAAAGGGTCAAATTATTAGAAGAACGCATGCCAGTTGTGGTCGTCCAAGTTTAGACCACGCCCGGTGTCGCATTCCCACCGGGCCACCAAGGTCTTAATTTCTGAATGTCAATTCCATATAGACATATAAAGTTTCCATGTCAAAAGGACGGCATCGCAGATCTATATTAATCTGAGAAAGCATACATACGTCATATCGTGGAATTGGTAATTTTGAATTTTATTATACAATATGTAACAAGAACCCTGTCCGATCCTTGTAGGAGCAACTCTGACCGTCAGAAAGAACAACTTTTCCTATGGGACCAATGCTTGAAACTCGAAAAAAATCGACACTTTTCTATAAAAATTGCCGGGCCGGCCGAACACTTTTTTATAAAAATGTTGTTTTTTTTTTCGAGTTTTAAGCATTGGTCTTATAGGAAAAGTTATTCATATTGACGGTCTGAGTTGCTCTTACAAGAATTGGACAGGGTTTTTCTTACATATTATTGTAATATTTAATGTATACAATATTTAATGTATGGGAAAATAAATACAGAACATAATTTTAAAAACTGGAATTGCGCAAAAGGCGCCAATAAAGGCCTTATCGTTAAGGAATTTTCAAGGCAACGTCACTTATACAGAAGAATAGTGATGGGAAGTTAAGTATAAAGGTAAATAATAGTCCATAATTATAATTGTTCTGACTAAATTCCGCATACCATCGCATTAGGTGTTTACGTTAATTGAGTCTCCCGACCAATTTCCTGTAATTGAAATTACAGCCATACAATACGCACACACCTGTCGTTCGACTATCTGAGGCTTAGGGCTCCTACAAATCAACGACAAACCAGCGACTGCAATGCCTCTTTTTCATTGGTCGATAACTTGGTCGATATACAGTATGCGGGACTTGCGCATACTGTATATCGACCAAGCATGCGCTAACGACTACTAACTGTATAACGTTTAAGTAATTAAATTACAGGCATGCATTGTTCGGTGCAATAAATGCAACCAAACACTTTTGTTATTTTACCTAACTCGCCAACCGCGAGCCACACTATGTAACACGTAATCAGTGCACAACTAAACGCCGGCAAATCCGGGTGCATTCTAAGATTTAACATTTTCACTATAACATAATAATATCTATCAACATTTATATAACATTGTCTATTCGTGAAGTAAACTACAGTTTAAAATATAACTAGCTGTGTGTGTACATCTAAACATAACATATTATACCGGACTTACTTGTAGAACTTTGAATAAATATATTTTTAACTAACTTTCGGCATTTCCCTACCACCGCAACCTTGCACCCCAACATAATGGTCCTTCGAGCCGGATATACTTGAGGGTTTTTTTGCTCAAATTACACTGATTTATCTGGCCCCAAAATAAGTCGAAGACTTGTGTTATGGGATACTAACTCAACGATACTATAATTTAAAACATATACATAAACACCCAAGACCCAGGACAATTTGAAAAAGGCCAAATTCCAACTTGCCCTGACTGGAGATCGAACCCAGAATGTCTGGGTGGCGGACTTAGCATGGTGAACACTACGCCACGGAGGTCGTCTTAATGAAAACTAAAGAACACCACTGGTCGATACGCTGGTCGTTAGTTACGCTGACTGCGGTTATTCCCTACACGCTGGATATCGACTGTACATTACTTTATGGACTAGTGAAAATGGCTCCCCGCATGCGTTACCAGGCCTGTGTCACTCCCCGTTTTTGTATATTATTACTATGCGGGCGGCGACCACTTCGAAGGGGAAAATTCAGGTACATGAATCGTTTGTCCAGAGTATTAAGAATGAAATTGGCTTGCAATGGATGACTAGGTATCTAAACGAAGAGGTGAGAAGTTCTGACGCGAGCTAAATTAAACGATAGCACTAACCACATAAACGTAGATATTTCTTTGAATTTCTTTCCTGAGTAAGACTTCTGTACGTGAGTACTAGTACTTATTTCGTGGCGTTACGGAAATCTTTCGCACCCCGAATGCGAGCTATATCGACTAGTGAAAACAGCTCCCCGCATCTTTTGCTGCCTGAACGACCAATGAAAATGAGCCTTAATCCACGCGGTGACGTGACCGTTGGCGATCAGTGACGCAAACTATTGCGCGACTATCGGCGAGTAGCGCTACCCGTAAAGTAAAGACAAGAACATGTAATTTAATCTGCAGATACATCACTTCTGATCTGACTGATCTCCCTGAGGGTTTTAAACCGTGCGTTCAGTTTTTCTTCAACCATATTCAGATCATCTGCCAACTGGGCGTGTCTTATGCATGCACAGCTAAGAACGCAATCACGAATACACTAAAAAAGAACACGAGGACACAGGTAAATGGCATTTTAGTAAAGTAGTACTTTGGATACAAAAAAAATTGTTGGAATCACTGCTATACAATGGTCAAACTAAATGTCCCTGTTTTATGAAAAGAAGCACAAAAAGGTATTTTTAATTTTTCTTCTTTTTGATAATATTTTAGTTTGTTTTTTGTAATAGGAACCGTGTCACTCAATCGGAAGTATAAGCGTTTGCGCTATGCCTAAGCGAGTTCGTGATCGTGTCATATTGGAAAATTATCAGTTTCACAAAGCCATTAGGCAAATTAATTGAATTCTACCACTTATTGGGATTATTGAGTGTTATTTTACTGTTTAAATACCCAACCCACACCTCGGCCACTACATTGTTTCAGGGACTAACAAACCTTATGCAAAAAAATACTACTAAATATTACCACAGAAATATCCGATAATATTAATTTAATTAAGACAAGATTATTATTTTTTTAAAATCAAATTACCTTATTAAGAATAAAAATTTTAATGGTATTTATTTAAAGTCTTAGCTTGAAAAATCATGAGGTATATTTATCACATATCAACATGAACGGATAAAAGTTTTATATTTTACAAGCTTTTATTTGGTTTCACCTGTCCCGTTGTCTGTATGTCTGTTTGGCTGTTAGTCTGTTTGTCCGTTTGTCCGTTTGTCTGTCTGTTTGTCTGTCTGTTTGTCTGTCTGTTTGTCTGTCTGTTTGTCTGTCTGTTTGTCTGTCTGTCAGTCTTCTTTCAGTCTGTCTGTCTGCCTGTAATCAAATCTTGTAAGTTAAATTTGACCCACTTTTCGGTTTCCTATTGAGCTGAAATTTGTACGGATACGTATAAAGCGTGACAATGCAATATTATGATGACAAGGAGCTAATCTGATGATGGAGCCGGAAGGTCGCTATATAAACTCGGTAATGAAACGTCGCAACCCCATTGAGTTTGGGCTCGTTTTAAGAAGTTCATTGCTTTAGATGAAAGCTTGTTTTAAAAAAAAAATATTAATTTCTTGTTAACATTCAGTAAATTATTTTTATAACAATTTTTTATTTAATATCTGGTTAAATGACCCTGTAATTCTTTACAACTTCCCATTTTATTGGTTAAAGTAGTCTTTGTAAAAGAAAATCGACTACAGAGCATAAAATGTTGATACTTACTTACAATAATAATAGGTTTACACTTGAGCCATCCCGCCGTCACTCGCGGGTATAAGAGCGTGGTTTTCCGCACGAGCGGGGACACGACACGCGGGTCCCGGGCTTTGCCCCAGCTGAAAACAACGTTTTTAGCTGTGAAGGAGATCCTTACTTGGTTTGAAATATGTGTTAGGAGACGTTTCTTCTCGGAAGTCATCATTTTCCTTTTGTAAAAAATATGTAATACATATGGATTATTAAAATAGTAATGGAATTGGTGATATTTTTGTACTCTATGTATCAGGCTTTAAATTTTATTTGATAGGTAGGTACAGGCTTAAATATCATAAAAGCTTAACTTAACAAATTAGTATTTTTGTTTTTCGCATCACGTGTATTCTTTTTTTGTAAAGTTTCATAGAAATCGCAACATAAAATTGAAAATACACTGAACAATAACAAAAATATTACAAATAAAATATTTACATATATAAATAAATATATATAAAATTACACTGATTGAGCTAGCCCCAAAGTAAGTTTAAACTTGTGTTATGGGATACTAACTCAACGATACTATATTGTATTATAAATACACATATAGATAAACACCCAAGACCTAGGACAATTTGAAAAAGGCAATTTTCGAACTTGCCCTGGCTGGGAATCGAACCCAGAACCTTCAGATTAGCGGACTATCATCAATTATGAGTTATGCCGAGAGGGACTGGTCAGCTCGAATTTGCTTTTTTGACTACTTAGTATTTCTTATTGCGTTAATTTATGTTTGTTAACTCATTCGCAAGCATTACATGTTAAATCAACGTTGTATTATAATGTAAGTTTCATTAATAAAAATACATAAGACAAAGCCCTTCTAGCGAATAGTCAACAAACATTGTGGAAATAAGATTTATATGTATTTTAAAAAAATAAAAAATAATAAACTCTATACGTAATGTAAATAATACTTATTGACTCGTAAAATGCCTGTTAAAGCCTAATTACTGAAAAGCATTTAAATTTTGAATTTAATTTAACAAACAGTTTATATAAAATATACATACACACACTTAAAACTGATATCATATTGAAGAAAAATGATCAACATCTCATTCAGAAATATTTTATTGTTTCGTGCGTAACGTAAAAGAAACACTTTTTTTATATTTATTATAGCGTAACGCAACGTAACAAATACACGTACAAACTAGAAGGTATATGTGAAAACGCGTCAGTTTTGATCACTGTCCATTAGCTGCTGTTTTCTTTTTATATTTCAGTCTATAGTGTAATATGTTAACTCAAAGCGAACGCTATTCTAGCTTATAAAAAAAAAGCAAATAAAAATATCATGATAATCGAAAAAAATAACAAAATTTCTGACGCAAGAGAAATTTTTGAGTTATAAAGTCTTATAAATCGATGAACGCTGGCTGTACGCACGAAAAATTGTCACGTTTCGCCTGAGCAGAGCGTGCAAGCGAGAGCGCGGAACGATCGATAGAGAGGCACGATCGGCCTAAGCGTTCGGCTTGTTACGCATCTATTATGGCGTTATCACGTAAACATATCGTCCGTGAACCGACTCTATAGACAACCAATTTTATATTTTATTTTTTATAGCGTTACGTAAGAGAATGCTGATACTCGTATAAAAGCTCAGAAAGTACATCGTTCGACCTTCTTAATATGAAAACATGTGAATAATATGTTTATTCAGTAATTAGACCTTTACAGGCATTTACACGTCAATAAGAGTATTTTTTTTTAAAATGTAATTTTTTTTTATTTAATACTAAATTAAGAATAAAACTTATACTCATTGCACGCTAATATTTACAAATAAAAAAGGCCTGGCAATTCTTTATACTGCGGAAACTTGCCCAGAAGGCTGGCAGCATTGCCACGTTGTATGGCAATACTTATTTTTTTCCAAGATATAGGTCAGCCTTCAGGTCACGGGAAACTTCAATAAGTTTCCTCGAGATAGCCTCGAATAATTTGTGATGACGATAATTTATTTGTTTAATTTAAAAACTTTATTAATTAATTTAAAATAGATCAACTCTTACCAAAAATTACCTTATTTTTATTGTTTCGACAAAAAGAGGCCTATGTTTTAGGCAGAAGAAAGGCAGAGGTAATGCTTATTCCTTATATACATTTACTATCAATGACATTACCAAAAAAATCGTCAAAAATTTGCTAGTCTGTGAAAATATAAAAAAAATAAACTGGAATACGCCAGCTGCTCTTCCACTAAAAGGATAAAGGAATAAACGTATGTATACATTTCTATAAAACTTTTATGAATAAAACAAAATATAGTTCAAAAAAAAATTCAATCCGCTCTCAGTCATGACTTGTCCCGTAGTGTTTCGCCGCCCCGTCCCACGTCCGCCGGCCCGTCTCGTGAAGTGGCACTTGAACCAACGGCTATTAAGGACGACGACGCACTTAACGGCCTCAGACGCGCCTTAACACGACGGTTACAAATATTGCATGTGACGTCTACGCAATACACTTTGACGTTTTAAATACGATGACTAATAACTTTGTAATAATTTAGACTAAAAATAACTTAGCAATTTAAAGCGACAGATTAAAACTGGTTTTGCGCTGGCAAGAATTTTGCGTCTCTTGTATATCTTTTAAATGTATTAGCTTTATAATAGTTAACTTTTATCGGTATCGTTAGTTTGTAAGTTAATTAAGTATATAATAATTTATATGCTTAATGTATAAAAATTTTATAAAACAAAGTCAACAAATAAATTGTGAAAACAGTACAATTCTAAACTATATGGCAAATACTTAAAATTTCAATCTAGATTTTTGTTATGATTTCAATCTTTGTTATTTTAAACATATATTAATAATTTAGCTACAGAGATCGCTCATGTCTACAGCGTTGGGACAAATATATACCTAAAAGTCCGCATAATATATTTGTCCCACCTCAAAGGTTGCTCGTACAAAAGCCAGACTTATAAGTAGCTTTCAAAGCTTTTTCTAATACATACATACATACATAATATCACGCCTATTTCCCACAGGGGTAGGCAGAGACTATGGACCTCCACTTGCTACGATCCTGACAAACCTCTTTTCTAATAAAATCCCCAAAAAGATCTGACGAGCGCGGACCGCCCGAGGCCCAAAAAAGCCACAAGCGGCCGCTAATATGCATATCGCAACTCAATCCAGTATTTGCCCGTCGATAATTGAAACTCAAATAACTGAGCCTTGCCCGTCTTCGTAGGCACGTTCCAATTCGAAAGTAATCCTCCGCCAAACATTTGTACGTCTCAATCGTATCCTCTCTACTGAGCTCTTTATCAATTCTATTAATATTCCGATCGCTTCGCTGAAACATTTTACATTGATGACTTTTCACGACCCATTGATGATTTTCTACATAACAAAGCCGTAATGTAAGTTGAAGTGGAATGTAGAAAAGCGTGATTAGAATCGGTAATGGGTGAGCGGTGTTTGCCAGCGGTTATGAAAGGAAACAAGGGGACGGACTGTTCTATATCATTACGGCGATGCAAATATTTGCTAGATACCGTTAAATGTAAATTAAAATTTTGTTTCAATGTTTTTCGATTCTCGTTCTACCTTGTTTTGAATTTGTTATCGATAGATTGTCTCGTTTGTTTTTGTTGCTTTGTGTATTTTAAGAAAAGTTGCAGTAACAATCAAATTGAATTTTCTTATAAAACAATTTTATGAACAGGACGTTTAATAAAATTTTAATCTTTAATATCAGCTTAGGATACTTTTCAATACTGTATTTTATAACTGTTAGTAGTGACTTTAGTAAACAAAGGCATTTTTAATTGCTCCGTATATCGGCATTTTCTTTTTATTTGCAACTGTAGACAAATAGAACAATTTAATTTATTTGCAGAGCTTCGACAAAATTAAGGTTGTTTGTAGGACACAAGGTCTGATATAGCGTTTAAAGACTAAACATTGTTTGCAATATAGTTGTCTATCAAATAAAGTGTCATAAACTTTCAAGACGTGTCACAAACATTCATGCTTCATGGAAATGTGCTTAAAGAGGAATTCCCTGTCAGTCGCAAAGTTATAACTGCATTCAATGGCTGACATCGCAGCGGCGTTTGCTGCAATAAATAAGTGCAGCTCGAGATGTCGTCCTTAGGCAGGCGTGCGGTGGCCTGCATTCTCAGGGTGAGAGATATTTTAATACAAATATGTAGGACTGGGTCTAAGAGACGACTCCAAACTTCTTTTATCTTCTTTTATTTTCAAATAAAAATGCAGAGCACAAATTTTCGCGTGCATCTATAATGGTGTCGTCGTGTGAGCGAGAGAGCGAGACAGATCATACAACGGGACGAAAGTTTAAGTTTAGAAACAAAAGAACTATAAAACAATGGTGTCTGTTCAGAAATTCCCACATACAATATGTAACAAAAACCCTGTCCGATCCGTATAGGCGCTACTCAGACCGTCAATATGAACAACTTTTCCTATGGGACCAATGCTTGAACTCCAAAAAAAATCGTCATTTTCATACAAAAGTGTTCGGCCGGCCCGGTAATTTGTATGAAAATGTCGGTTTTTTTCGAGTTTCAAGCATGGGCCCCATAGTAAAAGTTGTTTATATTGACGGTCTGAGTTGCTGCTACAAGGAACGGACAGGGTTTTTGTTACGTGTTGTATAGCTATTAAATATAGCAAAGTTGTCATCATCATTTCAGCCGCATAACGTCCACTGCTGGACATGTGCCTTTTCCAAGGATTTCCAAAATCCATAGAGCGTCCTTCATCCAGCGCTTTTTAGCGACCCTGGTCCAGGTCGTCTGACTACCTTGTGGGTGGGTGTCCTATGCTTCGCTTGCCAGTACGCGGTCGCCATTCAAGAACCTTTTTGCCCCATCGGCCATCGGTTCATCGCGCTATGTATCCCAAAGTAAAGTTGTAAGTACATTCAATAGCTGACATCGCTGCGGCGGTTTATCCATATCCATCCGATGTAATATATCAGTTGCTTAAAAACTTTTAGAGCATTTTCATATTAGAATAAAATTCGCAACTTCTAAAAGGAATTTCATACATTTAAATGAACCAAATCGACCAGTTTTGCATTGAGGCAAACTCACAATCAGCGGTAGCCGCACTGCAATTCACGCAAACCTAATACTGGAAGGTTTTAAAAAAGCAAGCTCGTTTCATTTAACACATCTATTTTAAAACTTGCGGTTGCGATTTAAGTATCGTGTGATGCGACAATAGTGGCCCATGTCGCTAGCGGCGAGTATTTTTATCAGCAACTAAAAGCTTTCAGGAGTTGCCGCGGAGTCGCGCGACTATCGGATTTTCTCTTCAACTGGCTTCGGATATGTATTTATACCTAATCACATGGAGTTTCAGCGCATTGGATAGTAATGCCGATATTTTACTCATTTTACTTAAAATAAGTTGAAGGTGAAGAAAGGCATTGAAATAAAGACTTAATTTTTCCGTATTTCTTGCAGCGTTCAGAAGGTTAATTTAAATGACTTTTAGCATATTTTATTTCACAACAAACTAAAGTCTATTTACGGTCTAAAGGCTTATAAAAGGCTTTGTGTCAAAATCAAAACTACTATTGGAATTTGTAAGATCGTTGGATGGAAGGGGATTTATTTATGAAAAAGATATAAAGGCTAAAACTATAAACGGTTTTCCTAACTTTGAAAAACTTTCTCATTTTAAATTAAAGCCAGGTAGTAAATTATTTTTCCAAAATAATCAAAACAATGCCATTCTAAAGTATCCAACAACAGGACCTTTCCTCGAAAACTTTTCGCCAAGACCGAGATCACTCAAATTCCCAGATTGTTGAATCCCAGCACCGACTTGATTAATTCTCGGAGCAGACTTCGAGTCTTAATTAAAAACAAACCTTTATGGGAGCACCTCATTTTTGGGAAGAAAACAAGACGTACAAGTGCTTTCTTTGTTTGGTTTGGTTGGTACTATATGAAACAGCTTTTAACAAGCCTTTAAAGTTATCAAAATTACTTGAATAAGAACGAATCTGTGCTTTAGTTCTTGGTGTTGAACAGATAAATAGACAAAAAAGAACGTGAAAGTCGTCGAACTCTCGGTTGGAATTAAGTTACTTTCGTAGTAAGTAATGTATTGATTCATGACGAAAATGACAGAATAATCTTACACTTTTTTATTAATAATAATAATAACAACAAACGTTTGCCTGAGATGGTCGATGGTTTGAACGGGAACCATCGACCATCTCAGGCATACGTGACGTGGCATTTTTTCGCCTAGCCAAGGCCAGCTCTATCCGCCAAGTCCGTACCGTCGAAAAGGTCCTTCTTTTAAAAAAAATAATAAGGCCTGATGTAGATATAACGTTCAATAAGTCTAACGTGTTAGTTAACGTTTACGTTTTAAAGTTGCACTTTTGTATTATATACAATACGAAATACAAAATAGTAATTAATTTTAAAAACCGGTTTAAATTGTACTTTAACGTTAAAATAATGGGCGTCGTATTCGTAACGTGATAACCAATTGCGGTTGCAGCACGCGCTTGAATACACACGTACAATGCAACACGAATAAGCTGAACAAAATGACGGACTTCAAAGCAATTTTGTACAAATTCCCGACACGTAAATTGAACCAAAATGGCGGTTCAAAAGAAAATGCTGCAGTTTAGTTTGTTACCGCTTCTTCTGCACTAGCGCTTTGGAGGCGGCAGTAAACTTAGCTCTAAGTAACTTTTTGACGTCAATAATTATTGTGCAATAAAACAAAGTGACGATTATTAAGAGATATTATAAATATCCTATGATAATAAAGATATATTTGAATTGAATTTGGTTGTCGGCGCAGGTACAAATATGCTTTGAAGTCCGCCATATTTGTTCAACTTATTTATGTCGCATTGTAGATGTTTTGAATCCTGATATATCCTGATATTTCGAGCTGGGATGCCGCATGGAACTGGTCTGTTCATTGGTTTATTCGTCTAAAGTCGATACTTTTTTACATTACACGAAACAGCATGCGATACGATATTATAATTATCTTGTCTTATGCTCTTGTCGTTGTCATTGTGTGGAAATAAATAAATATATAGGGACAAATAACACTGATTAAGCTAGCCCCAGTAAGTTCGAGACTGGTTTTATGCGATACTAAGTCAACGATACTATATTTTATAACAAATACATATATAGATAAACACCCAAGACCCAGGACAATTTGAAAAAGGCCATTTTCCAACTTGCCCTGACCGGGGATCGAACCCGATCGAACCCGGTACCTCTGGGTGGCGGACTAGCATAATGACCACTACGCTACGGAGGTCGATAATTATTTATAAAATATCACGTCTTTAGTACATCGGACAGAAGGACAGACGGACAGACGGACAGACGGACAGACGGACAGACGGACAGACGGACAGACGGACAGACGGACAGACGGACAGACGGACAGACGGACAGACGGACAGACGGACAGACGGACAGACGGACAGACGGACAGACGGACAGACGGACAGACGGACGGACGGACAGACGGACAGACGGATAGAATAACTGTACACGAGTACAAACTCAGAATGAACAAATCACGCCTAGCGAGGCTCGAACATGCCTCGCAGACCCAAAGCCATTGCCTAAACTACTTGACTACATGACACTACTGCTGTTTACTTTAATGGTGATATAAAGTGTATTACCATTCAAGAATATTGAATTTTATCAACGTTAATTTAAGCGCGATAATACATTGCAGATCTGTCACGCGGCTGACAAAACACTCGGCGTGATATCGAGCGGGATTCGATATGGCGTGAATGCATTGAATGATTTATTTGTCTGCAGTTACTTTGTCATGTATAAAGAATATTGACTCATATTCACTTATACTCAAGCGTGATAATTGATTACAGAGGCGTCACGTGGTTGACAATATACTCGGCGTGATATCTCGGGCATGATCCGATTTGACGTGATTGCATGGGATGATTTACTTATCTGTTCTCACTTTGTCGCGTCAAATGAATTTTGGCTTGTATTTACTGATCCTTAACCGTGTTAATGGATTGCAGAGCTTGCAAAATACTTTGCATGATATCGCGAACGTGCTTCAATGTGGCATAAAAGCATTAATTGGTATTCTTGTTTGCAATTAGTTTGTTACTTCTAAAGAATTTTGGCTTATATTTATGTTGAGGTGTCACGCCACTGACAGAACTCTCGGCGTAATATCCCGAGCCGAGCGTGATCCGATGTTGCCATGAATGCGTTGAATGATTTACTTGTCGGCGCTAGTGACGTGAAATGTATTGGTTTTATTTTTTAACAGTTGAGTTGAATGATGAAAACATTATCCTGGGCCCTGGCCTTAAGTCCGCCTGTTACATTTTTTGTTATAAAGTTAAATAAATAAAAAATTAACGTTGATTTGAGTAAAATACCAACATAGGTTTAATGGAATTAATTATTACTTGCCTTCAAAAGAGTAAGAGTTCCAATGATAAGTACAAACCTTATATTCACAAAAATCTTCTAAATCAGACATACAGTAAGAGTGCTAATAATTTGAGGAATGCAGACTTTTTCATGCAATTACAGACAAAACTAATCCTGTTTGTATCAGTATATACTTTATATTTTAAGACGACCTCTGTCGTCTTTTGGTCAACATACTAGGCAGTTACACTGGAAGTCCTGGGTTCGATCCCCGGTCAAATCAAGATGGAAAAAAAACTTTTTTAGATTGACTTGGGTCTTGGATGTATATCTTTATATTTGTTTTAAAATATAGCATCGTTGGGTTAGTATCCCATAACACAAAACTCAAACTTACTTTGGGGCTAGCTCAGTCTGTGTGGTTTGTCCGGATCTATTATTTTTTATGAATATTACGGAAGGGCTTGAATCGTATGTTTGAAAATTAAACAGTCAACGCGGCAGTAGCCGTCTGATCCGGCTGTCACAACACCGGCCCGATATGAGCCGGATACATTGCCATACGTATTCACGTCGCCTGCCATAAAAATATCAAAGAGGTATGTTTCAGTACCTACCTATTTTTCTTTTATATTATTTTAACATGTTTTTCTTTAAACCACTATCTTACCACCCCATTACCTTTCCTCTAGCTCTAACTAATATCTCTTTACTTCTCTTTTGACTGTGGCTACTTTCATTTACTTTGATAATTTGATAGTGACTTTTAATAGTTAACATTTATTATTTATTTATTTCTATTATATTATTTTAACATGTTTTTTGCCTAAAATTACTATCACAGGTAACATTATGACCAGGTGATGGCATATTTTACATTTTGACGATCAATTATTATGAATAAGAAATGAGGAATTTCGTAGGAGAACAATAGTCAGACGACCTGGCCAAGGTCGCTGGAAAGCGTACCTCGGGCTTTCGAGCAGCACAGCTGCAACCGAAAAAGCGCTAAAATGTGTATCATTAAAACGTTTGGAATTTATTCTTGTAACAGTAGAAAATTTAAAAATTACGTTAAGTATACGAAGATTTGTTTTGTAAGTATATATATTATAAAAAATAAGAAATGAATAAATTTAACTATCGTAAGTAGGTTAACAAAATAATAACATCATATCAAAATATGTTTACCTAGACATGAAGCAAATAATATGAAACTGGGATGAGGTTGCCCAAAACAAGTAGCTCGATCAAAGAAGCCTGCCATCACATCCAAGATCCAACGTATCGAGGACAACTTTAGTGATATAACAACTGAAGAACAAAGAATTAAGTGAATTCTTAGAAAGTAATTGATTTGAAGTTCTCAGAAAACAAAACAATTTCTTGATTAAAACTAACGTATGGCACAGACATTATAAGCATAAATTGAAATAAATGAGCGTGTCTCGAGGCGACATCGTGTGCCCGCGTCCTCTAGTCTCATTCGCCCTGATGCAGACCTCCGGATGAGGTCGAAAAATTTCGGCCAGTAGCTGACTCCCTATGTGAGTAAAGCGATTAATTCATGCTAAAATTTAAAAAAAATCTGTATAAGAAAGCCCTTTTTTACTATTTTTATATTTCAGGGTCATACACCGTTGGTCTCAGAGTGATTGCTAAAAGACAGCTGTTTAACTATGTCAAGCTTGAAAAATCTAATACAGTATTGGTCATTGACACTGAACTGTATATGACGAGGCACAATGAGACGCGGGTGTGCGGTAACAACGTTTATTACAGACTAATCCTCATAGTAACTGATACTACCTACATTACAGACACATTCGATCATTCGACTGCCTCCGTGGTCCTTTGGTCAAGGCCTTGTGACCCGGAGAACCGAACGCCATCTTGCGTTTGATCATCAAATTATCCAAGGATTGGTTCTGGTCTACCCTTTGGGTTGCGGAGATCAGACGGCAGTCGCTCTGTGTAAAAATCAGTAACCTCGTCAATTCTGCTTGGTTAGGTAGCGGACCCTAGGCTCTAAAGCGTTACTGCTGAGGATGCAACCGGGAAAATACGCTCGGATGATGATGATGAATTCGATCATACAAATGTATCCAAGAGGACAGGACTCAAAAGTCTCAACGTACTTTTCACAAGCTTCTAACTCAAATGAACGTACTCGAATGTTTATTTGGATCAAATCTTGCAATAGTATTTTGAAGTTATCCTCAACCAATTGTGTTGAAATATTGCAAACAGGGGTAAATACGAGTAGGATGACCATACAATAAAATGATGTCAAAAAGTTGAGAGAAAAAATGGAATCGGGCGTGTGTCTATACTCAAAGGGAACACCTGATCTTTTGTAAAAGGTCTTTCCGTGCGGTGGACATAGAAACTCAGTAAAACATATCGTTTCTTCATAACTATAGTTTCACAATAAAAGGTTGTACAAAAGTGATAATTTTTAAGAACTTTTTGGTTTTTTAATAATTAGAACAATTGTACTAATTTAATTGAACTTCAACCGCCTGCAAAAATGGAAGAGAGTATCAATTCTAATGTATATGTTTTCCAGGGTTCCGTACCCAAAGGGTTAAAACGGGACCCTATTACTAAGACTTCGCCGTCTGCCTATCTGTCTGTCTGGATGTCTGTCTCTCACCAGACGGTATCTCATGAACCGTGATAGCTAGACAGTTGAAATTTTCACAAATTATGTATTTCTGCTGCAGCTAATAACGATAGTTTTTTTTGTTAGCCTATACTGTCCCACTACTGGTCAAAGGCCCCCCTTCTAGTACGCCACTGATTTCTATCTTGCGCGATGGATTTCCAAGTCTTGTCAAAAAGCGCCAGATCATCACACCACCTTGTCCTTGGGCGACGACCTTTCTTGCGACGCCAGCCTACCGACAAACAACAGATATTAAAACAAAATAAATATTTAAGGGGCTACCTGAATTTTTCGGGGTCTCTAATGATATCTCCGTTTCTTTGCAAATGATTTATTTCAAATGGGGGCAGCACTGGACCACGAAAAATTCAGGTAGCCCCTTAAGTACTGCTCCCATAAAACAAATGTGATTTTTTATAGATAATGGTACGGAACCCTTCGTGAGCGAGTTCGACGTGTAGATATATGATTTTGATAAATGTCAATTGTGTTGAGTACTGAGAGTAAGACTTTTTAAATAAAGTTAGTCTATCTCGCACCCCGGTGTTTCATTGACGCATCATACAATATAAAAAGGCGCAGCCGGAATAAAAATAAAAATAACGACATGAAATAAGTAGTACTTGTAAATTACGAAGAGAAAAATAATATATAAAGATATATCGGTTTATATTCTGTTGGCTGAGTAAAATAAACAGTAAAGTCGTACGTAAGATGGAGTCAGTTCTGCAACCACCCCAGCCGTTCGTGTTCGAAAATGATGTCGACAACGTGTCAACAGGAAATTTAAGCAGACAATAGACTAATTGGAAGAAAGCTTTTCTAATTTATTACGAGGCGTGTGAGTTATCGAAGAAAGACAATAAAGTGCAAGTTAATATTCTGTTACATGTAATTGGTGAGAAATGTCGCGAAGTGTACGAGCAGTTCAAAGAAGAAAGTAAAACAATACAAGAATTATTGAAACAATTTGATAAATATTTTATACCAAAAAAGAATTTAGCAGTGGAAAGACATAAATTTTTTAAACGTGAACAAAAAGAATTGGAATCCGTTGAACAGTATGTCTTTGAACTGAACAAAATGGCGGCTAATTGTGAGTTTAAGGATCTTCGTGATGAGCTAGTTTGTAGCAGATTAATATGTGGGATTAATGACATAGCACTATCGGAAAGATTGCTGCGGGAGCCGGACATAAGCTCAACCAAAGCTTTGTGGATTTGGATATTTGTCGGTTAGCGGAGATGTCACGTAAACAAGCACTTAATATGAAAAGTGAAAATCAAGAGCATCAAGTACATCACATGCATGGAAGCAGTAGCAGTGAGTGCAATGTGAATTACGTGAATCGGAATAAGGCTTATCTTCGGAACAATAACGTACAAGTCAATCACGGGAGGTGCGAGGCGCCGGCGCCGGCGGCAGCGCGGGGCATGAGTTACGCAACGACGAGAAGGCGATCAAGTTTAAACATCGAAATCAGAGGTAGTGCGGTAGATGTGGAACAGTGCATGGAATAAATAAGTGCCCAGCTTACGGACAAAAATGTAATAGACGCACACTCGGCCGGTTTATTTAATGTATGTTTAACGATCATCGGACGCCTGGACCGATTTAGAAAACTCTTTTTTGTTTGAAAGGTCTTGTCAGGTGGTCCCGTAGCATTATCAAAATCGGTTGTATAGTTTGATAGTGAAGTATAGTTTTTAGTTTAAAAAGGTATTAATGGGATGAGTTTCTGTTACAAATATGTGGTGCAAAGTTGTCTGGAGTTCAGTTTCGGCTCGATTAATCTCGTGACGGTGCTCGCGAACAAAATTGAGTTTGCACGTCGGAGCGAACTTTCGGATATTTCACGAGCCGTAATACTCGCTCAAAGAGTAAACCGCGCGCAACTAAGGTGAAGATAGAAGAGCTATTATTCGTCTATTTCAAATAGGTTAACCCGGCATAAAAAATATGCTTTGGAGATATTTAAACGGGTTACTCAAGTCTATTGTCAACTTGGGCAACTGATTTCATCTCACGGTTAAGTATGCTAACTACAAACATACATAATATCACGTCTATTTCCCTCAGGGGTAGTCAGAGACTAAGGACCTCCACTTGCTACGATCCTGAAAAACCTCTTTCGCTTCATCTACACTCATCAATCTCTTCATAATGCCCTTTGGTTATGGGTACTTTTTACCTCCCTTTTTTTTGATCATTCTGCAATCTAGTTGCAGAATGTTCGCCAAGGCCGACTCTTTTCTACTTTTCCTTTCACATTTGTCTTGTATGTTCGTAATGTATACTAACTAAACATCAAACATTCATCATCATATTTTAAGAACTATATTTGTTACTTTCGTGATTTTGTAATGTGTAGTTTAGTTATTTTCTGAAAATAACAAAAAAAAAATAAAAAAAGCTTGAGTGTCCCTCTTTTCCCTTCTATCTCTTCTTTAATGATAATCTTAATGAAATGTCGTATCAGGTGACATCTTTTCTCTTCTATCCTTCCTCTTCCTGCATAACGCAAACGACTTGCTTGCCGTTTTATTCTATTTTGCTGGTTTCCTATCAATGATAGGTAGGATCAAGTCTTGCGGATACCAGCAGTACATAGGAAAACATCAGGCCATACCACCTCCGCCGCGCCGGGCTCTGACAGAAGTGGTAAGCTAAAAAAACGTTGGCTTGGTCGAGACAAGGGCGGTGTGCGTGGTTGTATTCTCGCAACTAAGATTGCTAAAGTATTACATATACAATTAAAAAGAAAGTTCAAAATGTGGAGTGCTTGCTCATTGATAAAAGTACAAAAGTTTATTTATGTATTCTGGGGTGAATTACTATTGTTAGATAATCTGTCTCCAGCACTTGTAAATCTAAGAGCTGTTGCCAGAATAGTGAATGATGTAAGCGGTCCGCTGTCGAACTTGGTCCTCGGACTTGGTCCGGCGTGGACGGCCGGACAAGAACTAATTGCGACGATCCATTAATGATAGCCGCAGGGATAGACAGCCAAAATGTTATAAGAATTACCAGAGTATTATACCAGCATGTATTATAAAAATGCGCGAAAATATAGGTACTTTTTTTCATTACTTTACTGGGCAAAGGTGAATGGGAGAGATCGCATCTCCTTCCAAATCTCTCGATCGTGTGCCCCTTTCAAACTGTCGCAAGTCTTCACACCAACGCTTCCGGGGCCTACCTCTTTTCCTCCAGCCATCTTCGGGTGTCCACTTTGTAACCAAAGTAGCCCATATCAGGATGCATTCGGCAAACGTGCCCCACCCAATCCCACTTTAGCGGCTTTGTGTCCGATATCAGCAATGCTGGTTGAACGAAGCGTTGTATTTGGCACCTTATGGAGCCTGGTGACACCCAAAACACTCCGCTCCATTGCTCTTCGACAAATCTTGAGCTTGGACTTCTGATCCTCAGAAATATATAATACTTATAAAGAAATTATGTTTGATATGGTGGAAGAAATCCTGCAATGCGATAATGCTGAAAGTCAAGATCAGATTACCCGCAAATTTTCGTAACACGATAATATTCCATCTGCTTTTCTTCCCGCGCAAATTGCAAACGTGTTTTCTTTTCTCCCAGATCAGCCTGAAAGAGAAATAAAAAGTTGAATTCAAACGAATGAATAAATTAATTATTTATTTCATCAAGTAACAGTGTACACGCGCACGACCTACTCCTCATGCAAAAAAGTGCTTGCGTATACTATGCAACCTACCGTACAGACATAGTTGCAAGGCGTATTTCATAAAACAAAAAATCTTGACTTTACCCTCAATTTATATCCTTGACATATGCACATTTGTGAGAAAAAATAAACACATATTTACACAAATTAAAGACACACACAACATAAACACGCGACATAAATATAGACTGGCATTTCCATCGAGAAAAAACCTAGACATATACAATAACGGACCATATGTGAGTGCAATCAAAATATATAATAAACTACCGAAATCATTACAATTAGAACATAATGACAAAACATTTGATAAAAATCTTAAAACTTTGTTATTGACAAAAGGTTACTTTTCGGTTGAAGAATACTTAGAAGACATATTACAAAACTAGTTTTAAAGAATTCTCAAGCCGTTCATCAATTATTATACTGACATTTATACTACATATTTATATTATTATTTTTTGACATTACTATTATTGAAATAATTGAAATGGTTTTAATGTATAAGAAAACACATCCAATTTAATTTATTTAAAATGTAATAGAATTCCCCTGATATTAATACTTAACTTATAAGTTTATGTAACAGCTGACATTCAATTCAATTACTAACTTGTTACCTACTAACAATTTCTGACATATCCCAAACGAAATATTTCTGAAATCACTATTATTATATAAACTCAACTATATACTTAAAGTTCGCAACACCCTGCCAGGGTTCATGTACTTATTTACCTACTAACCATGTTATAGTATAAGTGCATGTAAGCGAGAAATAAAGAAATAAATAAAGTAACTACATGATTCTTTTTGTTGGTAATACCAGGCCTGTGTCACTCCTCGTTTAGGTATCGAAAATAAACCAACATTATTACTATGCGCGCGGCGACCACTCAGAAGTGGGAAATTCAGTTACATGAATGGTTTGTCCAGAATAATAAAAATGAAATTTGCTTGCAATGGGTTTGTATCTAAACGAAAAGGTGCTGAGTTTTCACACGAGCAAAATTAAGCATATTGCAAATCACATTGAGTAGATATTTCATTGCATTTCTTTGCTGATTGAGGCTTTTGTACGTGAGTACCTTTTCTGTGGTAATACTTACAAACTAGGGATTAGTAAAGGGTTTATTTTTTTAAAATATATAACTGAACTTCCCTTCTAGAGGTAGATAGAGCCATAACATAAACTTGATGAATAAAGACGGCTGGCCCCTAGCCTACAAGCAATTGTTAGCTTGTCTCAATGTTTAAATATAGCTATTGTCGTACCTGGCTCCGTCTGACCAGCTATTCTTCCCGGTCGATTTGATAATTGAAGAGAATGCTTTGCAGCAAATTATATTGACCCAACAAAGTAAGCTTCTTCTCCAACTTGTGATGGTTGGCAATCAGCTTGTTGTACACACAAAATTAATATAAGTCTTATATAAAGACTGGAATCAAAATGGAGCCCGAAATCAAAATTCTTGCCTTGTAGATGCAGCTGTAAGCGCCTGCAGCCGCCCGCGCAATACTTCCACAAGACGTATCATCATATTTAGAAATATTATTTTATATATTTATTAATTGTTTATAAATTTATATATTTATCATCATCATTATCATTTCAGCCGCATAACGTCCATTCCATGACGATTTCCAAAATGACCGATCTAGAGCGGCCTGCATCCAACGCTTTCCAGCGACCTTAGTCAGATGATCAGACCCCTTTGTGGGTGGGTGTCCTACGCTTCGCTTGCCAGTACGTGGTCGCCATTCGAGAACCTTTTTGCCCCATCGGCCATCGGTTCGTCGCGCTATGTGTCCCGCCCACGGCCACTTCAACGAGCTAATCCGCTGGGCTATGTCAGTGACTTTTGTTTTCCTACGAATTTCCTCATTTCTGATTCGATCACGTTGGGAAACACCAAGCAAAGCCCTCTCTATAGCGCGTTGAGTGAACTTGAGCCTTCTTATGAGACCCATAGTAAGGGATCACGTTTCAGAGCCATAAGTCATCACTGATAACACACATTAATTAAACACTTTTGTCTTAAGGCACTGATGTATTTTGGACGAGAAGACACTGCGTAGCTTTCCGAACGCTGCCCAGCCGAGTCAGATTCGTCGAAGTTCTTCGAAGCTGGAAATTCCTGCCTGGATTAATTGACCCAGATAGATGAATTTATATATTTATGTAAGTTTATTTTACGTACAGTCCGCCAACGAGATATCTGACCCTGCTCTCTACCTATATCTTGAATTTTCTCTTAAACTAAAAATAATATTAACATGAAAATGTACACTCAAAAAGATTTTAATGAAGCTCTCTTAATATATATTTTCATGTTAATAGATATTACTTTAAGTTCAAGAGATTTTTTATTTTATATTTGTACTGTACACGCAAATCAAGTATCTCTTTCTTCCCATTTCCTCTCGCGGGTCTGCTGGAAGAAATTTCTTTTGAAATAAGTAGCAACTAAATACTATGTTCAATTTTATAAGGTTTTGTAAGGTAAATTTTGACGGTTAATGGAAATAGAGAAAGGGGAAGACCAAAGAAGAGGTGGATGAAACACATAAGGCAAGATATGGGGGCAGTAGGAGTAGATGTTGGTATGACGGGAAATGTGGAAGGAGAAGACATACTGCGCCGACCCCAGATGATGGGATAAGGTGAGGCAGATGATGATAAGGTACATTTTCAAGTGTACAAGATCCAATAAATAAATAAAAGCGCAAACGGGGGATACGTGCGGGGACAGGGAACAGAGAGCATATTGCGTAGGCCTTAGAAGATTCCGTTCTTTATGCAGTCTTCTTTGTTCTTAGCTCGGCGGAATAGCTCAGCAGCGCTCGCTGTCCCGGTCCACTCTCAGATGTTTCGTAGCCAGGAGTTCTTTCTCCTTCCAAACTTACTTTTCCTCTGACTTAGTCCATCATTATACGCTGAAGGAGATCCATCGCTGAAGTCGTAGACCATGACCCAGGTATGACAGACACAGTAAGTTGGATTTTAAAGGTATCGTGGGATGGACAGATATTTAAATTAAACAATTATACAAAATGTGGAAGGGACAAACCCGTTATAAATCAAACCACGGGCTATACTAGATCGATAGTATTTTAAAATTAAAATAAAAACAGCCGAAACACAAAAAAATTCGTCATTTCCATACAAAAGTGTCTAGCCGCCTGGACAATTTGTATGGGAATGCCGATTTTTTTTTGTTGTTTGCTTTTATTTTAATTTCATTATACTATAGTGATCTAGTATAGCTCATGATTCGATTTATAACGGGTAGGTCCCTTCCATGTTGTATAGATTTGGGTACAGGCACAATATCACGTCTCCATCCCTGACGTCGTAGACAGAGCCTAGGAAGTCAAACCCAAAGGCCACGTTTAGCATGGAGAAAGGAATTAAAATAGAAATAGGTTCCTAACTGCACCGCCTTTTAATATGATTTAAATTCTCGCATATTCCCTCGATCGGCTTTGACAATTTGCGCAAGACCAGCATGGAAAACCTCTTTATGCTTCATAGTAACGCTGTTGTACAGTTCTACATTCTTATTGCATGATGTTTTTTGCACACATTAATATAGTTTTTGGAATGCCCTTCCCGATAACATCATGAGAGCACAAACAAGGGATCACATCAAGATGCTTGTAATTCGACACTATTGCAAAAAAGCAATGCCAGGCCTGTGTCACTCCCCGTTTAGGTATCGAAAATGTATCGAATAATTAAGGTATACTACATTATTACTATGCGCGCGGTGACCACTTCGAAGGGGAAATTATAGTAACATGAATCGTTTGTCCAGAGTAATAAGAACAAAATTGTCTTGCGATGGATATCTAGGTATCTTAACGAAGAGGTGAGGAGTTCTGACGCGAGCTAAATTAAACCATTGCGCTAACCACATTAAGTAGATATTTCTTTGAATTTATTTTCTGAGTAAGACTTCTGTACGTGAGTACTAGTTATTCTGTGGCAATGCTGCAATAATAGTATAAGTATGTTAATTATACTTAATTATATACATGTAAATTAATGATTAGCATTTATTACATATTATATATTTTTTTGTGATTTATGTATTAAATGCATCGTAATTCATTCCTTTCGATATACTTATCGAATTAAATTTGCAGCCCATCTACCATTTTTTCTGCTACGTCCCAAAGGTGAACTGGTAGACAATGCTTAGTATCTTTTGTACTATATAATCTTAAGGTTTTAAGTGCAACAAATTAAATAAATAAATATAGTAGCGATCGAGCTTAGCTCAACTAAAACATTTTTTTTTTAATTAAAATTTGAGCCCCAAGACCGAAAATTCTCTGTCTGCCCATCAGAAATAAAGAAGTTATAGATTATAGTACATTATGATCAAAAAGAAAATCATATTTACTTAGGATACCGTAATTATTTTACAGTGCTACGAAATGCTACGAGACTTGCTACGAATTTTGCTACAAAGAACTACGAAAATTGCTACTAATGTCTACGAAAATTGCTACGAAGGCCTACGAAAATTGCTACGAACGTCTACGAAAATTGCTACGAAGGTCTACGAAAAGGGCTACGAACGTCTACGAAAAGTGCTACAAAGGTCTACAAAAAAGACAAAGTACTGCATTTTATGAAGCCCCATCCCCGACACCCTTCTGGATTCAATATAATAATAATATTTAATCTATCACAGCAATAAAACTAAGCTCCGTAATGACCCATATATTTTACTTATGACGCAAAAAATACTATCGCCAACGTACACAACCGTGCGACCTGAAATAACTTTATTTATATTTCATTAACTACCTACAGGATTGTAAATATAATATTAGTATGCTATTAGTAGGTTAAGTACAAATATACCTTGGGCGGTAAAAAAGTAGAAATTGCGTCAAAATAGACCGTAGGTTTTCATATTTTTTTTATTTTAGAATATTTTATCCGGCAATCTGTGTAAGTTTGTTTGTTTATAAAGCTTTATTGTAAATAAGAAAGAACACAGTTACAAATCAGAAAAGTAAACATACAATGGCGGACTTATCCCTTATAGGGATCTCTTCCAGCCAACCGGCCAGTAATTGAGAGGAATGTTTACTTATTATGCGTTTGGGGCAGAGAAGTGGGTAAGTATATCTTACGCAGAGTCGGATTGGATAAAAATAAATATCTAAAAACTAATAATAAGTCCGGTCCTATCACAGAACTAATGACACAATTACGAGTAAATGAACTAACCCGTATCTAGTTCAATAAATCTTCTTCCAACTGTAAAGCACAAACTCAGCGGGTCTCACGGCTCAGTGTAACAGATGTTATATTTAGACTTTAGAGTCCTGTACATACTATACCAGTCGTTTAGTTAAATGGTATTAAGATTAATGGTAATTTTAAAACAAATAGCACATAAAGATGAACTAAACCGTATCTAGTTAAATAAATCTTCATTCCATCTGCAAGGCACAAGCTCAGCGCATCCCACGGCTCAGTGTAATACATGTTTTATTTAGACTTAAGAGTCCTGTACATACTTTAAAGTCATTTAGTTAAATGGTAGTCACCAAACTAATGCCACAAAAAGATGAGCTAACCTATATCTAGTTCAATATATCTTCATTCCAGCTGCAAAGCACAAACTCAGCGGGTTTCCCGACTCAGTGTAAGAGATGATTTATTTAGACTTTAGAGTCCTGTACATACTATAAAGTCATTTAGTTAATTGGTAGTCTCAAAACTAATGACACAAAAAGATGAACTAACTCGTATCTAGTTCAATATATTCATTCCAGCTGCAAAGCATAACCTCAGCGCGTCTCACGACTCCGTGTAACAGATGTTTTATTTACCTAAATCCCCTTACACACTACGCCAGCAATAAGGACGTGGAATAAAAAAAATACCTCATTAGTTAGATTATAAAAAAAAATATTGTATAAGTATTTTTTCCTTTTCTCTGACAAGCAAATAATGGTGAAGATACAGCTCATTTGAATTCCACCTGACGTCACGATCAGGTACGATTGTAAATCGCCACTACTTCGAAACCTCGATGCGCTGTATCTTTGTGAAATTTTAATACTTTGTGAAACGAAAAAATTTGGGTCCATTATTTTTGGATATTTTCACTGATGGACTAAATAAAACAATATATTTTTAACTTGTTCACATCTCTATTGAACGAGTGGGCTAATTTCTCAAACTTTATTTGAACAATCTGGTATTTAATTTATGGTTGTTCGACTATAACTTAAGTATCTTTGATCAGAGCTGCATGAAAATGGCAAAAAGACTATTTACATAACACACACTTGGCCTTTTCTTTCTGTATATGTAAGTGTATTTATGTGTGTGTATTAGTATTACACGACTACCTAAAATTGCTGGTTCGGACGAATTATTTTTTGTAGAATAGTGGTCGTCTTCCAAACACTAGGCAAAAGTGCGGCCACCACTATCAAGGCCCGTTTACATAGTGCAAGTTTTTTGCCTGTAGCGTACAATTTCAACTGGCTTTATCTGCTATTTAGACGACAACTTTCTTATCTGTTTATCTTTGCCTAAAAGTTGATAGGGAGAGAATGCTTTAGCATTAAGTCCAGCTCTTGGCTTAATAAAGTTTTTAAATAAAAGAAATCATATAAAAATTTAATAGAAGCAATTAATTATTTGTGTATTTGACGTTTTGTAACACCATATAAGTCGTCTATTGCTTCAATAGGGACGTGGAGAAAAATTAATAATCTATCTAATGAGATAGATTATTTAAAAGGTTGGTATATTTTTTATTTTATCTAATAAGCAACTAATGACGAAGATGCAGCACATTTAAATATCGCGTGCCGTCACGATCAGCGTCTATTTTGAACCAAAGGTGACATAAATCGCCCCCAACACAAAATTTCGAAGCACTGTGTAGCTTTGTTAAGTTTTAATACTTTGCTAAACTAAAAATATGGGTCCTTGATTTTTGGATAACGTAGTTAATGGACTAAATAAAATTATATATTACATCCCTATTTAATTGTATCCAACAGGCAAAAAATTTGCACCGTATAAACGAGCCTTCAATCTAAGATCATACTTTTAATATTATTAAAAGTAACGGGAGATGTCATAACTAAATATTTAAAACGGTATTACTCACGTGATCATTTTAATCGTGATGGTGGATGGAACTTACCTGCCGCTTGGAAACCTGTTCTTCAAGCTCTTAAAAGTTCTGGTAGTGAGACCATAAAAGGTCGTGATACAGTCAGCTCGGTACACACAGGCGCTTTGAGGATACCCGAGGCTGAAGACGACGATGACACGATGATTTATACAAATACAAGAGTATCACCAACAACTTCGGACACACCACCATTAGTCATCGTTTCCAATAGAGCAGCGCGGGCGGCGACGCGCGAGGCGAGCACTTAACAACATTCGCCCTGATGATGATCGTCTAAATCAATCGAAACTAGTCGGCATTTTCCGACTACACTACGTGAGTAATACTGTTTTAAATATTTAATCATACTTTTGTTTGTAATTCAATGTAAGTAATTAGGCATTTTCCGACTACACTATGTGAGTAATACTGTTTTAAATATTTAATCATACTTTTGTTTATATATTAATTGTGCAGCTTCGTCGCTGCACAAAAGGACAGTTAATTATCTAATGTGCGAGGGCTCTAGAGCGCTTTCAGCTCCCTGTATGCAATGCATCCCGAGTGCAATAAAAAGCACTTTATTGCTTAATTTTAATATTTTTTAGCTTAACTAGCTTATTTTACTGCGACTGGCTGTGTAAGGCACTGCAGCGTATATTTGTTTATGTCGCTCTAGTGACTGTAGTGGGTGACACGACTTTGTCCTAAGGAACCTGAGTTAATGGAACCATTATATCCAATATTTAGGGTTACGTACCCTAAGGGTACAAATGGGACTTTATTGCTAAGACTCTCTCCGTCTGTCTGTCTATTCGTCCGTCCGTCCGTCCATCCATCCGTCCGTCTGTCTGTTTGTCTGTATGTCACCAGGCTGCAACTCACTAATCGTGTTAGCGGCAACAGAAATACATCATCTGTGAAAAGTTCAACTGACTAAGTTGAACTTTTCACAGATGATGTATTTCTGTTGCCGCTATACACGTAATAACAAATACTAAAACCAAATTACATTAAATATTTAAGTGGGGCTCGCATAAAAACGTGATTTTTAATAGAAAGTGGTACGGAATCCTTCGTGCACGAATCCTACTCGCACTTGGCCAGTTATTATCTACTGAATCTTGTTTTTACCTCAAACAGGTGAGCTAGGCTAGCAATCCTTAACCCTAGGATAGGTTTTAGTTGGATGAAACTCTGGCATTCTGCCAATCCGCATAGGACCAGCGGGATGAGTTACATTTTAGGCTCATATTAAATGTCCCTCTTATCAATCTTTGAGTTATAATTTTGTATATCACACTAATATTATAAAGGCGAAAGTTTGTAAGTGTGCGTGTGTGTATGTTTGTTACTTCGTCACGCGCAAATGGCTGAACCAATTTCGATAACATTTGGTATGCAGGAAGCTGACACCCTGGATTAACACATAGGCTACTTCTTATATAATTATATAAGTGTGGTTTTAGTGTATCTGATAAACTGCGGCTAACACCGCGGGGCGCAGCTCGTAGTTTCTAAAAATCATGTCATTTGGAATGATCTACTCCAATAATCAATTTATCAAATATTTAAGTACGTTGTTAAAATAATAGTGTAGAAAAAAATGCGTTCTGACATCCTTAAAACGACGCTTAAAATTACTACCTCGTCTCATTAAAATACAAAAGCCAAGAATGAATGTGGTCGTGAAGTGAATGTTTTATGCATGACTCAGGTGGCCAAATTAAATTCGCCGATGCAAATGTCAGTCACGGCGTTACGATGTGCGTCTTCATATTGGAGGACGGCGAGCCTGGCGGTGGCGATGCGGTAGAATCTTCATTACATTTTCCTGAAAGAGGACTGAGATGAGGTACGAAGTGGAAAATGCTGGGAGAGAATCCTTGGAGGAAATGCTGCAGTGCAGTTTGTTACCGCTTCTTCTGCATTAGCGCTTTGGAGGCGGCAGTAAACTTAGCTTTAAGTAATTTTTTGACGTCAACAATTGTGCAAAATAACAAACTGTCGATTATTAAGAGATATTATAAATATCCTATGATAATAAAGATATATTTGAATTATAATTTAAATAAATAAATAAATATACACGGACATCACACAGATTGAGCTAGCCCCAAAGTAAGCATAAGCTCGTGTTATGAGATACTAACGCAACGATACTATATTTTATGATAAATACATATATAAATAAACACTCAAAACCCAAGACAATTTGAAAAAGGCCATTTTGGGACTTGGCCTGGCTGGGGATTGAACCCAGACCTCCAGATTGGCGGTCTAGCGTGGTGACCATTACGTCATGGAGGTCGTCAAATTTGAAAACTAGAATCGGAAATAATATTTGTTTAAAATATGTATAAGTGGCTTATACTGCCTTATCAAGTTGCCTAACGACTCTTGAAAAAATTACATAGAATAACGTCTGCCATAGAATTATGACAGCTGGACCAACGGCTTATTCGGCGCCGATGCTTCAACCACGCCTTCTGAAGCACAGAGGAGCATTGAGATAATTGAGGTAACGATGGCTGATCCGTGCGTCAACTCGTGAACGGGTGCTGCCGGGAGGGACTGGTCAGCTCGGCTTCGCTTTTTTGACTACTTAATTTTTTTTTTATTACGCAATTTATGTTTGTTTACTTGTTCGCAAGCATTCCATGTTATAATGTGTCAACATTGTATTTATAAGTATTTATTAATTGAAAGACAATAATAATAATATGACAAAGCCCTTCTGGCGAGTAGGCGACCAATACTTTGAAAATGAGTTTCTTTCGGCGTTTCTTCTCAGCTGTAGTTGTTACGAAGCGCTGGTATCGGTAGCTTGTCTTTAAAAATAAATTAAATTATAATATACTTTACACGTAACATAAATTATACTTATTGACGTGTTAAAGTGCCTGTAAAGGTCTAATTACTGAATAAACATTTAAATCTTTGAATCTAAACGAAGAGATGGGAAGTTCTGACGCGAGGTAAATTAAGCCATAGCGCTAACCACATTAAGTAGATATTGAATTTCTTTTCTTAGTAAGACTTCTGTACGTGAGTATTAGTACTTAGCTATCAGTCGTATCAAGCTTTATTGTGTTCTGTCCAATTACTGTTAGCGTCCAATGACTGGGAGTTTACTCTATATGTCTTATACATTATCTGAATATGTAAACATGTCAGCCACCAGCTGACATTCTACGTGAGTAACACGAATGTCGCATTTTAAAGTTGAAGATAAAGTTATTTTTGTTGGATATGGTAAAAAAAAGGACACCTTCCATCCTAAAAGCTATCAGCAGAGCTTCTATTGCTCTGTAGCTGCAGTGTTCCCGTTTTGAAAGCATCCTTTATAAATAACTTTTTATTGTGTTCTGTCCAATATTTATACAAATATTTTCACACCTGACTAAGATATATTTAAGATAATGTCTGTATGTCCCGTTAGTTTTCACCAAACAAATACTTTATCAATACAAGCTGGAAGATATTTCAAAAAGGAAAGTCCATATTTTACACCCTCCTGGTTCCCTGACGACCCATGCGCCGCTCCGCATTCATTTGAATTTTTATAAACGTCTTCTAAGAATGATGTCTTGCTAAGGTCGTCGTAAATTGTGAATAGAGCTCAAAATAAGTGTGATTTTACTTTTATTATGTCTTTTAAACTATTCAATGATATTCTTGACTAATTTGCTAACGATCTTTCAATACTTACATCAAAAAATGTTATTATAACAGTAGTATTATAACATTCATAACCATTAGGCTAAACAAACCTGGTCCATAAGTTTTTATCTATATTTTTATTTATTTTATTTATTCACTTAAGGGGCTACATGAAGATCCTCTTCATTTAAAATAAATCATTTGAAAGAAAACGGAGATATCATTTAAAATTTTGTCTTGATCAGACCCTCGATAACCGTTCAAACTATTTTATAAACTATTGTTTACAGTTTACAGTGAGAATATGTAGCTTTTCTACGCACATACGCCAAAAGTGGCCGTTTTTCGCAATTGTGCGTAGAAAAGCTTTGTTCTCACTTCTAACTGTAAACAATAGTTTATAAAATAGTTTGAACGGTTATCGAGGGTCTGATCAAGACAAAATTTTACTGCACTGGACCCCGGAATTTTCATGTAGCCCCTTAATAACAAAAAATTGTAAACGGTGGACTTAAAGTCTTGGACCTTCTTTACCAACCAACCGACAGTTGGTGCTATAATAATAATAGTTTGGTGATTAATCTCACGAACCATGTAATATTTTGATTTATAGTCTAGACTCCGTTCCTGATCATTTATAGCATATATTATAATATCACACATAAATATTTGTTAATAATGAAATGAATCAGAATATATATATATATATATATATAATGTTTTATACATAACATAACACTATTGCGCTAGCACGCATCCCAGCTTCTCAACACACCGCCACGCGGCCCTAGGCTTTGTCCTAGGTATCTACTAACTTTTTTTATCTGATGCAACACAATTACAGTTGAATTTAACTTCGATAAAGAGAAGACCGTTAATTTTTTAATCCAAAATCTTTATTACTTTATCTGCGTTTAGAGCACCACCGGGAGTGGACTTAATTTGCGTTTCATTCGGCTTTGCATAATAATTGTTGTAAAAATAATTCAGCAATTCACTTTTGTAACAAAGACCAATCTGATATCTTTATTGATATTCATAAATTAAAACAATAAATCAAATATCAGCCAATAACATACGTTGATCAAAACATTTATTTGAGTAAATTAACTCATTAAAAATGGTCATCAATTTTGATTTCTTCTATTCGTTTGACCTAAAAACCTACAAACACAATTTTAAATAAAACGATACTATTTATACTTTTATTGTTCCTATTTTATGTGACTAACCTAATGTGATCTACTATTTGTTACCTACACATAGCCTTCGAGGATTGTCCATTATATGACAATCCCACGTGATTCTCAATCCCCGATAATTATAAAGAATAGTATTCATTAATCCAAATTATGAGCTACCTTTCTACATACCTCGTTCAGTCGTTTTTGCGTGTTTGAGAAACAAATTCTTATCTAAGCTGTGTAGCGGGAGCGAGGTGATATGCTCGACCGCCACAAAGAGAAGATCTTCCCGCCAGGCTTAGTGTTGCGTAGGGAACCGCGGCTCCAAAGGTATATTGTCGGAGGTTGTATACATTTAAGCAATCGCAGGAACTCTGATATCTAGATGTAGAATGTGTTAACGCAATCTCGTATGCTTCTTGTGAACTATTTTGGTGTCTTTGCCACAATTGATCATTTTTAATATTAGTAGGATTCATATGATATGTTACAAGTTACCGATTTTATTTTTAAGTAGATAAAAGTAAGTATCCATCATCAAAACCTAAGTAAGTTCAGAGAAGCAGTCGCAACAATTCACTGTGGGAAAAGCCAGCGTCTTGAATTTGCTAATAAACAGCACAAAATGCAACTGCATCTCGGCTTGGAATGCGGCGGAGACTGCGGCATGCCGACGACTGGGAGGCGGAGAGTCATTGGTAATGAACCGAAGATAAACCTCAGCATGAAAATCGGAATTACACTTGCAAGATACGTCCAGCATTTTCCAATAACCATATACTATGTAAGTATAAAATGTGACTAAACAGACAAGTAGCTACCTATTGTTTGACTACCTTGGACGTCTTTAGAACTTAAGAATTTTGACTAAGCATGCTAACGTACTTCTTTTTACCTGCATGATAGCCCTTGACATACTTTAACCTTTTTTTTTATTTTTTTCGTTGTAAATTTTATTAAACTTTTAAATCTTATATTATAATCTTAAAATTCAAAAATGTATTTAACGGGTAAACATATACTAATATTGTTAAATTTTATTCAATGTTTGCATCGCCACACCCAAAATGGGTACATGTATTCTGCACTTATATTTTGTTACCTTAAGCAACATGTTAGCGAATAATAAATGAGTAAATGAGAATAAGAAGTAGGCTTTGGCCGACATAGGCTTTTGACTTGGTAGGTATTAACCACCGGACCCCCTTTCTGGTTGTCTAACCACCTGTGAGGAGCTCATTGACTTGGTGAGAGAACGCATTACTAGCGCTCTCGTAAGTTGACAAACACGGGAGTGTTCCGCACTTGAATGGGTGACAAGTCGCATAATAAAACTCGAGATCCTTTGTGCTTCGGAAGACTTGCCTAAGACTTTAATACCTTTGGTACCAGGTGTCATGATTGTGTCATACAATGATCACAGCTGGTACGAAAGGCCTTAATCTTAGACGCCTTTCGGCAGCTTGAGAAATCTGGCAATGCTTCTACAGAATGAAAAAACAGCAGACAAGATATAAATAAATAATAAATATAAATATATACTGACAAATCACACAGATTGAACTAGCCCCAAAGTAAGTTTAAGTGGCCAACACTGGTGTCAGATTTTTCAGGCTGCCTAAAGGCATCTGACATAACTTGACGACTGCCATATAATGGTGACAGCCCGGACCAACGGCTTATACGTGCCTTCCGAAGCGGGATACTAACTCAACGATACTGTTTTATAAGAAACAAGAAGTAGGATAAACATCCAAGTCCCAGGTCAATCTGAACAAGATCATTTTCCATCTTGAGCTGACCGGGGATCGGACCCGGGACCTCCGGTGTGACAACGTGGCATAATGACCACCAGGCTACAGAGGTCAAATTGCTGTGTTAATGTCTATCTCTAATGGTATAGACAGGAGTCTTCGGGTCTAGCAGCTATAAGTAGATAAAGCCTAGGACCGCTAATCTATGACGGTGGGCGGGAAGGTGGACATCTCTGAAATTATTTAGCTTGTATTTGCTATGTCGCTTTTGATGACGTTCACGAGAAGACTTAGAGTGCTTCTATTCTGCTCTGGCGAAAACTACACTGGTATATTATAATTTGTGGAGTGGCAAGCACAAAGCACTCTCAATTAAAGCGAGATCCCGCTATCAGGCATCCAAGGTGGACCAGATGAAGCGAGGTGCAATATATAACATTGCGATGTACTAAAATAACGACAGTACAGAAAAATCATAATGGCATATCGCTATTCCATAGTATTCACGTGACACCGAATTTCGGTTGTAGTTAGTTATTTTTTAAATCTGTTCATGTTTTAATTTCTAAATTGTGATTTACGATAAAATTGTCACTCAATTATTTTAAGTCCAAAAGAAATTCTGCCGCTACGTTTTTATGGGTTTGTGGTGTAGAACATAAGTATATTTAACATGTTTAACCTAAGTATAATCCTTTACACGTGTAACCTCATTTTAATGCTATTTAATCACATTATTATTTCAATATACGATCAGTCATTATTCAGAAGTTGTTGTTTCAATTCTCTTCCACCACGCACCGAATATGGCGACCCTGCCAGGATTAATGCTATCCAGGCGGCGTTATTCAGAAGTTGTTGTTTTAATTCCTCTCCTAACACGCACCGTACAGGTCTATTTACTCACTTTCATCGATATGTCTTACTTGAGGCTGTTTTCATAAATCTGTGTAAGAAATACATACATATAATATAACGTCTTTATTCCTGATGGGGCAGACAGAGAATTTCGGAATTTGACGACCTCCGTGGCGTAGTGGTCACCATGCTAGTTACCCATCCAGGGGTCCCAGGTTCAATCCCCGGTTAGGGCGAGTTGGAAATTGGCCTTTTTCAAATTTTCCTTGGTTTAAGATGTTTATCTATATATGTATTTGTTATAAAATATAGTTTTGTTGAGTTAGTATCCCATAACACAAGTATCGAAATTACTTTGGGACTAGCTCAATCAGTGTTATTTTTCCCTATTTATTTATTCAGCTCTAAGAAGACTGTTATTCGGTGTTTAAAGCGTTGCTTGTCTTTTTCATAACTAAGGATATATCCGTATTTGAATTTCAGTTAAAACGGTAAAAAAGGCAGTTAAACTTTTAAATATTGTGTCATTTTTAAATTCATTGTGACAAAAGAAGACACACATTTGAACTTGGTGACCCTTGTAACGTTTGCTTCTAGCATTTAATCCATGTGAGTTTAAATGGACTGATCCTTCTGTACCTCTTTAATTTATGTCCTAACGCATACAATGCGCTATATTTCACTAGCTCAGACAATACGCTGGAACGGTAACTTGTTACAATATAACGTTCTCCCTGTGTACATTGTTTATGTTTATACACAAGTAGAACCTGCAACTGGTCATCTAATGGTATTATCCCATAGAATAATAAAATAAAGTCAAAAGTTTCGTTTACTGTCAAAACATATACTCGTAAGTAAATTAAAAAAAAAATTAATGAGAACTCAGAATAAAAAAGAAGAAATTTTAAAATTTCAATTAGCTTTATGTTGTTATTGTATGTCATGAGGAAGGGATAAACATTTTGAAAATGCTTAAATATTTTTGTGCTATTAGGCGGAACATTACTCTTTACTATAAAATAATATCAGAGTTTTCTGTTCAGTCAATTGAATGTAAAAAAATAATTATAGTAAATCGCGTAAAATGGATCCTCTCAGCCTGTCGTGGCCATTTCTTGTGCCTATCCCGTACGACGTAATAAAAAAAAATTATGTTCATATGACAGTTGACTACTTAACTGCCATTGTGATGAATAGGGACACTGTTCTATGATAGTTGACAGCTTTTCTGTTCTTTTTTTTTAATTTCATGGTAGTCAAAGTTGTGTTCTTATTTTCCCACAATGACAATTAAGTTGTCATTATTAGAAAAAGTTTCAGGCGTTTTAAAATTTTCATTCCTTCCCCATTACGTGTTTTTATAGTAAGTACAATATTTCAAATTTCAGAATATTCACCAAAATTTTGAAATAACTAATTTTTTCCAGCAAATATGTGTGAACAAAAAGAAATATCATTTATGTTGTTATAAACTTTTTTTGTTTACTACATACATACGGACAGACTGTTAAAACATAACCCTGCACTGCTTGTTTGCCAAAAAAGCTGCATATTTACTTAGCCTGTGAAACCGGCGAGCTAGGTACAACCGGCCAAACGTCAACCGTTACACTTTGAAACTGCCGTTTTTATTTGGTGCAAAATGCCGGTTATTCCGCGTGTCAACTCGAGAATTGCTGGCTGTCTTTATTGCTTGAAGATCTTAAGTACATTTGTTCACTCAGTCGCAATTACGCATTTTATATTTACATAGAGACATGACAAAGCCCCAAAGCCATTCAGCGCCGATTTGAAATGGCGCGGCCAGCAGCGTATTGTCACTGTCAAACAATATTTATCTTCATTTCTATCTAAGAATGCATAGAATAGCTTGAGAAAAATTGGCCTGAAGTGGACGCGCTGCGCCTCGGGCGTGCTTCATAGATAAAAATAAAGATGAATAGGGTTAAAACAATGAAAGTCCTGTGCATGCGTCTGCGTGTGTTGTTTACTTTTTGTTTTTTTTTAATGTTACACTTGATCTGTATGCGTCGGTACACTATCAGGCCAGGCGCGGAGTGGGGACAAACTGCGTCGTAATTTACGAGTCGCGCGGGAAATTAGCGGCGCCAGGACCGGCTCAGGGCGTAATGAACGCGGCCGGGGACCCTGTTTTTGAAAACGGGTGTCAGCAAAATATGAAACGTGTATACTTGAGCGTTAAAGTGCACATTTGGCCTTTCAAAACACGGAATACTAATTTGCTATATTTTTGAAATCGTCATTTGAGGTCTAGTGCAGCCTACATGAGCAAAATGCATGATAGTTATTGGTTTGTTGTAAAATTTTCAGCTTGCATATTTTATCTTTAATTTTTTTTAATTTTGTAACGGACTTTCCATAACAATTTCTTCGATACTAGTAGTACAAACGTTAGTCAAGACTGGAGAGCTATTAAAAAATCTAGCACTTTCGAAGTGTCAAAATCATTTGTTTTATGTCTCCACTTTTTAAAATAGAAATCTTTATGATACATTAAGGAAGCAATTAATGATTTGATTTGATTTAAAAATAGGGTTCCGGGCTGGACTCGGATGAGGACGATAATTGGGGCGCGACTCGCGATAAATTATCTTGTGGGATAGTGTAACGGAGGTACAGGTGTAAGCGGTGTAACCAGAGTGTAACACTATAATGATAAAATATTTTGTCGTAGTTTCAGACGCTCTAGTTAATTTTTGGCTATTTACAACAACAACGGTTGGTAGCCAAAATTTTACTAGGTACCTGGTAATAAGTACATTAAGTTTTTTATTACTTAAACGGTGTCATTTTATTGGTTATATAACTAAAAATAATCGCGCATTAAATTTATATCTCAGGTTGGAAGTAAATATATTTTTATTTTTGCAAGATTAATTTTAGGGAGACGTGGGAAGTACTCCACCGACAAGAATCTAATTGTTAAATTACTGCGAGCTTTTAGCATCACAAAATAACTTGGTTTTTGCAAGTTTTACATGATATCACACAAAGGTCCTTCACACACACATCTTCCTATTTTATTAAGTGCTTACGCGAATAGCAACCATACTGCTGTGGAGCCTCTTAACGGAAGAACCTCGCAACCAAAGAACTATATCAAGTAGAAGGAAAAAGTGTATGTACTCGTACCTCGCGTGCTAAAACGATATGATGTACGCGCCAGTGCTCGCCGCAAAGTTCAGTCTGCTCCCCATCGCTTTCGGCGCGTGACGTCAGGTTTCGAAAGAAAAATTACTTTTTATTCGGTAACTAACTGTTCAAACACCACCAATAAATTTGGAGCTGTTAATCGAGGTATTTTCTTTTATCAGTTCGTCCTGAAAAATCTGATATTAATTAAAAAACAATTTATTTTGTAGCTCCGTATTATTTTCATTAAAACACGAGCGGGCGATTTTGTGTCCAACGCTAGTTTTCCATTGCGGCTTTAATTAGACAAGCCAGACTTCATTTTCATTCAAATCCAACGATGTAATAATAAGAAATTCCAAGTGTCGAGTCGTTTTCAAGGCCAAATTCTAATTTTTATGGCAAACGTAAGAATAGTGCTGTACGCTGCGATTTTCTCGACTCAACTCGACTCGATTTGAAACAACGATTTTCAAAGCAAATTATATTTATATTTTTATTAAAGTTTTATTCGCACAGTGTACCTAAATCTTCTAGGGCTCTTGATAGTTTTGCCTCAGCTGACCAAAAGACTTTGTTTGAGAGATGTGAGCCAGATCATTAGTGTATATAGGAATCTATTGTTACCAAGGGGGCTGGTTTGGGCGTTAGTATAAATATTAGACTGGACAGGAGCTAAGAGCTAACACTTCACAATGGGAGCCATTTTTTTTGGTTTCCTTAACAATATCCGTAGCGCCATTTATTATTTGCCAGGTAAATTAAAAACCCCGATTTTCGAAAGTTAACCCCCAATAACTTTTAAATGACTGAACCGATTTTCATCAAACACAGCTAAGAACCACCGCAAAGGAACTACCTTTCCAGTATTTTTTTTTTTCGTATAAAAACCATATCGAAATAGGTCCATCCATTCGGAGCTACGATGCCACAGACAGGCACATATACACACAGAGGTTGTCAAAATAACTGTAATAGGTTCTGAACAATGTAACGCAATTTATTGGTTAGGTAGGTAGGTAACATACCTATTTATGATTATCGATGTAAAAATTTTAGATTCTCTCTGTAAAATTTATTATAATTTTCTAAGTCGATTATGATTATCAGTTTCTTTTTCGGTTCATTTCGATATTTTGAATCGATAAAAATACACTCACAATAAGTTGCGTAATATTATTTCATTAACAAACAATTTACACCTAGTGATTTGTTTGTTGTCACACGAATAAAGTTAAAGGTATGCAGGGAGGTACTTACTTGTCTTCACAACGAAAACGAACGTCCGATGTTTTGATCTTGTCAAGCACAGTTCCTACGCTGACTTCGGTGCCTAGAATCGGTTTGCCGCGTTCTAATCGATGCTTTTGAATCGTTTTCGCGCGGCTTATGGTTTCCATTTCTAAATTACAGTCGGGACGCCAAAGTACCTACGGAATATGTTACACGCTCGGTTCTCATACAAATCGTTGAACTCTATCCGTCTACTTGATATATGTCTGTGCTCGCAACCATCCGCCCATCTTCATCACGTGATGAACGGTCAGCTGTGGCCCACCAATGAAGCTCGGTCTACTCCGTACATGTTCTTCTGGTCTAAATTGTTCCTTCTCCCCTTTATCCCTGACATATGTATAATTTAAAAAGTGAATATACTCGTCATCGAACTTTAAATCAGATCATTACATTTTCATTTATCACCAAAATCATCATCATAATCATCATCATTAACGGCTTATCACAAAGCCACTCAAAAGCACAAGAAATACCTACACGCGCCGATACATTAGGTAAGTAGACAGTGCATCACGAAGTAGCACGGCAAACTACCCTAGTAATTACATTCCCCTGAAGGTAGGACGTTCATCTTGCGGCCGGGCCTTAAGTGATAGTGCAGACAAACTGTGACGTAAATTATCAGGGCGCACCGCCCGCCGCGCCGGCCGGGGCATAATGTCACCCTTGTTAAATGCAATTGTAGACGACGCAATAATTGTAATTCAAATGGTTTACAACACAGTCATTACATCCTTTTTTTAACCCCCACATAAAAGACGGGTGTTATACGTTTGACGCCAATGTCTGTCTGTCTGTGGCGACGTAGCTCTCGAACGGATGGGTCAATTTTGATGCTTTTTCCTTACCGCGAATGCAAATTTTCTTGTGATGGTTTTTAGTTAAGTTTGATGGAAATCGATTCAGCGGTTAAACATTTATCCTTACTAGTTTATTACGCTTGATAGTCGGGGTTTTAGTAATTTGCTTAGAAAATAAACTTGTTACCTAAACAAAGTGTGTTGTTAGTTTTTAATGCATAACACGGTTTTCTGTTTCGTTAAACAGTTGATCGGATAAGGATAATTCGGAAAAGGATTAACGTGATGTAGTTCCCTATTGACATACTTAAATTCCCACCACTCGAGATACAAGTCTATTCTATGAGTCATGGAAAATAAACATAAATAGATAAATACTTAATAATATTTTCACAGATGATGACCTTCTGTTGCCGCTATAGCTACAAATACTAAACACAGTATAAAATAAATATTTAAGGGGGTTCCCATACAACAAAGGTATTTTTTTCGTACGCTACCCTTCGTGCGCGAGTCCGAATCGCATTTGGCCGGTTTTTTAAAGCACTTCATACGTAATAAACTGATCAATTTAAATTATTTATCATTGTTTTTAAGTGTTACTTATAAAACGTTTTCTATACCGCTTCTCCAGTTCCATTCCCTGAAGGCAGTATATTAATCTTGGGGTCACACGTTAAGTGATAGCGGAGACAAAGGACGCGTAAATTATCAGGTCGCGCCGCACCGCCCGCGACGTAATGGCACCGCTTGTCTAGTTGCGATATAAATTAGTCTCATCTGAGTGCGTACCTGGTTGCATCCTTTTATGCTTAGGAACCCGGGGAGCGTAGCAACCTTTTTAGGGTTCCGTACTCAGAGGGTTAAAAACGGGACCTTATTACTTATAATCCGCTGTCCGTCCACCGTCCGTCCGTTCGTCTGTCCGTGTGTCTGTCACTGGGCTGTATCATAAACCATGATAGCTAGATAGTAAACATTTTCACAGATGATGTATTTCTGTTGCCGCTACAACAACAAATACTAAAAACAGAATAAAATAAATATTTAAGGGGGGATCCAATACAAAAAAAGTGTACGTATCTCTGTGGTCATCATGCCACTATGTCACACCGGTGGTACCACGTTCAATTCCCGGTCAGGTCAAGATAGAAAAATATCTTTTCAGATTGACCTGGGTCTTGGATGTATCGTTGAGTAACTACTACCCATTAACACAAGTCTCGAACTTACTTAAGGCTAGCTCAATCTGTGTAGTTTGTCCCTATATATGTATTCATTTATTTATCTAAACGGATATAAGGATCGTTAGGAAGTTGTCGCCGGTACCATGCTAGCAGAGCAGCTGGTACGTTTTAAGTTTTAATATTTTCTCCCAGAATAGTATAAAAGGTTCGGGAAATATAAAATATTAAATGTAGGTATGTCGGTTTGTTAGCTACGAAATTGATATGGGCTCCAGCAGGCAGCGGGTCGTTAGCTCAAACACAAATAAACTTATCGAAAACGCTTTGTATATCGTCTCGTATGCAAAGCCCCATTTATATTTATTGCTCCACAAAAAATACTTTAAATTTTATGCCTCAATTTAAAATCTCTATTATCTTTAATGTTTTAACTTACAGTCTCGAAATGCTAATACAAATCACAATGAAAACAAAATAATGGTATCGGATTTGGGACTGATATTAACTTTGTGTTTAATTACAGGATTCGAATTTAATAAACTTTTGACTGAATTGCCAAAACTAATTAACGCTAGATTAAAGGTTGAGAGATTATAAATAGGCTTTGGGAAATTATTGATCATTATAATATAGCTCAAATTGAAATTGGAAACTGGAACGGGAACATTAAAAACTACCCGTATCCCCTTTTGAATATGTGACACCAAAACGGCCATACTTGGGATAAATAAATAAATATATACGGACAAATTACACTGATTGAGCTAGCCACAAAGTAAGTGCAAGACTTGTGTTATGGAATACTAACTCAACGATTCAATTTTTTAACAAATAGATAAACATCCAAGACCCAGGACAATTTGAAAATTTCCAACTTGCCCTGACCGGGGATCTAACCCGGAGCCTCTGGGTGGCGGACTAACACGGTGACTACTACGCCACGAAGTCGTCATAACGAAAAGGTTTCGTTACTCACGTATGACTACTGCTATCCGCGAATCATCAAAAATCAAATTGCGAGGTAGACACCGTATGTCTACCTCGCAAGGCCCACAAGCACGGAAAATCCGTAAGCTTTCGGCGCCGGCTATTAAAAAGCTCGTTAGACCGGCCACCTATTAGCATTTATATTACGCACCCGCCGCGCACCTTTGACACACGTGCATTTGGGAAAAGATTCTTTATCATACCAGGTTTATACAAACCTCCTGTGAATGTCTCAACAGACACGTTTGATTTTTTTAACTAACTAGAAACTTTATATTCTTGATCCTGAACTAAAACTATATTTTTTTTGTTTTTATTTATTTACTGGCTACGCCCTGCGGTGTTAGCCGCGGAAAAGTAGCCTATGTATTAATCCAGGGTGTCAGCTTCCTGCATACTAAATTTTATCAAAATTGTTTCACCCGCGTACTCGTAAAAAAGTAACAAACATATTCACACACAAACTCAGAAACTTTAGCCTTTATAATATTATTGTGATTTACCATTTATACAGAGAAAACACCAATTAAATTTTGTGCAAAGGAACTACTTATCTCAATAGAGATCTCTTCCAGCAGGCCTTTTTAGTTAAAAATAATAGACAAAAATAAAGTGCCTGGATTTTTTAAATGACTAACATAACGATTTTTTTTTCGTTTTTTTATTGAAAAATATTTCGTCTATTTCGCACATTTCGTTCGATCAAGTATAAAAAATACACATTATATATTATTCATATACTTAAATAAATATATATGTCTATTGAAAAGGAAATGTAATATAAACTTAATATTAATAAACTATATCAATTGCAATTAAAATGATTCCGGTAATGATCTTTTACTCATCTTTTAAATACAGACTTCGATTTAGATTCACGTACGAGTATAGCAGGTGGTAATGAGTTCCATAGTCTGCATGTACCGAGAAGGAGTAGGAAATGGTAGCAGTGTTGTGAGGAGGGAATTTAAGGACAGTTCTTAGGTGGGATCTGCAAGGAGAATTTCTTAATTAAAAATAAACTCACAAGTACAAGACGAAAATTCATAAATTAAAAATATGAACAAGTTCAAAGAAAACGATTATTACGTTAAGGTACTTCCTGAAATAATACACGAAAGAATCCCCATGGAAGTGAGGCGGCAAAGAAAGATAATTTGAAATGATCCTTGTATTACGATGCCAGAAGGAAACAACGTCAAAACTTGCTCCCAACAATAACTCAAAACCGGTTCTTCCCGTAAATAATTGAGTGAGCCGAAATTATATCTTTATTTTTTGCGCGGCGTCTTGTTAACTGGCTTACTTAGCCCATTACCGACAAATTATTGAAAGAAATTGTTCCCCCCCAGGACAGACCACTTCACTGCCAACTCAAAATACACTTTATCTGGTAAAGAATAGATTACATTTTTAAAAGACGTAGTAAAATTTCCATTCTGGGAAAAATGACCCGGCTTTTTTATGGATTCGGTGCTGATAATGTATTTCATGTACTCTCCATTAGCTGCTAATTAGAGACGGTCTTTGCCGGCGTTTTATCTCGGGAACATATTTTGGGATTAATTTATTCGTAATTTCATGAGGATCCGGATACGAATTTAATAAGTGTACCTAATTAGCCGATGTCCGTCTGTTGACCTTTTAGGACTTCGGAGTTTATGTTAGTACGAGTATGTACTGTGTAATGAATCCAGTTGAAATGTAAGACGTCGTAGGAATAGGGGTGACGACAGGGTTAGAACAGTATAATTGTAATTATTCTGTCTATTAGATTATCCAAAAATAATGGACCCTGTAGCGTTGAGCTAACTTTTAAGAGTTCCTTTTGAAATAAAATCATAACACTTTCGTTAACTGGTGTTTTATTACAAGACACACTACGTTACAATTGTGAAAAAATGCACGACGTGAGATATAGTGGATCGCGAGCGACACGAGGGAGAGTCTAGAAGAAATGTTTCTTGTAGCGAGACGAGAGGGGGCGCGCGGAACAAGCCCGCGATCGGTGTTCGTTCGCGCGGCAGGCGCTGTGATTGGCTGTTTCGGCCGGACCGACAACATGACGAAATTAATACGCGATGTGCTTGCGCGGCTAGTGTGGTCATTGGTCGGAGCCACCAGGCTCGTCAACATCGGCGGAATAAGATTGCGCGCTACAACCCATATTTTTCAGTTTGCCAAAAAAGTTAAAATTCACAAAGATACAAATCATCAAAGTTCCGGAGTGGGGGCTTGCGACGTCACCTCTATGTCAAAATCGTACGTAGCCGTGACGTCATGAGAAATTTCAATGTGCTGTATCTTTGTCATTTTTTGTTTCTCAGAGAAAAGAAAAAACACGTGTTCAATATTTTTTTTTAATCTAACCGGCGGCCTAATAATATTTTTTCATTCGTCATGCCTATTTTGACTATGTGCGCTTCCAGAAATAATACCAAAGGATTGAAACTAAAACCTCAAGGAATAGATCTTTAATGAGGAGGCACTTGCGAGCAATTATTGTGATTGACAACTGATTGGCTGAAGGGCAACCCACAGTAACCGCAAATTGCGGCGATTTGCCGGCTTTCGTTTACATAGACCTTAGCTGCATAGAGAGTACCAACGAGTACGTGTCAAATCATTTAGTACGCACGAAAGTTAAGATACCTGTGCCACCGCACTCACCGCACACTTCGGTAGGTGATTCAGAACTACGAATTTCTCTATAAATATTTAGTAGTTTTAATTGAGCACAAAAGCACAAGAATTAAATGTGAAATATCAGTAGTGTAGTAGTTGTTTTGAAAAAATATTACAAAAATATTACATTGGTTTTTAAGCTATTGCATAGCTTCTATCGCGGGCCTTGATAGCGGGGACCGAATCCAGAAATTCCGTAACGAAAAAACCTCACGCTCCCCACTCCGACGGGCACGGAGGTGTGGCTTGAAGGCCGTGCATCGTCTAACGTCGTTTCAGTTCGGCAGTCTTCGACACGGCGTTGTGTGCGTGCGATTAGACGTATTGTACGACTCTACGAAACTCGCACGAATCGAGACGAGCTACTCCGAAATTGGACGAATACATAAGCAGAATAAATAAATAATTATAATTGCATAAGTTTTTTTTAAACTTACCCTTCTCTTTTTAACCGATTGCGTCGGGAAGAGTTACATTTTAGAGTGTACGAGTGTTTTCTTTTAAACCGATTGCATCGAAAAAATTTGGTCGCCATTTTAAATATTTTTTTTTCACTGGACCGATTGCCTTCAATATCGATATCTGGTGGTCCTTGAGGTCTCTTATAATGAATCTATGCTCGAATTTGAAAAAGGTAGCCGCCATTTTGAACTTTTTCGTTTCTGGACCGATTGCCTACAAAATCGATATCTGGGGGTCACTGTGGTCTCTTATAATAAATCTGTGCTCGAATTTAAAAAAGATAGCCACCATATTGAACTTTTTTTTTTCTGTACCGATTGCCTTCAAAATCGATATCTGGGGATCCCTGTGGTCTTTTATAATAAATCTGTGCTCGAATTTGAAAAAAAAAGCCGCCATTTCGAACTTTTTTGTTTCTGGACCGATTGCCTTCAAAATCGATATCTGGAGGTCCTTGAGGTCTCTTATAATGAATCTATGCTCGAATTTTAAAAAGGTAGCCGCCATTTTGAACTTTTTCGTTTCTAGACCGAGTGCCTACAAAATCGATATCTGGGGGTCCCTATGGTCTCTTATAATAAATCTGTGCTCGAATTTGAAAAAGATAGCCGCCATTTTGGACTTTTTGGTTTATGGACCGATTGCCTTCAAAATCGATATCTGGAGGTCCTTGAGGTCGTTTTATCATGAATCTATGCTCGAATTTGAAAAAGATAGCCGCCATTTTGAACTTTTTTGTTTCTGGACCGAGTGCCTTCAAAATCGATATCTCGGGGTCCCTGGGTCTCGGGGTCTCTTACAAAGAATCTATGCTCGAAAAAAATGGCCAATTTTTCCCAACTCTGAGACTAATTGCTAATAATAAAATTTCTGAATAATCTACATGTATTGTAAGATAATAAAAATATTTTAAACGATAGATATTAATTTCTCATTTATTCAATTATTAAGCGTGGTGACCGATAAAAAAAAATTATTATCGGTCACCACGCTCAAAATGAGTAACTTGAATTAATATCAAAGAAAAAACTTGAATTAATATTAAAGAAAAACATACTGCATAAATAAAAGTTGATAAAAAATGCTATGCAATAGCTTTACCGCGGCAGTCCCCGAGTGCCACAAGTCTTTTTTTTTTATCGAGTGAAGTTTGTTAGATCATGTAACTGGATGTGAAAATTCACATTCAGTGACATGATCTTTCGGTTGAAGAATACTTAGAAGACAAATTACAAAACGAGTTTTAAAGAATTCTCAAGCCGTTCATCAATTATTATACTGACATTAATACTACATATTTATATTATTATTTTTTGACATTACTATTATTGAGATAATTGAAATGTTTTAATGTATCAGAAAACACATCCAATTTAATTTAATTAAAATGTAATAGAATTCCCCTGAAATTAATACTTAACTTATAAGTTTATGTAACAGCTGACATTCAATTCAATTACTAACTTGTTATCTACTAACAATTTCTGACATATCCCAAACGAAATATTTCTGAAATCACTATTATTATATAAACTCAACTATATACTTAAAGTTCGCAACACCCTGCCAGGGTTCATGTACTTATTTACCTACTAACCATGTTATAGTATAAGTGCATGTAAGCGAGAAATAAAGAAAGAAATAAAGAAATCTAACAAACCTAACTAAATCCTGAACAAATTTTTTTTTCTAGCCATTCAACCTTGCCAAAGCCAGCCTTGGGCAAAGGCCTCCCCTTGTTTTTTCCAGCTATTTCGATCTTCAGCTACTTCTTTCCAATCCTTGTCGAAAACAGACAGGTCGTTACTCCATCTCATTTAATTTATGCTGCGCTCCATCACCCAAGTAGTCGACGTAGGAAGGAAGAGTGCCAGATTGAAATGGGACTGGGCGGGACACGTTTGCCGAATGGCGCCGGAGAGATGGGCTCACATAATGACCATGTGGATTCCAGAAGACGGAAAACGATCAAGGAAACAAATATATCTTTTTATTTTTATTTTAAGACAATTTTTTCTTTGTCTCAGATGGTTGAGAAACTCAGTCTAACAAGCCTTAAGCTACATTATTTATTTTTTCACTACGAATGAAATTTCATATACGAGTAATATTCTTTCTTAACTTATCCTGCTCTGCGTATTTGTTGGGATATGATATTATTGAAGTGAAAACTTCTTTAGCGGCGTTGTACACTATTTTAGGTATGTGTAAAAAATGTTAAACTCGCGTCAGGGCGTCAGGGCGTCAGGACACGTGACCTGATCAAAAATTCGTAAGACGCGCGGCGCGGCGTAGGAGAGGAAGTATCCCCCTCTCTTTCTACGGCGCGGCGAAAATATATGCAAGCGCCTGCTGTTTCGTTTAGGCGGCGCATGGCGCTTGCGCTTCGTGTGTTTATGTTACAGCTTGCCACGCGCATCCATGGAAATGCACAACGTTAATATTCAAGTTTTCACTTCTGCCGGCACTCCCGGAGTGCAAACCGTCGTTTTTTATTAATTTCTACTCTTCTATCATTGTTGAAATCCCAGGGTGTGTAGCTTTCACGCAAATGTCGACATTGCCGACTCTGACAGACACAACAGTCTATGTTGCATTAGCAATTTGTGTTTAACCTACTCACCGACTAGCAATGGCAATACCAGCCACTTATTATTTAACTGTCGCAGGTCAAAGATGGCTATTACCTGTTTCTTCTAGTCCTGGAGGAACCAATCGGCAATTGAGTATACAGGTAATTAAAAAGATATTTCTTTCAATTCCTTCCTCTTCCTCCTTCCTTAAGATTTGAGATCTTTGGGAGCCATTAACCAGCGATGCACTTCATTCAGCTCATGGATTATGGTCAAGGAAGTTCCTTAAGAGGCTTTTTACATTTGCTTGGCACATCTCGCTCGCAAAATCAAACATTTTTAAGGTTATTAAAAAATGTGACTCATTTGAAGAAAAGTGTTTCATAAACTTTTTAGTATATTATATGAGAGATAATATATTGTAGACATATTTTTTTTATTGTTTACTCGTATGTGTGTGTGTACCGAGAATAAAGTCATTAAAATTTTAAATTTTGATGACCTAATTTTCGATGTAGTCAATGTCTACACAATATACAAACATGTCTACAATATCTAACATATAATATATTAAAAAGTTTATGAAACACTTTTCTTCAAATGAGTCACATTTTTTAATAATCTTTAAACATTGATTGTGCGAGCGAGACAGCCAACCAAATGTGAAAAGCCTCTAAATATTAATCTCAAGCTATGTAGGTAGCTTTTGTTTAATACGACTGGCAGTAGTTTGTATGAACTAACTAGATATGAAAGCTCAATTAGTGATTTAGATCAAAGCGCATGTAAACTTTGACTTTGGAACATCTGAAACCATTAACCAGTTTACAGGTTTTAACTATGAATACGGTGTGGTTCGTGCTAGCTCTTGTAATTAGAGTCTTGAGTTTGGAGCCTCTAGCGGTGGATCTGGCTGGCGATTACTACAAGCTGAAAGGGATCAAGTACGTGTGTTACTTGTCCTGCAGTGATCAACATCGTAAGTATTACGAGATAGCTGGTAAAAATTACATTACATTTTTTATTTACCTGGTATCAAAATGTACAGTTGTCAGAAAATTGGTTAAAAGTTATAAATACTGCCAACCGATGTTCGGAAAATTAAACTCGGCTCAATATTACATAAATAAACAGACAACACAGATTAAAGTAGCCCCAACATTCTAGACTTGTTTTATGGGATACTAACTCAACGAGATTGTACATTTTATATTAAATACATAGATAAACATCCCGGCTCCGTCTATTATTAGTAAATCCGCTTATTGACAGAAGATTCTTTGACTAATTAGATACTCAAATAAAAAAATATTGTGCGTTGAAAGCGGTGGTTAGTAACACTACTGTGAAATAATTGAACTAAAATTATTATAACTATAAAATATATATACAAGAATAAACTTCTTGAGAAATAATATACGTACGTACTAGCAGATATAAGCAAGTCGTCAATCCATTAGGCCTTCATAATATTACTCCAGGAATAAAAGGTTAATGCTAATGTTCAGGTCAAAGGAGGCTAGATTACAAGTACCAGAGAAATACAATTACACGTTTCCACCTACGTATTTCCCGCCCGCACCCCGCGTCTCGCACACCCCCGCCACAATATTTTCAGCAGTAATCATCCCTTGAACGTAAAATATAGGAAGTATACAACGTAGAAGAAATATATGCTGTAATAAATCAAACCACGCACTATACTTGATCACTATAGTATAATGATAATACAGGTTGTTTTTGAAATCATTGGCATCCTTTCTACTAGTGAAAGTACTCATGAGTATGAGCAACTTTTTGTATGGGACCGACTCAATCCAACCGAAAAAAAAACAGCTGTTCCATACATTTTGGGAGTCTAAGTATTGTAAAATAGTATGGAACAACTGATTTTTTTTTCGGTTGGATTGCGTTGGTCCCATACAAAATGTTGCTCATATTCATGAGTACTTTCACCAGTAGAAAGGATGCCAGTGATTTAAAAAAACACCCTGTATAATAACTGTCAAAAACAAAAAACAAAAACGACATACCCATAAAAATTGCTCGCGGGCGGCTGCACAATTTTTTTGTTGTCTGTTAAATTAATTTCATTATAGTCCCTTCCACGTAAGATAATGCTCACGAAATTACACACAGTACAATGACAGTACGCACAATCCTGTCTTTGTCGGTCTGGTGGTTCGTCGCTCTTGTGGCTCAACGCTCCTATGACTACATGAGCGACGATCCACAGGGGCGCACCTGTGGGCCGCCGCTCCTGTCGGCCCACACTCCTGTGTCTCGAAGCTTTTGTGGCCCGATGCTCCTATAGCCAGTCACTCCTGTAGCCCGTCGTACCGGTGATTCGTTGCTCTTGTGGTCCGTCACGCCTGCGACCCGACGCTCCTGTGGCCCGACACTCCTGTGGCCCGTCACTCCTGTAGCCTGTCACTTCTGTGGCTCTTCGTACCTCGTACCTGTGCTTCGTTGCTCATATGTCAAGTCGTTCCTGTGGCCCGACCATGGGGGTGAAAGTCCCATACATAGAATTATAACCCATAATATCTCTGGTTCCACACATTGCGAATTTTTCGTTTTGAAGGAAGTTATCTATTAATCTTAATCCGGACTAAATATCAAAAGTACTTTTAGTTATTAGTTTGTTAGAATTTATAAAGATGTCGCACTACATGCTTTCTCATTTTACGGTTTTACGGTATAGTATAACCAATAATTTCACGTATTTGTTCCGAAGCCTGAATTGTGTAACGGGTTACGCGTTCGAAAGTAATCAGGAGTAATCAGGTTCAAATTACCACAATAGCTTAAAATAATCTTTTATTCGTTTTACTATTCATTTAATGATAAAGTATAAGCGAAAATTTCACGAGCTTAGTACCAAGCCAGAATGGTAAAGTGGTTAATGCAATGGATTCAAATAAATGCAGATCTCAGGAACCTCAAGTTCAAATCCCACCTCATTGCAAATAAATTTTATAATTGATTTTTTATTTTATTTTGGAATAACATTAATAGATGACACTACATTTGCGGGTTTGCAGCTTAAATTGTTGGCAGAAAAATTACGCGAGATGGCTCTCTATTTCAGTTATATTATGGTACTCTATGGGCCCGACGCTCTTGTGGCCCGTCGCTCTTGTGGCCCATCGCTCTTGTGGCCCGTCGCTCCTGTGACCCGTTGCTCCTGTGATCGGTCACTCCCAAGTTTGCAGTGATTGCATAAAATTATTCAGTACCTATGTAATAACGTATTTCTTTCTTATTGTTATATCGGTTAAAGCACGGTGAGCTATTTCTCGACTATCCTCACTTTGTGCCTTGAATAAAACATTTGATGTACCGCGAGTTATCAAAGCCGAATGACTGCTTTACATACAATTTGTTTATTCTAGATTATTTACACAGATAGTTTGAGTTAGCAATTGCTTGAGGGAATTGGGCGCGACGTCATAAGGAAACTAACCCTCTTAAAACACAGAGATGACTTTAATGTGTATATGTATTTTAATCCACATTTGCTTTTTCTCAGAGTACTAACATTAATCATAGGGTCAATATCACTCGTGAATAATGGGATTTGTATTGTAACGATTTAACGTTTCAATCAACAGACTTACGACCTTCTTGAGTTGTACGTTGCCTCCTCAGCTGCTTCGGAGCCCGGCGTGCAGTTTTCCAATTTTTTCTCCAAATACACATATCAATGATGCTGAAGACCAAGCCAGGTAGAGAAGAAATCTCATCATAAATAAATTCTGTTAGATGATAGCTTTACGTAGTTTGAAAGTCTCGCAACAGAATACGGATGATGTCTGGATCAGAATAAGACTATTCTATTTAGTTTCTTAATTACAAATTTCTTAATTGATTTTTTTAATTAGTAATAAAAATCACAAAGATACAGAGCGTTAAAGCTCCGGTGACACGTAGGAACTTTTCACCGGAGCTTTAACGCTCTGACGTTTAAAGTGATATCACTAGCTCCTGCTAATTACGTCTTGACTTTTGAGTAAAAATTGTACCAAGGTGTGTCGTAGCGTGAACTTTAAATTCACTGTTGTCTGCGTCTTCTTTTTATTAGACAGAGAATTAAAAAAACCGGAGGACCAATTTATAGTTTTCTGTCTATTGACTTATTACACACATAAAAAGCAAGCAAAGTATAAAAATAAATAACAATATTTGTTAAACTCAAAATATGTTTACCGAAGACAAACAAAGCAGACTCTTACGAGCGTTAACCCGTGGATACACGTCAATTTAATATCATATCGGATGTGTTTGCAAACATCCCGGATCGGGATTAGGGGTTAACTGGTAGTTTGTGGAAGATTACCGACCCCCTCCCCCCTCTCGAGGGAGCGCTGAGTGTTTCGTGTTAGTATTAATAACCGAAGTGGGACTGCTTTTAGTTATTGGTACTACTTTTCCTTTTGGAGATGTGAATTACTTTTACCTGCGAGGTTCTTTGTTTTTGTAAATGTCATTATTTTACGCGTTTTTCGCAGGGATACGTGGGGCGCACTATAAGTTTCCGGAATGAATATAAAAAATACTCTTAAAGGTACAAAATTAATTTATTGTTTTTCAAAATAATCTCCCTTGGCGTCTATGCACTTTTTCATTCGATGAAACCAGTTTTGAAAACTTTTGTGCCACTCCTCTGTGGTGACCTCTGAAACGTGTTTTTCATACTCCTCGACAGCCTCTTCTGGTGATGAAAATCGTTGACCGCGTAATTGGTTCTTAATTTTTGGGGACAGAAAAAAGTCACAAGGTGCCAGGTCGGGACTGTATGCAGGATGACTCATGAGTTCTACATTTTTCGCCTTCAAAAAGTCGTTTGTCTGTCTGGCCGTATGAGAACTAGCATTGTCGTGGTGCAGGATGATACGGCGTTTACGGTTATTTTTACGGAGTTCGTCAATAACTTCCCGCAAACAAATGGTCGTGTACCAGTCACTATTCACTGTACGACGATTCTCTAAAGCAACAGTAGCCACGTGTCCAGTTTTATTAAAAAAAGAAGCAATCATCCGATTAGATGCACTTTTCACGCGCGCCACTTTGGTTGGTTTCGGCTCATCTTGAAAGACCCATACACTCGATTGCTGCTTAGTTTTGGGATCGTAGCAATAAATCCATGTTTTGTCACCTGTTACTATGTCCCACACCAAATTTGACGCACCTTCGTTGAATCTGGTAAGCATGGCACTCCACCAAGTGACGCGGTCCGTTTTTTGAGCCTCGGTCAAGTTGTGTGGGATCCACCGCGAGCACAGCTTTCTCACACCCAAATGTTTGTGTAGGATTAATTGTATTTGACTCATGCCTATTTCTAAGGATGCGCGAATTTCATGGTAGGTCACATGCCTGTCTGTTTCAATCATACGGCGCACAGCATCGATGTTTTTGTTGGTCACAGCGGTGGACGGCCGACCATCGCGAGATTCGTCACTGAGATTGATACGACCACGCTTGAATTCTGCAAACCAGCTATAAACAGTTGTCTTGCATGGTGCTTCATTGCCAAAAGCTGTTTCAAGCCGAGCGATGCTCTGTTGAGCTGTCAAATTACACTTAAAATCGTAGAAAATCATACTACGAAAATTTTCCCGAGTTAAATCCATGTTGATGCAGACACACAATTTTTTAAATGGCGCCACAAGGTAAAAACAAAAGACAGTCAGATGAAACAAACTGCATTCTACAGCCAAAGAGTTCTATTTTCAAATGTTGCAATAAATTTTTAAATATTGTTTATGTAAGTGGCCAGTTCCGGAAACTTATAGTGCGCCCTATGTATATAGATAAGTTGATTATTTGACATACATGCGACGACGACCTCTGTGGTGTAATGGTCACCATGCTAGTCCGCCACCCACCCGGGTTCGATTCCCGGTCAGGGCAAGTTGCCAAATGGCCTTTTTCAAACTGTCCTGGATCTTGGATGTTTATTTATATATGTATTTGTTCTAAAATATAGTATCGTTGAGTTAGTATACCATAACGCAAGTCTCGAACTTACTTTGGGGCTAGCTCAATCAGTGTTATTTGTCCATATATATTTATTATTATTTATTTATTACATGCAAAATATTGTGTGTACACATACACAAAAGTTTACTTAACACACATACAAAAAAAGTAAATTATAGATACATACAATGCGACACAAATAAGTTGAACAAAAATGGCGGCCTTCAAAGCATCTTAGTAGAAATTCCCGGTACGTAGGTTAAACCAAGATGGCGGTTATCGGCACAGGTACAAATAATGCGCCGACGACAGGAGATAAAGGTATAAAAGGGAGAAGATTTTTGGAACTGTAGTTAATTCATCTTTGTATTATAATTGGATTGCAGCTCTGTCAAAAAACATTTGATTTGTGCTTTTTGTTTTAGATAATGCAATGATGGCAAAACACTTGATCAACCGGCACATAAGGACTTCCGTTGCAACGGTCAGCCAGGTACCGATACATTGAATCAAGTATCAAAACTAAGGTTATTGGAGCTAATCAACATCTAAAACTAAAATATTAAAAAAAAATATATTTATTCATTACGACCTCCGTGGCGTAGTGGTCACCATGCTAGTTCGCCACCCAAAGATCCCCGGTCAGGGCAAGTTGGAAAATGACCTTTTTCAAATTGTCTTGGGTCTTGGATGTTTATCTATATATGTATTTGTTACAAAATATAGTATCGTTGAGTTAGTATCCCATAACACAAGTTACGAACTTACTTTGGGGCTAGCTAAATCAGTGTTATTTGTCCCTATATATTTATTATTATTTATTACCAATTTTGACATCCAACACAGGTAGCAGTGGGTTAACCAATTATATTTTGTTCACCTGTATCTGGGGAGTTCCGCTCTTTTACATCATAAGTGTCATTACAAATTAGAATAATTTGTCCTGTGTGTATTTATGAAACGTTAGTGAATTTATGAATATTGCAGTTGTATCTCTTCATCTGTTACAAATAATAAAACAATAGATTAACAATTGACCTGGGAGGAATTCCTCCCAGTGACAGGTAAGGGGTTGATGTGTAACTCTGTACTGCCAGTGAAAAGTGATCTAAGTCCAAAAACATCGTTTTGAGAAAATTGAGTTTAAAGTTTCAAAAATTCTCACTCTTTCTGTTCGTCAACTAGAAAAACTTTGATTACTGATATCAACAGATATTTTAAAACTTAAGAAGTCTGTATGATGTAAACAACTTTAAATCATCTAGTTTTAGATATTTTAGAAAAAAACGTCAAAAAATATCATTTAACACGAAAAAATACTCGTGTAAAATACTATAAAATTACATATTTCAATTTACAATTTTTTTTCTGCGTTGGTGTCAATTGATACCTTAACTTTATTTTGAAAGTCTATTAGAGAATCGAAGCACTTAAACACAAAGTTTTAAAACAAAAGTTACTTATTATTTAAGCATTAGGTTTTTTTGTGTTAATTTTATTTTTTAATTGGGTAAAAAAATAATTACTTAGATCAGTATACACATTAAAGTTAATCCATACATCTCGTGTATTTTGATATATAACACATATTATAATGATCTAAGTAATAAGTGTTTATGTGTAAAGTGACATAAGTAGCAGTAAAAAAATAATATAACAGCAGTAACTTACTATTTTCCTGAGAAAAAAATAAGCCAAAATGTAAATAAATATAAAGGTACATAAAATAGATAAATATCTTTGTTTTTCTATTAGTTATGTACTATTAAATCTGCGTACATAATAAGCTTGAAAGATAAAACAAATTATAGGCCATTGTTTTTGTCTTATAAAGTTATTAAATCAAACAGTTGTGCAAATCGTTAATATGAATATTATTTACTCGTATGAAATATAATCGTGATTACATGCAGGCGAAGAAAAAATATTAAGGTTTTTTCATTAGTAGTCACACCTACTGAACATCTAATGAATTTATTAAACTAACAGCTCGTAAAAGAAACTATTCATCGCAAATAAATGACTGACTGATTACAGGCGCAGGGCAGTGCTGCTCTGTTGATGCAGCGAAAGACCGTTCCCATTGGCGTGTTGTTGGATGGTCAGTGTCACGGAGCTCAGGATGTGTTAGAACAAGTAAGTGATATACAATTTTAAACATTAACCCTCAGATTCCTCTTGACTGGCTGGACATTAACCTACTGATAGCCATACTTCCAAAACATCCAAATTTTCTTTTGATCCACGCGCAGCCTAAAGTTTCCAGCAACTTTTGTTGTGGTAGTTAGTGAACGCTGAATTGCAAATAAGGTTTAGGTGGATTTTATACATTGCGCTTACCGGTACGTGGTCGCCTATTTATATTTCTAGTTTCTGTCAAGTCACATATCCACAGCCCTTTTAATGAGTTAATGAGGCAATGTCTCCAACATTTGATCTTTAACGAATATACTAAATTCCTCATATGGTTTAATATTGTAGAGAACACCTCTGTGTTTCTCTTCATTGCGTACATACAAGTACGTGGGGCGCACTATAAGTTTCCGGAATGAATATGAAAAAATACTATTAAAGGTACAAAATTAATTTATTGTTTTTCAAAATAATCTCCCTTGGCGTCTATGCACTTTTTCATTCGATGAAACCAGTTTTGAAAACTTTTGTGCCACTTCTCTGTGGTGACCTCTGAAACGTGTTTTTCATACTCCTCGACAGCATCTTCTGGTGATGAAAATCGTTGACCGCGTAATTGGTTCTTAATTTTTGGGAACAGAACAAAGTCACAAGGTGCCAGGTCGGGACTGTATGCAGGATGACTCATGAATTCTACATTTTTCGCCTTCAAAAAGTCGTTTGTCTGTCTGGCCGTGTGAGAACTAGCATTGTCGTGGTGCAGGATGATACGGCGTTTACGGTTATTTTTACGGAGTTCGTCAATAACTTCCGGCAAACAAATGGTCGTGTACCAGTCACTATTCACTGTACGACGATTCTCTAAAGCAACAGTAGCCACGTGTCCAGTTTTATTAAAAAAAGAAGCGATCATCCGCTTAGATGCACTTTTCACGCGCGCCACTTTGGTTGGTTTCGGCTCATCTTGAAAGACCCATACGCTCGATTGCTGCTTTGTTTTGGGATCGTAGCAATAAATCCATGTTTCGTCACCTGTTACTATGTCCCACACCAAATTTGACGCACCTTCGTTGAATCTGGTAAGCATGGCACTGCACCAAGTGACGCGGTCCGTTTTTTGAGCCTCGGTCAAGTTGTGTGGGATCCACCGCGAGCACAGCTTTCTCACGCCCAAATGTTTGTGTAGGATTGATTGTATTTGACTCATGCCTATATCTAAGGATGCGCGAATTTCATGGTAGGTCACATGCCTGTCTGTTTCAATCATACGGCGCACAGCATCGATGTTTTTGTTGGTCACAGCGGTGGACGGCCGACCATCGCGAGATTCGTCACTGAGATTGATACGACCACGCTTGAATTCTGCAAACCAGCTATAAACAGTTGTCTTGCATGGTGCTTCATTGCCAAAAGCTGTTTCAAGCCGAGCGATGCTCTGTTGAGCTGTCAAATTACACTTAAAATCGTAGAAAATCATACTACGAAAATTTTCCCGAGTTAAATCCATGTTGATGCAGACACACAATTTTTTAATTGGCGCCACAAGGTAAAAACAAAAGACAGTCAGATGAAACAAACTGCATTCTACAGCCAAAGAGTTCTATTTTCAAATGTTGCAATAAATTTTTAAATATTGTTTATGTAAGTGGCCAGTTCCGGAAACTTATAGTGCGCCCTATGTATTTCACTTATTATGTGTTAGTAAAATACTCGCAATGTTAGAATCAAAAGAATCTTAATCTTAATAATTTAATCCCAGAAATCATCCAAAACAAAGACATTGTTATGCGTGTACGAACAATGATAAGACATGTTTTCAGGCATCAAGAGACATCCTGCTAGATGGCAATCACGCGTGGCTAGTACTGCTTCCACCAGACACGGACCTCGAGGGTTTTCAACGTCTCAATCTAAGTGTCGACGCTGACGTCATGGTCGCTACTTGTAATGGTAAAATGGAACGGTTTTACGTATAAGAATGTTATCGAAGAATCCATAGACTATAGAATCCATCATTGTATCTACTTTCGAAGTTCTTGTTCATTAAACGATTTTTTTGCATAAATAGTCCGAAATCTGTTTCAAGACAAAAAAACTCATTTTTTTGGGAATTTTTCACTAGACAAACTTCAAGGGGTCAGATCTGAGAGAGTGGAAACCTCGCAAGGTCACAGAGCCACTAGTTTATAAAGTATAGCTTTGTATCGGCGTAAAGTATAGAGTAACTGTATCGGCGTGTGTAGATACTTTGGATTTTGAGTGCCTTTGTGATCTGCCGTTAATGATGATGAATTTTGATGATAAATAAAATTGCAGTGATCTGATTGAAAGTTCCATGACGAGTATATCTTTATTTTAAATTTTACATATGTTAGGGGTAAAGGCAGTGGGAACAAAAATTGACCAATAGTATGTGCTTACGAAGTAGACCTAGCGTCATTGGTGGGCTACAACTGACCGTTCGTCACGTGATGAAGATGGGCGGATGGTTGCGAGGTTCTTCCGTCAGGGGCTCCACAGCAGTAGGGTTGCCATTCGCGTATACAGTAACATTGAACAGAACTGATTATATCGACATCATAGTTAATAGATTCAGGTGTTACTTTGCGGAAGTCAAAGTTACATACTACATGATTTGAATTACTTTGTGCAATTCCGCCACCAGTTAGTTCATGCAAACTATTGCCGGCCGGCGCCCACCCACTACTGTTAGTCCCAGCATACCTGCCACCAACAGCCCGTGTGCACCCGCCACCAACAGCTGATGCATGCTCCCTCCGATACTGCTGCATCCGCTGCGGCTGCAGCAATATCGGACACCGCATACGCGACACGTGTTTCGCCTCTTTATTAAATATTTTTACTATAGAAAGTTCGGGCAACTCCGCTCCCCCACCCTCTTCTCTAACAGTATAAAAGGATGGCAATACGGTGTAGTTTTATCATTCGACGCTTGACTGCCGAACGATCAACAACTTGTTTGGTGCCTGAAGATGCCTCGTGGAGAGGCGAAACACGTGTCGCGTATGCGGTGTCCGATATTGCTGCAGTCGCAGCGGATGCAGCAGTATCGGAGGGAGCATGCATCAGCTGTTGGTGGCGGGTGCACACGGGCTGTTGGTGGCAGGTATGCTGGGACTAACAGTAGTGGGTGGGCGCCGGCCGGCAATAGTTTGCATGAACTAACTGGTGGCGGAATTGCACAAAGTAATTCAAATCATGTAGTATATATCGACATCGTTGATCGTGAAGTTTGTATTCCCCCAGGATCGTGCTGCGATCTGACGGACGTCTTCAACTTCGGCAGGATCCAGGGAAACGCGCTGGAGGCGGTCACCGTGGGCTCTTGGAGTCAACTACACGGTCAGTGCCACTTACACACAAATTATCAAGTCTGTTCCCCACAAGGGTAGGCAGAGAATATGGACCTCCACTTGCTACGATCCTGACAGACCTATTTCTTTTTTTATGTTGATGATGTCAGAAATATGATTATGATGACAGGACGGCATAGTCAAACTGTTTATAATAAAATATGTCACTCTCACTATACCTAGATATACTTACAATATATATCACATTACTACGACACTATACCTCTCTTTGAAAAAAGGTATTCTTTATATTTTTGTTAAACATCAAACCTCTCAACATATAAGTTCTATCACCTTCCGGGCTTCATATTCCAACTTTTTTTTGTCACTTTTTCACCACAAAATATTTTTCTTACCTTTTTACTTGAGTCTTTATTCTTCTGCATGGTACGCGAGCGCGCTGGTGCATAGCTGCACCGACTATTAGGGTCGCCATTTGTGACAGGAGGTGTCTACAGTCAAACAGGACTAAAATAGAACTGTCTGTATTTATATGACCTCTTCTTTCTTCTTTGAATTCACAAATATAAGTACAAAGCATTTGACAAAATTGATTTAATTTTATATACAAAGTTAAGAATGGAGTTAGTACTTATTGTTACTGTCTTTCCAGGATTGAACTTATCTCTAAGCGCGTTCAAATATTACGACCGCTGGAATTTCCACAACCTGACACTCCGAGCCGTGTCTGTGGTGAGTGTCGTGACTAGTTTACATCTACTCAGTAACTACAGACTTAGTCAACGAGAGTGAACTTTTTGACGCCATGGTGGTGTTAGGTGCAATGGCCAGAAAACTCAACCTGAGAAATGGTAGAAAACAGAATTCTCCAAATCTTCTCAGTTGTGTAAGCGTGTTGTTAACATTGAATCATAACAGGGTAAGTCAAACGAAATGTAATTTATTTTAATCACAATATCCACAGATTTTAAATCAATTATGCAAATTACAAATACATTATGTAATTTATAAATTATAAAATAAATATTTTGTAATTTGCGAAGGTATTGATTTATGAAGTGTTTATTTCAATAAATAGACATGTCAATTGTTTACATTCTTTCAAATACCTAAACAAATGAACTATAGATACAAAACGAAACACAATAAAGCTTTTGAAATGTAACTTACCGCGTAATTATGTGTACTTATTAGATTAGCAAATACTATTTTGTGTGAACAGAGCATTTTGCATTACTTTCACGTATTTTCACAAGTAATGACATTAATTTATACTCTGACTGAATACCTACTACGGGAAATAATTCCGGTCCATTATTATGCTTTTATATAGAACAATGATTGTAAGTCAGTTCCGGAATGAACTATGAACAGTTTAATATCATTGATAATAGGCATGACTGCTCAAAAAACAATGCGAAAATTTTCAGCTATACTGCCAAACAGCGAGATTTTATTCCAGGTCCTAGACAGCCCCGAGCAGTTCCAACCTGAGATGCTCAGTGACGTGCGCTACTCGGCCGGCGTGTCTGCCATGACGAAGATTGTGGCACAACTCCTCAACGTCCTTATGCAACGACATAATTTCAGGTAATTGGGTATATTCCTGCGTCAAAAATATAGTAGATTGTGCTACAAGGGGATAAGGTAATATTTTGAAGGCGAGGGCGCTACTTTGAATCCAGAGCGAAACGAAGGATTCCGCAGTTGAATCCCGAGCGTAGCGAGTGATTCTACAGTAAAATCCTGAGTGAAGCGAGGGATTCATGTACATCGCCCGATATAAAAATATTACCGTACCCGAGTAGCACACTCTACTTTTTATCTCCATCTATGAAAAAACTAGCAAATACAAAACAGAATATAAAGAAATGTAGAACACCTACAATACTTAATTAGATTTCAACTGACAATTTAATAATAACCTTTTTTTGGTGTCGTTTTTATACAATAAAAACTAAGAAATAATTTTTCAAAGACCACCAACTTACGATAAAATTTTCACTCATAATTTTGTTGGCGTGGTCCTTTATATCTTGCGCTTTTTTTATTATACTTATTTCTCTTTCCGAAGCGAAGAACATAAAAATGTTTACCTACATTCATCCATGTTGACGACGATACGTATTCCAAATTTAAAAAATCACGACGTCTGTGCCATATATTTATTTTATTTTAAAACGAAATCCTTTTTTTTTTTTGCTGGACAGCCATCATTAGTTTTGATTCTACATACATAACACTCGTGTTCTGTTTTCAAATTGGTTGTAATCCCTAGAGATTTTATTTTTCACTTTTTAGTCCCGAGAGAATAAGCAGTAACTTTAGCTCTAAATGTGGAAGAAAACATCATTTTTTGAGTAGATGAGATGAAAAATTATTTTATACTAAAAAGAAAATAATGTAATTTGTCTTTGAACATATTTATTTTAACGTGATTTTAGATTTATTATTGCAAAAATATGAGCGCTATTTGACTCTAAGAAACTATGACGTCATCTACCTGTATTTCATATAAATCCTATTGGTTTTGACGTTGAAAAAAAAAGTATCTGATTTGACTTGTAGGAAAACAGCGGATTCTCGAGTCCTTTAAAATAACAGTACATATGCATTATTTTTTAAGGAAGCACGCCTGCATATCGTTTGTCTTGTTTCGTTCATTACTAGTCACTCCTGCAACTGTTTCGTACCTACCTGTTTGATATATATCTGCCTCGTCTTTGGCTTTAATGCTTTCGCATTGGTATAAAGAAAATCCCTTATGCAACCATGTTGTAGTTGTGCTTCCGTAGTTGTTGAAGTAAGAAGTCCCATAAATACATGTTTTGGAACGAAGTACCTTATCGCGTGTTTCGAAAGGGAGCTAGACGGAAAAAATTAAGACCAAAAGTTGTAACGACACTTTTTGTTCATTCAAATTTATGAAGATAATAAAAACTTGATTTTAGAACGCAGAAAAGAGTTTGAATGTAATTTAGACCTATTTATATTTATATTTTACTTCGTTCCAAACGGGTGTCCCTTGACACCGCTCAAGTTTTTGTTTTTAATTTTGCAGATTTAACTACACCATAGCAAGCCGATGGATTGGAACGCCAGAAAGAAATTCAACATTGGTAAATCATATTACAAATATCCACTTCATATTATGTTATTTATTATATCTACGTGGTCTTCGGTAAATTTCGATGTTTTGATATATTTTTGGATTTCTTCAGACGAGCAACACTACTCGTATACCCGCGACACCTGTCAGTGACAGTCGGCAAGCATCAGCGACCATCGCGAGACAATCGTGATAGGAGTGACAGTCGGCAACAGCCGCTAACTGTTGCTGACAGGTGTCACGGGCACTCGTCTGTAAGAGTGGCAAGTATTATTTTATTTTATCTACACCCATGCTAAAATTATCTATAAAAATTCTGAAGCAGTTAGCTTATTGCCAACACTAAAACACCCAAACGAGTGTTATAATGATGTACTAAATTTCATTATGCAACGCAAACTCAATCCTTTCCTTACTCATCTAACAGCCACATAATATAATGAATTTCAAAAAAAGAACATTGTCATGTACGCGCCGTTCACAACCACAGATCCGTAATTTAAAAAAGGAACTTATTGGTTTTTCGAATTCACGTCGTATCCCGCCATTTTCATTTTATATTTACTAATATCTAACAAAAATAATTTGCATACCAATAATTGTACGATCCAAAATTAAAATTATTATTAGAATAAATAATTTAATTATTACCTATACATACACCGTTGCTTTGTTGATACTCAGCAATAAACTTACCAGGAATTTACATGGAGTGCTTACAACACTGTACAAAACCCTGTGGATTTAGAACCTTATATAGAGGATTCATATCATGGGTGTAGATAAAGTTTTGTATGCAACTGTAATAATTAGGTATTAAAACACTCAAGTGATACTATTATCACACGAGGCTTCATGTTTTAATACCCCTTATTATACTACAGTTGCATAAATAACTATTACATACCTATACATCATTTGATTTTATTGATAAAATAGATGTATTTTTTGCAGGCCGTAACAAATTCTCTGTTTTGGCGCGAACAAGATATCTCTTGCACTTGCGCCAGGATCTTCCCCAAGTGGCTCGACTGGGTGGACATCTTCTACCCTGCAGCCACGACATTGGAGTAATTGCATTGTGTTACTTGTTCTATCAATTCACTAACAATTGCAGGAAGTCTACAGTATAACAATAGAAAGCTCTTTTAATTCTAAAAACTTTTGTAAAATGGTTTAAAAACGCGATGATTTAATCGCCTCACTCACTTTGTTTCTACTTTTCAACGTATAGAGTTCCTAGTATCTACAACCATATTATAGAAGTATTGTCTTGTTAAACATTGATAGTTAATTGATTCAGGTGTAACGCGAGCCTAATGCGTGATAAGGGAAAAGGATAGCTCAGACACGTGATAGCTCAGTTGGTAAAAGCATGGCCGTATCAAGACCAAGGTCGCTGGTTCAATCCCTACTCACATGGTATTTTTTCATCATTGCTTATGTACATCCTGAATGCCTAAAAACCTTACAAAAATATTACAGCTCTTTGATCTAAAGTACTTTTTTGCCTCTGCCATAAGGTAATTAATGCATACTACTGCCGGCCGGCGCCAACCCACTACTGTTAGTCACAGCATACCTGCCCCTAACAGTCCCAGTGTATCCCATATATATATATATAGTGTATAGTGTATCAGTAACAGTCCCAGTTGATGCATATGCCTGCCTATACTGCTGCATCCAAACATGTTTTAATCCGACAGCGCCAGAAGAAGGATTATGTTTTTCGAGTATGTATGTTTAATTGTTATGCACGCTCTGCGGCCTGAACGGCTCTATGGATTTAAGCTTGAGAGGTGTCATTCGATTCGTCTTAATTCTGAGAGGGACACTGGGTATAAAAGGCGGTCGGGGTTTTTTTTTTTTTTTTTTTTAGTAATGACTTGTTACAAGTTTTTATTAAGTCTCCCTTTCCGGTTTCCGATTGAGCTAAAATTTTGCACGCATGCGTGTATTGCGTGACAATGCAATATTGATAACATTGATATGATTGCAATAATGATGACCTGGAGCTGATCTGATGATGGAGCTGGAAGGTGGTCATGGCATCTCTGTGATAAAACGACATAACCGCAATGAATTTGGGATCGATTGATTCGTCTTGAGGAGCACTTTAACGGTTTTAGGCTATTGTTATAGATATAAAATTGTAAAAAAAAATTTACATAATTTTATGTTGGTTTCAAGACCTCCATAAAATAAAATTAAACTGTACATTGCTAAAGATAATGACAAAAGCTTTTACAAACAGGACGAAATTCTATTACCTCATCCCGAGCAAAGGCGTGGGAGATTACGAGAACCGCTTCCTCACACCCATGTCCCCTGGAGTGTGGTGGACATACTGCGTGGCCGGGGCCATGTGTGTCGTGGTGCTGGCTGTCGCAGCTACGATGGAGAGCCGAGCCGAACCGAGACTGTATGCTCTGTTCAGCGTAATAGCTGCCATGTGTCAGCAAGGTAAATTTATTTAGGAATCTAGCGGTTCTCGCTTTTATTTAGAAAGCCTTCTCAAATTTAGGATTTTGATCTTCATTCAACAAATTTACTTTATTGGTATTGCGCCTGGTATATGTATATCCATAAATATATAACCTAGATAATAATAATATGGATCAGCTTGCATCGGTGAACTGGCTACGTTTCGGTGACCTCTTTGGGGAAACTGAAGGTTTTGCCTGTGCAATTGCAGACGAAGTCATGATGACGAACAACTATCGGAGATATATCCTGAGGGACGGTACGGTTGACGTCTGTCGAGCATGTCGACGTCCCGGAGAGTCTATCAGGCATATAATCTCTGGTTGTTCTCATCTGGCTAACGGTGAGTACTTGCACAGACATAACCTCGTAGCCAGAATTATTCACCAGCAGCTTGCTCTTCGATACGGACTTGTACAATCTGAGGTACCGTACTATAAGTACACACCGATGCCGGTTCTCGAAAATGGTCGTGCCACGCTCTATTGGGATCGATCTGTCATCACGGATAGGACTATTGTCGCCAATAAGCCTGATATCGTGCTGACAGATCGATTGATGCGCCAGACAGTGCTTGTTGACATCACCATCCCGCATGACGAGAACCTGGTGAAGGCCGAGAAGGACAAGCTTAGTAAGTACCTTGACTTGGCCCACGAGGTGACTGCCATGTGGAATGTGGATTCAACGATCATTGTCCCAATAGTCGTATCGGCGAACGGTCTTATAGCGAAGAGTCTTGATCAACACCTCAAGACTCTCTCGCTAGATAGCTGGATCAAGGGTCAGATACAGAAGGCAGTACTCCTGGACACGGCACGCACTGTTAGGAGGTTTCTCTCTCTGCGGCCCTAACCGCCGGTAGCTTGCCTTGCCCCGCTGCCAGTGGGCAGCTAGATTAGGTTTTTTATAAAATGTGTATTTTTTGTAGAATATTTTATATTTTACTTTTTATAGATATATTATAAACCCTAATATAAAAAAATATGAATAAATAAAGTGAATAATATGTTAAATAAAAGATCCACTTTTTGCAGCCTACGAAGATGCCGCGCAACAACTCGATGAACGATTTTCAAGTCAAGGTAAATTATTTTAGATAAGCTTCATCTTCAAAAAATGCCTAGTTCAGAAGACTCACTACAAAACTTTCACCGTTTTTCAAATAATTGGAACTTTTTTTTTGTTTGTTTTACACTATCATCTTATAATATTATACTCGAGTAGATTGAAGTGAGCCCCAAAGAACTACGGTCTAAAAATAATTGGTATTAAATAGAAAATCATTCCACCTGCGTCGCCAAATTTGGATAAACAGTGGGAGGGAGCAGTTGGTTCTTCCAATCAAAGACAGTCTTATTTTAATTTCACAAATTTAACTTAATTTGTCATAGGACGTCGCATAACCCTCCTAGTAGTTGGCCTCATGAGCATGTTACTGTACAACTACTACACTAGCAGCGTGGTGTCGTGGTTGCTGAATGCGGCAGCCCCTACTATCGCCACCATGGAAGGCCTCATCGCCAGCGACTTCGAGCTCGTGTTCCAAGACATCGGCTACACTCGCGGTTGGCTGGACGTTAGTATTTTGACATTCACTCAACAGCCTGTGGGAACTCCACCTGTCCCAGCTAGTAGGTGTGCTCCCACATGAATTATGTAGATTCAAAACAGTCGTAGAGCAAGAGAGAGATACGACAAGGGTGAATAAATTTATTTGTCAGCACGCAGGTCAACACTGATAAAATAATAATAGTTCAAGTTGCTTGTACGTATATCATAGGTGGTGGAGGAATGAGTCTGAATGGTGAGGAAGGAATGAATGTGTCAAACATTTTGAAATTAAATTAAAAATGAAATTTCAAAGGGTAGACAGCAAGTGCAAGAAAGTTGCCTACGCTGATACGGTCACGTCCTACGGAAACCGGCAAATTACGTGGGAAACAAATGTATAGCCAAGCTGCCTCCCTGCAGACGGGGTATACCCAAGAAGTGCGGGCTTGACGTGGTCAAGGATGATATGCGTGCTAATCGTCTTACAAGCAAGGATGCTCAAGACCGTGCAAAGTGGAGAAGAAAAAGCGGGAAAGCGGACCCCGGGCTTCTCAGCCTTGCAGCTGAGGCCGCAACTGGGAAAACGCTGAGATGAGAGAGAGACAGTAAGGACATGAAGGATATTATATTATTACAACTACACCAATGTGGTGTCGTGGCTGCTGAACATAGACGGCCCGACACAAACTACACTCACCAGCGACACTGACCAGCATCACTCACAAGCATCATTCACCAGCGTCACTCACAACAGCCACTGATAAACAAGAATAAAAAGTATTTCTTTTTTATTTTAAATTCAGAACCCTGGCTTTTACTACTACTCCGGCTTCAAGAACCCCAAAGAAGACGAGCTTCGTGATAAAAAGGTGACGCGAGCGAGGCGCACCGTGCCCGTTCTGCAGTCAGTGGAACAGGGAATAGAGTTGGTGCGAAAAGGAGGTATGTTCTTCACTATCACATGCGTACCCTGTGAGTGTCCTGTGACTGGCACAAAAGAAATATTATCTTTATGCTAATATTTTCCTAATGCTAATAAAGAAAATATTATAAGTGTAGGTAGAACAGGTAAATTAAGAAAGTATCGGGTAATAGTAATAGGATGACGACATCGTCAGAATGTAAAAGGTGGGCCAAAAATGAGTGTGATGTTGTGGACGATGCTAGGGATGATTAATTTTTTTCTTTGTTGTCGCTTACAGTGCTGTATATAAAGGCCTGTATTGATTAGTTTTCATGCAACTTCCATGCTGTTCATTGTGCCTCACAGGGCAAGTCATCATGGTGTTATTACTAAGACTCCACTGTCCGACTGTCCGACTGTCTGTCTGTCTGTCTGTCTGTCTATCTGTCTGTCACCAGACTTCATTTCATGAACCGTGATAGCTAGACAGTTGAAAATTTCACAGATGATGTATTTCTATTGCCGCTATAACATCAAATAATAAAAACCAAATAAAATAAGGATTTCAGTTGGGCTTCCATACAAATAAATAAATATAAGGACAAATCACACAGATTGAGCTAGCCCTAAAGTAATCTTAAGCCTGTGTTAAGGGATACTAACCCAACGATACTACACGTTATGTTAAATACATGTTTAGACATCAGACCCAGGACAATTTGAAAAAGGCTATTTTCCAACTTGCCCTGGCTGGGGATCCAACCCTGGACCTCCGGATTGGCGGACTAGCGTGTAGTCGTCACAATAAATGTGATTTTTTATAGATAATGGTACGGAACCATTAGTGCACGAGTGCAACTTTCACTTAGCTTGCTTTAATTTAGAAACTTTTTCTAATCCAGGATATGCATACCATACGGAGCCATACACCGCGAGCCAAATAATCTCGCGCACCTTCGGGGACCGCGAGCTGTGCGACCTGGGCTCGCTGCAGATGATGCCTCCGGCGCTCGTCTACATCATGGCGCAGAAGAACAGCCCCTACAAGGAGTTCTTTGTGTGGAGGTAAGTAAAAAACGTAAATTTACATGTATTGTTATAAAGTTACATAAATAAATATAAAAAATAAACAGCCAAGTTCGAGTCGGACTCGCGTAACTCGTCTCTCGTCAACTCGTGAACGGGTGCTGCCGGGAGGGACTGGTCAGCTTGACTTCGCTTTTTTGACTACTTTGTATTATTTGTCTTTTATTATGTTATTTTACTTGTTCGCAAGCATTACATGTTATAATGTGTCAATATTGTATTATATTATAAGTATTTAAAAGACAATAATAATGATATAACAAAGCCCTTCTGGCGAGTAGGCGACCAATACTGTGAAAATGAGTTTCTTTCGGCGTTTCTTCTCAGCAGTGGTCGTTACGAAGATCTGGTATCGGTAGCTTTTCTTAAAAATGAATTAAATTTTAATATACTTTACACTTAACGTAAATTATACTTCTTGATGTGTAAAAGTGCCTGTAAAGGTCAAATTACTGAATAAACATTTGAATCTTTGCGCACGAAGCAAATTAACTAATCACAGGGTGATGAAACGTGATTTTTTTGTGTGACGCCCCACTTAAATAATAAGTATTTAAGTGGGGCGTCACACAAAAAATCACGTTTGTTGTGTGGACGCCCCACTTAAATACTTATTTTATTCTGTTTTTAGTACTTGTTGCTATAGCGGCAACATAACTAATATATCATCTTGGAAAATTTCAACTCTCTAGCTATCACGGTTCATGAGATAAAGCCTGGTGATAAACAGACAAACGGACGGACAGATGGAGAGGAGTCTTAATAATAGGGTCGCGTTTTTACCCTTTGGGTACGGAACCCTAAAAATTGAGTTAAATTGATATTTGCGATATATTTGAATGTATACTTTGAGAAATATGAATAGCTTTTTTTTGGTTTATTGTTCTTACCCCCGAGAGATTGCTTTTCTCAGCATTATCTGTTTGTTGACAAAGGTCCGCCAGACTGCTAAAATCTATACCCATCTTTCCGTAGTCGGGTAAAAAATTGCAACAGTTTATTTATCCGTATTGAAACATTGAATTTGATTCTCTCCTATAGTTGTTAGTGTAATTTCATATCTCCTATTGTTGTTAGAGAAATTTCATATCATTATTACCGATACAGCCTCCTGCGCTTGTCTGAACGCGGACACATGTCGGCGTCCCAACGCCGCATCAATGACGTCATCCCAAGCTGCTCTGGCAGCACTCCCCGAGCACTGGCGCTCGGACAAGCGGCACCGGCGTTTTTGCTGCTGCTGCAAGCGACTTTTCTGTCGATTCTCATACTGGCGTTGGAGATTCTGTGGCGCAGGTAAAAAATAAATATAAAGGAACAAATGACACTGATTGAGCTAGTCCCAAAGTAAGTTAGAAACTTTTGTTTTGAGATACTAACTAAACAATACCAAATTTTATAACAAATACATATATTGATAAACATCCAAGAGACAATTTGAAACAGGCCATTTTCCAACTTGCCCTGACCGGGAATCGAACCTGGAACCTCTGGGTGGCGGACTAGCATGGTGACCACTACGCCACGGAGGTCGTCAGGTAAGTACAATGGTAGGTTGTTATTTTTTTGTTTTTATAGGATAACAAACTAAAGACAGTATTCTCGTCAAGTAGAATTAGGACAAATACAGTCACTATAAAAATAAATAAAAGAGATTGACAAAAGCCAAAAATTTCACATAACGATGAGTCTGGAACATTTTTTTTTTATTTCAGATGGGAGCAAAAGAGCAAGCGAAAAGATGAATCAAGAAAATCGCAGAATCATTAATCTGATATAGTTGTTCAAAATCACATATTAATTAGAATTGCTTTGGAACACAATCATAACTCGATTTTTATTAGGAAATCTGATGCGAAAATACAACATATTGATATACTGACACAACATAATACAAAGTTCTTTCGACCTCCTCGCGAACGCGATTTACCGTAACAATCCAACGCGAGTAATCCTCATATGGAGCGATCAGTTCTCATCGGTTCTTGATAGCAAAGCACACATATCTGGAGTTTTTGCCTGTTGATCTTAGCTGCAGAATTAAAAAAATATTGGAGATATTGTCATTTTATTGACTAGCTTTACTCTGTGACTCCACTTACCTTTCTGTTTTGTAACCTTTGGAAGGCCGAGACTCCACGCAACATGAGATGATTATTGACAACCAATAGGATTCCGATTTAATAAGACAGATATACTATATCTTTCTCTTTTACAATATGTCAATATTAAAACATGATTAAAACGTTTTTTGACATTTTGAGAAGAGTCTCGGCTTCAAACGCTATCTTAAATTTTTTTATATTTTTTTATCAAACTTTATTGTTTTAAAGTACAAAATCTATACTTAGTAGACTTAATGCTAAGAGCTTGCGTATGGTTGGCTACCATAAGAATAAACATAAAAATTATGCGGCATATAAAAGCAATACTTACATTATAAAATATACAAATTAAAAAAGTTTTATTGAACAATGCGTACTATACTATCAAGGATTATTTAAGAGATAAAAACGCGTGGATACTTCCTAAACATTTTCCATTACACTCCACACATGAAACATAAATAGCTGCATTTTCTGTTACCATAATAAGCTTACTATAAAAACATGTAAATGCTCTGCGATCAATAAGTGACCAACATATAATTAATATTTTCTCTTGACAAGGTCTGCGAGTTCGGGTTTTTCATGCTCACTAAAATGTCCAATCCGGTGGTGGCGTCGCTGGTCGGGTCGTTGGATTCCCTCTAATATGGTTGAGTTTAACGATGGCTGATCCGTGCGTCAACTCGTGAACGGGTGCTGCCGGGAGGGACTGGTCAGCTCGGCTTCGCTTTTTTTTGACTACTTAATATATTTTATTACGCAATTTGTTTGTTTACTTGTTCGCAAGCATTACATGTTATAATGTGTCAACATTGTATTATATTATAAGTATTTATTAATTAAAAGACAATTATAATAATATGACAAAGCCCTTCTGGCGAGTAGGCGACCAATACTGTGAAAATGAGTTTCTTTCGGCATTTCTTCACAGCAGTGGTCGTTACGAAGCGCTGGTATCGGTAGCTTTTCTTTAAAAATAAATTAAATTTTAATATACTTTACACGTAACATAAATTATACTTATTGACGTGTAAAAGTGCCTGTAAAGGTCTAATTACTGAATAAACATTTGAATCTTTGAATCTTTGAACAAATTATACATAATACATACTTATTCCAATCTCTCACCATGTCCCAAAGGCAAACTGGTAGATAATGCATTAGCATTAAGTTTGACCCATTGTAATCAATCCGTCATAAGATTGTGTGCAATAAACTTAAATAAATAAATAAACGATATAGTACTTAATAATTACATATACTTTTCTCCACAGTCCACAGTTACGCAAAGACAAGAAACAAATGGCCTGCAAACATATTTTGAATGAACTTATTCAAACGGTTCCATATCAGAAAAGGTACCTTAAAACCTATACATACCTGTCCTCTAAACCCTGCACTGCGGGACTCTGAACGACGCCTGAAATTTGTGGATAGGATCCTGCAAGGATCTTGATCTTGAAATGTGCGGCTACCTTTAGCAAACTATGAATTTAAGAAAAACCTGCATTTCTGTACTTCGAGTCAACAGTTATTACTAAACCAAACCAATTACTACATAAAAGAAGTAAGTAATTGCCTTTTATCTACGAACTGCAAAGTAAACCTACTTACTCAACACTAAAAACTATTTGAAAAACCGTTCCGCTCCGTAAATACTGGGAAAGGCAGTATATATTATTAGAGTGCAATATTCCCGACGCACTGCGAGCTCAAGTGTCTCACTGAACGATAAATAACAAAGTAATCTTTGGCCTTTGCAATCAGACAGACACCATTTATCCGTGCAACTTTCAACCTTATTTCAAAAGGGTTATAGAGTAGTTTGGCGTCTGACTGTGTTTTTTGTCGTCTCGCTTGTTAAGTAATATAATATCGGAGTGACGTTTTCCATCTGTATGCAAATGCAACGGGACGAGGACGCGACGGCGCCGCGACGGGAACGGAATACTTTGCTGCTGTAACGATGCGTCATTATGAAATAGATTAGGTGTGCCGAGGTCTTGTTTGCGATTTTTCAGATGGTTTTACAAATAAAGAAAGAAAGAAAGAAAATCTTTATTCGGCAAACAAAAATCTTATGTACTAGACTTACATCTATTAAGTGTGCCGAAAAGGCGGCCAGCTCAGCTTTGTATGATATGCTTTGTTGATTTTCAGCTGGTACCAAGTGATTCAAATGAAAGTCAGAAAAATGCGCTGCAGCTATGAATCCTAAGACAACACATAAGTACAATATTTATTGTGATTGATTACCACAAATTCTAACCTTGTATAGTTGAACATGGTTAGAATATGATTGTTGCTGATGGTAATGATGGTGTGGTCTGTAAGACTCGAGTTCACGACTTTCAAACTAGCTTCCGATGATGGAGAACATCCTGAAGGATGCACACTAAGGGCTATTGTGTTTACTAGTAGGTGAAATAGAGAAGGAAACAGCAAGCCATTTTATCTATTTCCATAAATTGATATCAATAAGCGCGACTTATAATCAAGCCTGGATTTTTAACAAAAGAAGTAACCAATCGCTGTCCAGAGGGTCAGTCTTTACTTTTCTGCTATCTGCCGCTTGGTACTTTGCCGGCATCAAATGATAGTCCATAGGTCATTTATAATAAAAATACATAGTGTCTGAAGCCTGAATGTGAATCACAATCAAAATTACAGAAGTATGATAAGTCATACATCTGTAAGTTCAATCAATCAAATCAAATTGAGCTCAATCAGATACTTACTTCCTCTCTGATATTTATAGCCACAATCAATCACTTCACGGCTATATGCTGCGTGTTATATTATGTAATCTCGATACCTACCTGTACTTGTAATCAGTAAGTGTGTATTAGGCTCAGAAATCTCAGGTTTAAATTCCACCTCAATGCAAATAATTTTTATATTTGATATTTTATTTTATTTTAGAATAACATTAATAGATGACAACACGTTTGCAGGTTTGCAGCTTATATTGTTGGCAGAAAAATTACGCGAGATGGCTCTCTACTTAAGTTATATTATAGCATTCTATGGTCTAGATTGTTATCTCTTGTCCTCATATTTATCACTAAATACTTTACTATGTGAAAAATGTAATGTAAGTTAAGTTGTAAATAGCTAATAGGTAAGTTTAACAAGCTTATTTTTTACTAGCTTTTGCCCGCGGCTTCGCTCGCGTAGGGGTGTAATTTATCAAAATCCTTTCTTAGGGGATGCCTACGTTATAATAGCTTTTTGCATGCAAAGTCTTAGCCCAATCGGTTTAAAATTAGCAAAGTTTCATACAAACTTTCATCCCCTATTTTATCCCCTTGGGGGTAAAATTGATCAAAATCCTTTCTTAGCGGATGCCAACGTCATAACATCTACCTGCATGCCAAATTTCAACCCGATCCATCCAGTGGTTTGGGCTGTGCGGTGATAGATCACTATGTCAGTCAGTCAGTCACCTTTGAGTTATATATATTTAGATTATTATCTAAGGCTCTACAGCCGCGGGTGGGCCTGGGCCTGGTCAAGTATTTTCTTCCAGATAGTTCTATTTTGGGCTTTCTGTCTCCAGCTTTTGACGCCGACATTTTTAAGATCCTGTTCGATGCCATCCAGCCATCTGAGCTTGGGTCTGCCTCGGCTTCAACGACCCTCAGGTCGAGTCTCCAAGCTACAAGCTTATTTGCTAGGGAAACTAACCCCCGATTGTCAAGAACGCCAAGTGATGAGAAGTGGAACTTCCGATATGATTTGATATTGGTAGCGCCATCTATTATGTGCTAGAGAAAGCCCTGACTTTTAAGCTTTAACCCCGAATAACATTTAAACGGCTGAACTGATTTTGATCAAACTAGCTTAGGACCATCGCAAGGAAACTTGTTTTCACGTGAAAAACTACATTAAAATCTGTCTATCCGTTCGAGCGCTACGATGCCACAGATAGAGAGACCGACTTGCTATTAGCGTCAAACTTATAACACCCCTCTTTTTCGCTGGGGGTTAAAAAAGAATTATTGGTTGTAAAATTGTACATAAGTAAGTAGATAAGAAACACAAGGTGGTCTGACGGCCTGACCAAGATCAAGGCTGGAAAGCGCTGGATGCAGGCAGGCCGCTCTAGATCGCTAATTTTGGAAATCCTTAGGAGAGACCTATGCCCAGGAGAGGACGTTATGCGTCTGAGATGATAATGATGATGATTAGATAAAAATAGTGTGGTTAAAAAGGTTATTCAGGAATTTTTGTTATGAGCAGTTAGCAGCTAGTCTACATGCATAATTGCATACGTCTAGTCACACGCACACAAACACCGTGCCGAAGTCTGCCGAACTGAAACGACGTTAGACGATGCACGGCTTTTAACGCCGCGCCGCTGTGCCGGTCGCCGGTTGCCGAGAAACGTTTAGGCGGAGTGTGTTAGGTTTTATTTTCGTTACGGAATTTCTTGATTCGGTCACCGCGCTCAAAGCCCGCAATTAAAGCTATGTAATAGCTTAAAAGCTGAAAGTTTCGCTAATATCATAATTCTGGCTCCAGTGAACTTTACATATAATAACTTAGTCTTCATTGGTATTAACTAAACAAACGTTTTAAATTCCGTCCACAAATGTGAATCCACCGGCGCGGCAACCGCACGTCACACACCGACACGACCCGCCCTCACCCGCACCCCCGCCTCGCACGTAATCCGCACATTTCACGCGTTATGCTAATACCATAATTCTGGCTCCCGTGGACTTAACATTTAAATTAGCTGAAGATTCCTACAATAACTACATGATACGTTAGGGATGCATTGGTTCTACGTCCTTTTACACATTCAACTCTTGAGTCTAGGTATGGTATAAAAATATGTATAGGTATAAGGTACTTTAAGTATATGTAAGTATACATTAATTTGTAGGAATGTTTATGCTATTATATAATTAGTTTTATGTACTACGTATATTACTGTTATTTATGTATATTGTTATATTATGTTGTCTCTGTTGCGTTGTGTCTTTAGCGGCGTTGTACACTTTTTTTGTAATGGGTAAAAAATGTTGAACTCGCGTCAGGGCGTCAGGACACGTGACCCTGATCGAAAAATTGTAAGACGGATGGAGAGTAAACAGGCGCGGCGTAGGAGAGGAAGTATCCCCCTCTCTTTCCACGGCGCGGTGAAAATGTATGCCTGCCGTTTCGTTTAGGCGGCGCAGGGCGCTTGCGCGAATGTTCGTGTGTGTTAAATGTCAGCGTACCACGCGCATCCATGGATGGTGACAATGAGACCTGATGGCTCGACCGTCTCTGCTGTATATTCGTATTTAATTAATATAATATAAATTGTCATGTTTGTGTACGATAGCGCAATAAATAAATATTGTATTCTACCACATAAATGATAGTACTTTTATACTGATAATTAAAGCAATTTGTGCAAAATTATTCTCTAACCATTCCAAAATATCAAAAATACACAACGTTAATATTCAAGTTTTCAACCCGTCATTTGTTTTTTCTAAAATCTCATTTTTGATACTTGGTTGGCTGGAAGAGATCCCTTCTTGGGATAATCATTGTTTTCTTCTAAATATTATTTTATGTACAATAAAGAGTTTACAATCAAACAAACAAACTCTTTGACATATTGTTAGGAGTTGTCAGAGAGAGATGGAGATTGCTCCTCAGACGAGAGCTTAGCTCTTAAATAATAAGAAGAAAAAGTATCCGTGACAATTCAAAGTATTCATATGGATTTTTTTACACAAGTAAACATATTCCCAATTAAATAATTTTTCAAAACTAAAAACCGGACTTCACCCCCAAACTACACAACCGATTTTTATAAAATTTCTACGAAACCACCGGGCAAGTATGCCCTTTTAAAAAAAAATAATTTTTCAAATTGGCCCTGGCGTCTTCGAATAATCAGTGAACACACATAAAAAAAGTACGCGACGAATAGATGACCTCCTCCTTTTTGTACGTCGGTTAAAAATATAACGCAACTGCAACATAAAGAAAAGACTCAAACGCGCCATCACTCAACACTCTTTGGAGCTTAAAAAAATAATATGCATTTTACGCTGGCTTTCAATAAAAATGGTGCAGTTCGTGGGTATGAAGCGAGTCGTGCACTCGGTCTCGACGTCACATTCGTCGCCGATAAATAGTCTAATGGTGTGAGGTCGTGCTTCGTCACCTCGTTGGAAGCTTCGTCGCTCACTGGCAATAAAAACCGCTTTTGTGGCCCAGGCCCTGAAAACTAAACATTACTACACCCTTTCTTTTGAAAAATACAGCTTTAGTTTTAGCAAGTTTTTATACTAATAAATTGTTATATAAACACAAGTGGTGAGAACAATTTCAAGACTTTTTATATAAACTCGAAAGAAAAGATTGCTATCAAGATTCATCAAATGCATTGTAGGCACTATGTAATTGATTTTTTGTTGAATTTTATTAATTGCTATCACTATTATTGGTGCCATTTCGGTGTTTTATTTTATTTTATTTCTTTCTTTTATGACAGCCGAAGGAAATCTACTGCTGGGCGAAAGACAACATGTTCTTAAAATGACTGTTTGGAAGCGGCCTACATTTAGCATTTTCCTGCAATATTGCTCAGGTCGTCTGACCAACTTTTGGATATATCAATTCTTTTTTTAAATTTCATAACTTGCAAACTCATTTAGTAGTGAATGAATTCTTTGCAAGCCAATTAAGTCAAAATCGATTGATGACGTTTTACAGAAGCTTTTGAGCGACTACCCTAAAAACGACACGATAAACTCTTTCACGCCATCGCAATCCTGAAAGCAACAAACGAAATGTGACTTTAATGGTGATGATATACGGTTTAAATTAGGTTTAAGCTGTTGAGGAAATGCGAGTTATGAGTGATAACCTGCATTACGTATGCGTGGCGACTCGCGTGCTAGCGGTTTATGGCCGGCTTTGCATTCGGAGCAGTGCATTTATTTGGTTTGAATGTTTAGTCTGAGCTATTAAGCAAATAGTTTTTTTAAAGCTGCATTAGATTCAGTTTCGTTTATGTTTTCTTGACCTTAATCTACATCCATATAAGCTCTCTATCAATCCAAAGATTGTTAGAGAATGTCCACCTAATTATACTTTACTAGCTTTTGCCCGCGGCTTCGCTCGCGTAGGGGTGTAATTTATCAAAATCCTTTCTTAGGGGATGCCTACGTTATAGTTGCTTTATGCATGCAAAGTCTCAGCCCAATCTGTTTAAAATTGGCAAAGTTTCATATAAACTTTCATCCCCTATTTTATCCCCTTGGGGGTAGAATTGATCAAAATCCTTTCTTAGCGGATGCCTACGTCATAACATCTACCTGCATGCCAAATTTCAACCCAATCCGTCCAGTGGTTTGGGCTGTGTGTTGATAGATCACTCTGTCAGTCAGTCAGTCACCTTTGAGTTATATATATTTAGATTACATTGGTACAATAAAGTGTAAATAATAATGAATACTGTTGGGATATTGTAAAGAGATGTTTCTGTCAAGAATATTTTTATTGAAGTTCCTAGACAAACAATAATAAAATATTGAATATGAAATATGTATGTAAGAAAGAATAAATAAATAATATATAGGGACAAATTACGCTAATTAAGCTAACCCCAAAGTTCGAGACTTGTGTTATGGGATACTAACTCAACGATACTATATTTATAATAAACTGGCGTTAACCCGCGACTTCGTCCACGTAAAAGTCGAAAATAGTTCTAATATAATTTTTAATTGGTTTTTTACATTATTAATGTTGTGATAACATATGAATTATTATGTTAAAATGTTTGAATACTTATAAAGTATAACATTTTTTATTATAACGTAGAGATTTAATGGCCCGGCAGACCCGGCAAACCTCCCTCTCCCGTTCCCGTACCCGTCATTTGCTAGACCGAGAGAGAGCGATGGAATGCTTCAAAATGGTTCAACTAATCTTGTTTCTCCATACAAACTTCGGACCCCCATTTCACCCCCTTAGAGGTTTAATTTAGAAATACATACTTACTCATTTACCGTCAGGAGTACTCCTGCGAAGTTTCGAATAAAATAGTCTAACTAATCTTGTCACTCCATAGCTTTGGACCCCCGTTTGACCCCCTTTGGGTATGTTTTGAAAAATCTTTTCTAAGTGTACTCTTAGACCGCATAAAAAACCTATGTGATAAATTTGGAATCTCAGACCATGCAGTTTCAGCTGCGCGTTGATCGATCTGTCTCACCAGTGACAGGGACCATTTTCGAGTTAGTCATTCAGTTTCTTCTTTTATATACATAGAAGATATATAGATAAACATCCAAGACTCAGGACAATTTGAAAAAGGCCATTTTCCAACTTGCCTTGACCGGGGATCGAACCCGGGACCTCTGTGGCGGACTAGCATGGTGACCACTACAGAGGTCGTCTATCATAAGAATATGTCTAATATACTTATAAAAGAAAAATAACTTATAAGAGTCTACACAACAGAGATAAGACAGTATCCACCTGTAAAATTTTTGTTTTTCCGTTAGCATTTTGAATTACTGACTGTCGGAAAACTACTCAATATTTTAGGAATAATTAATATTACAATATAAGTATTTATTGCAGCAGAAAATAAGTTGCAGAATTCCTGTTGTTTAGAAAAGATGCCATTATTTGTTGCAGCAGAAATTACGCTCATCTGACTTTAGTTGAAATGTCTATAGTGAGTTCACAACATTTATTTTACAAATGGTTAGAATATTCCATTTTCGGATAAGGTCGCCGCTATCAATGTTTATTATGAGTCCGTTAGTTTAAATGTATTTATTACATGACTTCTGAGAGAAGATCTTTAACATTCATAGAATTTCGTTTAATACTCTCAAGTAAATTGAAAAACTATTTGTTCATTTTTTTCGACGCAAATAAAAGGTAACCTCGTAAACATGTCTATTCGTACTCGGACTTTTAATCTGCTTTTAAAATATTTTACCTTTACGAAGGTACTCAGCGAATTAGAGTGCGGGCACTCTCAATATTAATTCTGAATTCGATCAGGCATAATATCGGCGCTTTGACAAAAACCTTTTTGACTACGAGTATTGAGAGAAATCCTTATAAAAGTATCCTATGATTAAATTGATAACGTACCGTTTTTGTGCGGAGATTGGCCCAAACAAGTCTTATCTGACAAAGCCCTTGCGAGCGCAGACGGCTTAGAAGTGAACCCTTTCAGGAAGAGATCAATGTGTGGGCGGCGGTGCGCGCCACAGGCGGCTGCAGGCCACGCAGGAAAAGGCACTCGTCTAGAAGGTAGCGATCAGTTATGGGCTTAATTAAATATAAATAAATACTCATATACGGACAAATTACAAAGATTGAGCTAACCCCAAAGTAAGTTCCAGACTTGTGTTATTTATTGTTCTTTTTGGAACGAAGTTCCTTATCGCACGTTGCCAAAGGAGGCTAGACGAAAAAAATTAAGACCATAAGTTATAGCGACACTTTTTGTTCATTCAAATTTGTGAAGATAATAAAAACTTGATTTTAGAACGCAGAAAAGTGTTTGAATGTAATATAGACCCATTTATATTTATATTTTACTTCGTTCCATCCGGGTGTCCTTTGACACCTCTCAAGTTTTTATTTTATTTTCAGACCCCTTCTATCTGGTCACGCTTTTTCTCCAATCCATTTAACCTGACACACTGTCACATTTGGTATGACACCCCATCGCTGTGACGTAATTCGTGGAGGTCCCTTCACGAATCCATCGTGGGCCTATTTTTCATATAGTCATCATAACACATTACAAAACAAATTAAGTTCATTCAATAGGCTCTTCATATTCTTTTAAAGTTACTGCATAAAGGTGAAATATTAGTTTATGTTAAATATAGTTTTATTTTATCAAACTTTATTGTTCCAAAGTACAAATATACTTTCAAAAAATGGCAGACTTAATGCTAAGAGCATTTTCTCCCAGTCGACCATAGGGATAAACAGAGAAAATTATGCGGCACAAAAAATATTGCTATATAATATACAATTACACTATATACATATTACATTAAATATAGATCATCATCATCATCCTCACGTATTCCCGGTTGCATCCTCAGCGCTAACGCTTCGGAGCCCGGGGTCCGCTACCTGACCCAGGTTATTTGACGAGTTTACTGGTTTTCACACAGAGCGACTGCCGTTTGACCTCCGCAATCCGAAGGCTATACCGAAACCAATCCTTGGGTAGGTTTTCGTGCCTTCAGAAGCATGGAATCATTTTTCTTTTCGGACAATCAGGTGATTTAAGCCTGTAAAGCTCCTAACCAGCCTGAAAACAACTTTTAACAGAGTATACTTTCCAATGGGAATTGAACCCACAACCTCCAGATTACAAAGCAAATGCCTTGACTACTGGACCACGGAGGCAGTCAGTTGTAGCATTAGATGTTTGCACTTAAGAGGCTACCTGAATGTTCCAGGGTCCAGTGCTGCCCCCATTTGAAATAAATCATTTGAAAGGAAACGGAGATGTCCTTTAAAATTTTGTCTTGACCAAGCCCTATATACAGTTTAAAGTGAGAACGTGAAGCTTTTCTACGCACATTAGCGAAAAACGGCCATTTTTATTTTATTTTCTCATCTTTGTTTTCTTTTTTTTTGATTTGTATAAATAAAGTACATTCACAATTGTAGTCTTAATGTATACCTTTATAGGAAGCAGCGGGTCATTCCCATCAAGAGTATCATTAGATTACTCACTGGGAAGTCCTAGCATCATGTTGTAACCAAGATTACTGTAATAAATGACTATTTTATTTATTCAAAATAGTTTAAAGGGTTATCTAGAGTATATCAAGACAAAATTTTAATGATATCTCCGTATTTCAAATGATTTATTGCAAATGAGGGCAACGCTGGTCCCCGGAAAATTCTGGTAGCCCCTTAATGTTATGTTGGCTAATCTCGTAGATTTCCTCACCAATCAAATGCAAATAAACTTAATAAACAAGATATATTCATTTTTAAAATATGAGAAACATTAATAAGTCACTTGATAGATATCTTTATTGACGGTATCTACTCATTTTCACGGTTGTTTCCCAAGGGTGTAGGCGGAGACTATATATTTCCGCTTGCCACGATCCTTGCAAACCTCTTTTGCTTCGTCAACACTCATTACTCTTTTCATACACGCTCTACTTATAAACGCTCCCGTCTATCTCTCGAAACCCAGCGACAGGCATCAGATACGGTCGGGATTCTCAAATAAAATCCCAACAAAGTGAAAAGCGGCCGGCCGCTCCAACTTTTAATGTCCTCGGTTTACATTTCACACCGTTTGATTTATATCACACAAACAACCCCCCGTCCCCCCGACCCCCCGGGCCCTCGCCTCAAGTTGTATTGTTTTATCCTGTCTCGGAAGAAGTTGCCACAGCGACGCAATAAAAAACTGCGACTGCGAAATATTTACATAACTTTCTAGGACTTGCAAATTGGATTCGCGGCCTCTCCCGGGATCAAATCCGTCCAATTGTTACCACTACGTATGGAATATTCCGTATTTTTTGTTATTCAGCCTCTCTGTCTGACATGTTAGCGCGTACCCAGTTCCATCTTAAATTACAAACTATTTACATATATCTATTTTGTGTATTTGCAGAACGAAAAACAAAATGTAAGTCATAAAACAACAAAGGGAAAAGATAATTTCTTTATTTAAAGCTAGTATTCGTTTTTAAGATATACATACTTCATGTGTATCCTTGTAAAATTTATTTATCTCATGTTGTTTGAAAGATATGCCGTAGTATTCATGAAGAATCTGCCCTCTAAAATGAGTCGTTTAGGCTACCAATATAAGAAAGAAATGCAAACTTTTGTATTCAATTGACGGATACCGAAATAACAGTGCTTCTTATATCAGTAGCATTATAATATTAGGTTGGGGAAAAAGTCTTTTTGCATATAGTATGTATGAACTTGTAATAAAACCACTTTGGCTATACTATTTGTACCTGGCTGGTTTTGGTATCATTTAAAAGTTTAAATTTTAAATAAGATAATTCCAAATTCAAATTAGGAAAATGCGTGATTTTCGTTTGTTTTCTTACCGTCAAGATGAGTGAATCTAATGAAGAAATTAGATATATTTTAAAATTTTACTACCAAAAAGGTAAAAATGCAACGCAAGCCGCGAAAAAAATTTGCGATGTTTATGGACCTAGTGCAGTGTCTGTGAGAGTAGCACAAATTTGGTTTAAGCGTTTTCAATCCGGAAATTTTGATGTCTAAGATGCACGTCGTTCTGGTCGCCCTGTTACGGATAAAATGGATGCTATTTTTGAAAAAGTGGAGCAAGATCGGTATATCAGTAGTTACAACGTAGCTGAAGAACTGGGAATTGACCACAAAACAGTTTTGGCGCATTTGAAAAAAAATGGGTACACAAAAAAGCTCGATATTTGGGTACCTTACGAGCTTTCTGAAAGAAACCTAATGAACCGTGTACTCATTTGTGATTCTTTATTACGACGTAATGAGACCGAACCATTTTTGAAGAAATTGATAACTGGTGATGAAAAGTGGATCACGTACGACAAGAACGTGCAAAAAAGTCATGGTCAAAGGCCGGTCAGGCTTCACAGACTGTGGCGGAACCCGGGTTAACCTGCAACAAGGTGATGCTGTGTGTGTGGTGGGATTGGAAGGGCATTATTCATTATGAGCTGTTACCACCAGGCAGGACCATCGATCCAAAACTTTACTGCGAACAACTGATAAGATTAAAGCAAGAAGTTCAGAGAAAGCAGCAGGAATTAATCAACAGAAGGGGTGTGGTTTTTCATCATGATAATGCTAGACCTCACACATCTTTAACCACTCAGCAAAAATTAAGAGAGTTTGGCTGGGAGGTGTTAATGCATCCGCCGTATAGTCCTGACCTTTCAACCTGACACCTTCAGATTTCCACCTGTTTCGGTCTCTTCAGAATTCTTTAGGCAATGTCAGGTTAACATCACGAGAGGACTGCCAAAACTACTTAACGCAGTTTTTTGATCAGAACCTTCAAAATTTCTATAGCAATGGGATCATATCCCCACCTATAAGATGGCAAAAATTTATCGAACAAAATGGTACCTACATACTTTAGTTAAATGTAAATAAACTATATTAAAAAAATGTTTTGAATTTTCATATAAAATGCGAAAAGACTTTTTCCCCAACCTATCATATAATCGATCTAACTAAATTTAATACATTACAGATTTTTATCAAAAACTGAATACTGTTTTAACTATCCAGGCTTATTCCTTTTCACTTGTCTTAGTCAATTCAGTTGTAGTTGGAACGAGTCAAAAGACGAAAGTCGCGAGTCTAAAATAAGAAATTCCATAAAATATGTTTCAAATTCATCCTGTTTGCTTATAAAGTGAGCGAGTGAAGAGAAGGCTTTAGTTGAATACTTAATATCTAGTTGATTTATAGTACCTCCGCTCGCCGAGCAATATCTTAAAAGCTTTTAATACGTGCTTTTACTGTGGTGTCATTTTTCACTACAAAAAACGTTACATATTTAAGCTCCGTGAATGCCAAATGAAATATGCAAAGTTTATTTTGTGCGCGGCGTGCTCTAATAATAATTTAAATATGCGTAAGGCCCCTTGACTTTGAATTTATAACATTTTAAATAAATTCAAGGTAGTAAGGTAGGTAATATCCAAATTATCCTAAATGTAATTTTAATAATTATTATAATTTAAAAAAAACTGGCCAAGTGCGAGTTAAACTCGCGTGGAGAGGGTTCCGTACAATATCAAAGATTTTTCGTAAGTGAACTTATTATATTGAGTGTTCCACTTTATTTTCAAAACTTAACATTGGAGTTAAAAAATATGTTCTCCCACACATTCCACCTGCAAATGTAAGTTGGTACGCACAATATTGAGTGATTTACCATGTTATTTTAATATCATGAACTTCTTATAGGTTTTCCTATAATCTATAAGGAGAAAACTAATTTCTGTATTTTTTTCAAAATTTTAGGTTCAGTAGTTTCGGAGATAAGGGGGGGGGAATGGTCAATTTTCGTCTATTTTCTTGAATAACTCGGAAACTATTTATTTTAAAATTACAAAAAAATACATTTAAGATCTTCTTGACAAGACCTTTCATTTGATATGCCACACGATGCAGTTTTCAGATTTTTTTTTTTAATTTTCCCCTTCCCCCCCAAAAATGACCCCCCATATACAGATTTCATCTGCTCACGTCACACCTCTGTGTTTGGGTCACAGGAATTGATATGTGTACCAAATTTCAACTTAATCGGTCTAATAGATTCGGAGATAATTGACTGTAAGCGACGGACGGACAGACACACGAGTGATCCTATAAGGGTTCCGTTTTTGTATTCAGACGTACGGAACCCTAAAAAACGACTGGTTGCACTCCGGGAGAAGTGAAAACTTGAATATTAACGTTGTGCATTTTTGATATTTTGGAATGGTTAGGGAATAATTTAGCACGAATTGCTTTAATTACTATTATAAAAGTACTATCATTTATGTGGTAGATTACAATATTTATTTATTTACAGTGTGCCACGCGCAACCGCCCTGCGCCACCTAAACGAAGCAGCAGATGCAGGCATACACTTTCGCCGTGCCGTAGAAAGAGAGGAGCAGGATACTTCCTCTCCTACACCGCGCCGGCTGTCTACGCTCCATCTATCTTACGAATTTTCGATCAGCGTCACGTGTCCTGACGCGAGTTTAACATTTTTTACCCATTACAGAAAAAGTGTACAATGCCGCTAAAGAAGTTTTCGCTTCAAGAATATCTTATTCCTAACTCCTATTCTAATCCTAATCCAAAGTAATATTATAAATGCGAAAGTGAGTTTGTATATTTGTTTGTTTGTTACCGCGTCAGTACTTAAACCTATTTAGATGAAATTTGGTAAGTAGGTATGTAGGTTTGTAGGTATATAGGTATGTATGTAGGTTGAGACTCACGGAAGGACATAGAATAGTTTTTATCCCGAAATTCCCACGGAAAGCGAAGCCCACGGGCACAACTAGTGAGGTAATAAACACATTGACATTATTTCAAAACAAAACATTGTTTTTTTTTACGTCAACAAATAAAATTTAAATGTGTCGTTAGCATTGCGATTCTAATAAACCATGAATTAACTCGTATCATGACTATTGCTTACAGTGTATGATAAGTTGCTGATCTTTGTACATGATGCTAAAATTTAAGGTAAATAATAAATAAAAGATAAACTAAATGTTTGGAGCTTTATTTCTATGATAAAGGTCAGTAAATTAGTAGTTATATAAAAAAATCAATAATGTTGTATTAAGACTATAATAAAAAAAAGGAAAAGAGCTATAAACAACTAGAGTTTAGAAACGGCTAACACTACGAAATTTTTTTGAAAGAAAACAAAAACTTTAAGTATACATTTTAACTGTTTTTCTTTCTTTATATAATTTCAGTTTATTATTCTAGTTCTTCATATTACTTTGCATATTCGGTTTTAATTGATTGCTTGCTTTTCTTGTGTGTAAGTGGCCAACACTAGTGTCAGTTTTTCAAGCTGCCTAAAGGCATCTGACATAGCTTGACGACTGCCATACAATGATGACAGCCGGGACCAACGGCTCGTACGTGCCTTCCGAAGCACGGAGGAGCTCGAGAAATTTTCATGCCACTTGTAGTCACCAATTTTAAGTTATAGTTGATTTATTTATTTGCTGTGGTTTGAAAAAAAATCTTTTCGTTTTATTGTTACTTCACTTTGCTTACGTGTCTAGAGTATGCAACTGGATATACTTATGTAACAGTATCCCAAAGTGGCAAGCGGAAGATATCGTCTTGGCGTATCATCTCTGCAGATCCTCAGGCTCAAGGCATCGGCGTGGAAGACGTCGTATTATCGTCCCAGCGCCGGCCGGCAGTCCAATATTAAGTTTAAATATCCATTATTCACGGGACATGCATTTTATAACGGCGAGAGGAATAAAAGTTTTATTGTCGTCATAAAGCGATCGCCAATATTGACTGTCCTGTCCGGAGACCGACTTTCGACGATTTATGTCCACGTGCGATGGATAGCTGTTCATAAAATTTTAATATGAAGCCTGTAGAAGGCGGCTCGGTTCAATAGACTTGTTAAACGGCATGTGTTTGCCTATAAATACGCCAATCTGTGTTTACAAACGATACGGAGTGAGTTTTGGAACGAAGTTCTTTATCGCGCGTTGCGAAAGGGAGCTAGACGGAAAAATTTAAGACCAAAAGTTGTAACGACACTTTTTGTTCATTAAAATTTATGAAGATAATAAAAACTTGATTTTAGAACGCAGAAAAGAGTTTGAATGTAATTAAGACATATTTATATTTAACTTCGTTCCAACCGGGTGTCCCTTGACACCTCTCAAGTTTTTATTTACACATTATTTTATCGTCCAAGCTATACCTAGAACTATGGAAGGATTTACCAATGGATGTCCGAAAAGCTAAAACCCGAAGAAATAGGTGAAGGCACCTGTTCTTAAAAAATTGTCAGATAGATGTAGTACTTGCTGATGTCTGACTTCGTTCGCGTGAAATTTACGACGACTACTTTTATGAAACAAAGCCTATATGTTGCTCCGAGCTGAGCTTTTAATCTATTACTGAAAACCGCGTAAATATCCGTCCAGTAATTTTAAAGATTAGTGTGAACAAGAAAAAAAATCTTTCGTGACAAAAAAAATCTTTTGTCTTTTTTGTGTTCAGTTCCTTATTTTTATCGCATTAACATCTTTTTTCATAAATTTATTAAATGTACAGACACGCGATTTTTACTGTTTTATTATATGTATTGACATGTATTAAAACCTATAATAAAACAGTAAAAATCGCGTGTCTTTACATTTAATAACTTTATGAAAAAAGAGTTGGGTGATGAATTTGAAAATGTTATTTTAGTGTTTATTTAAAAGTGTGTATTATTTGTATGTCGTTTATTGTTTTGCTTATTGTTTTTACTTAAAGTCTTTTTTCACCATATACCTATTAAAGATTTGCACTATTCCTGTCATTTTCTACATCACCCGTTTGGTTGACTGGTAGATAAGGCCTTACGCCTTGCAGTCCGCCATTACACTTGTATTTTTGCCTAAAGTTAAAACAATAAATAAGTAAAAATACGAGTAGTTCAATTAACTAGCGAAGCGAGTATACAGTGTTATGATTCTCAGTCATTGACATGTTAATTTTTATCTGTTACGGATTAAACAAGTTGTCAAATTGTTTTTTATACCCTTCGCTATTATGCATTAACCATCTCAGGTTATTTTACTTTCAATCCTGAAATACAATTTTATTATTTTAATACACAGATAGGTAATGAAGGAGGTCGCTTAATACATTATTCACATAAATCGAAACTCCTTTTCTACGATATTTTTTTGAGAGAGCACGTTGCGATTCAAGAACTCATTTACGATTGGAATAACAAACGAGGCTGGAACAACATTAATTTGGAATCAATCGACATAATTAGCAGAAAGATCTGAATCGATGGAATCAGTATAAAGTTTTGATAGCTAATTGAAAATGTCTGAAGGTTGGCAGCATATAGTTCGAGCTGATTGGTCGAGTCGCATTCAAAATTACGCAGTTGACTAACTCTTATTCACTTTGGTATTGTATTGCTTTTTATTTTTAATTTTTCGGATTCCGTACTTGAAATAAAATAACGGGACCCTTATAGCTTCATTCATGTCTGTACGTCCGTCTGTCACAGCCAATTTTCTCCGAATCTACTGGACCAAATCAAATGAAATTTGGTAGGATGGTGTTATCCTATGACCCAAATACAGATATGCAAATTATTATTTTTTTAATAAGGGTAAATTTTGAGGAACTAATTATGAAATTTAAAAAAAAAGGTTTTGCAAACCTCACTGTGTCATATATCAAATGAAAAGACTCATTATGATGATCTCAAATATATTCTTGTAATTATTGTAAAATATAAATTTTTGATTTTATGAATAAAGACAAAAATTGACCATTCCACCCCCGCCCCCCTCCCATCTGAAAAACTATTTAGCCTAAAAATTTTGGAAAAAACAATACAAAATATAGTTCATTGCTTGTAGATTACAGAAAAATAATATAAGAATTCCGTCAATTAAAAATAAAGTGAAAAACGCCAATATAATACGTTCACTTATGAAAAATCTTCAGCATTATACCATGGTTTTTATATTTTATGAAATTTTAGTGCTCTTTCGGAACCATATTGGAACCATAATATAATTATATATAAAAAGACAATCTAAAGTTTTACACTTGTGAATTGTATGTATGTGTAATGTATGGTTACGTGTTGACAGACCAGTGCAAGTTAGCATTATTGGGGTTAAATCTTTTTTTTTTCTATTGCGCGAACCTATATAATTTATAAATGATGAGATGATCATATAAAAATGCGGGATATAAATTAAAATCAATCAGTTAATTATTGGCAGCATTCATAACATTTCTAATGAAAAGTTCCTTAAACCAAATCAAATTATTTTGACAATACTGGTAGACTACTCACCAATCCACTCACTAAGGCAGCTCGTCCACTGTAAACCTCGCCTATTGGATTGTGTTTGAGGAGGAATTGGGAAATATGGCGGAGTTAATTAGAAATAGATTGCAGTGCCTCGGTTATTCCATTGTTAATTACCAGTACGTGTGGGTTTGAGTGAAATAATGTACTCGTGGAAATATGAAACCTTTATTCCGAAAATCCGCCCTAATATTTAAATTTCTATGAGTTTTCTATAAGCATTAGGCTAGATTTGCCTCTCATATTCATAAAAATCTGCCTTACTAAATCTAAATATATATAACTCAAAGGTGACTGCAGGTGACTGACTGACTGACATAGTGATCTATCAACGCACAGCCCAAACCACTGGACGGATCGGGCTGAAATTGGGCATGCAGGTAGATGTTATGACGTAGGCATCCGCTAAGAAGGATTTTGATCAATTCTACCCCCAAGGGGATTAAATAGGGGTTGAAAGTTTGTATGAAACTTCCAATCGGGCTGAGACTTTGCATGCATGACGTAGGCATCCCCTAAGAAAGGATTTTGATAATTTACACTCCTACGCGACCGAAGCCGCGGGCAAAAGCTAGTCAGTTATAAAATGAGTATACTAACAAAGGGGTGCAGATTTTTGTGAATTCAGCGGTAAAAATAAGACTTAAATTAGTATTTTCGAGTAATGTATCGTGAGCCGTTTAGTTTTTTTTTAATGCAGACAAGAAATTGCATCAAATTGCGGCCACAATACATACAAAATATTCCGACGAAAAAATATTGATTTTGTCTAATATTTTGCAGAAATATAATTAAAGTAACCGAGTTGGAATCGTGTCCGGTCGAACACGACAATAACTGTGCTTTGTAAAGTCACAAAAATACGCGGCCTATTTGCGGAAGTGGACTTTATTTAGAGAGGCTTTGCGAATGATCCCGACAATTTGAGTTGCGTTGCGGCCCGCTGAAATAAATATATAAACTCCAATAGAGGGCGTTTCTCGATTTCGGGTTCCGTATAGTTATCAGCACTGAGTTCCTTTTCGTGCGGTACGGACTTGGCGTATCTGCTAGGCAAAAAAAAAATGAAAATGTTTACTATTGTAAACTGGTACATATCAAAGAGTCTTATTTCCCGACTACAGCAAAGCCAAGAAGAAGAGTAATGATTTTAACAGTCCATGCATGTATGTATGTGGGTATGCATGTCTGTTCCACCGTAGTATTAGAATCGCTTGTAAAATGACATGGCAATCGATTCGTCATTATTGTCCGGGTGGCATAGGCTACAATTTATATGCAAAAAATGTTAAATCTAAAAAAGTGAGAGTCAAAAATATTAGGTTGGGGAAAAAGTCTTTTCGCATATAGTTTGTATGAACTTGTAATAAAACCACTTTGGCTATACTATTTGTACCTGGCTGGTTTTGGTATCATTTAAAAGTTTAAATTTTAAAGAAGATAATTCCAAATTCAAATTAGGAAAATGCGTGATTTTCATTTGTTTTTCTTACCGTCAAGATGAGTGAATCTAATGAAGAAATTAGATATATTTTAAAATTTTACTACCAAACCGGGTTAACTCGCAACAAGGTGATGCTGTGTGTGTGGTGGGATTGGAAGGGCATTATTCATTATGAGCTGTTACCACCAGGCAGGACCATCAATTCAGAACTCTATTGCGAACAACTGATAAGATTAAAGCAAGAAGTTGAGAGAAAGCGGCCGGAATTAATCAACAGAAGGGGTGTGGTTTTTCATCATGATAACGCTAGACCTCACACATCTTTAACCACTCAGCAAAAATTAAGAGAGTTTGGCTGGGAGGTGTTAATGCATCCGCCGTATAGTCCTGACCTGGCACCTTCAGATTTTCACCTGTTTCGGTCTCTTCAGAATTCTTTAGGCAGTGTCAGGTTAACATCACGAGAGGACTGCCAAAACAACTTGACGCAGTTTTTTGATCAGAAGCCCCTAAATTTCTATAGCAATGGAATCATGTCCCTACCTATAAGATGGTAAAAAGTTATCGAACAAAGTGGTACCTACATACTTTAGTTAAATGTAAATAAACTATATAAAAAAAATGTTTTGAATTTTCATATAAAATGCGAAAAGACTTTTTCCCCAACCGTAGATTGCGCTACAAGAGGATAAGGTAATATTTTGAAGACGAGTGGGCTACTTTGAATCCAGAGCGAAACGAAGGATTCCACAGTTGAATCAAGAGCGTAGCGAGTGATTCTACGGTGGAATCCTGAGTGAAGCGGGGGATTCATGTAGATCGCCCGAGATAAAAATATTACCGTACCCGAGTAGCACAGTTTACTTTTCATCTCCATCTATGAGAAAAACTAGCAAATACAAAAGTTTATTCATCCAAGTTGACGACGCTATGTATTCCAAATTTAAAAAAATCAAGACATTATTTTTTTATTTAAAGCAAAATTCTGCTTTTTTTGCTGGACTGCCAACATTTATTTTGATTCTACATAGATTACACTCGTATTCAGTTTTTAAACTGGTTTTAATTCCTAGAGATTTTCTTTTTCACTTTTTAGTCCCGAGAGAATAACCATTAACTCCAAATGTTATGGAATGAAAACATCGTTTATACCATTCCTCCTCTCAAAAGTTTATTTTATTCACTGAAAACAGTGAATAAAATGTACTTTTACTCACTATTTAGATGTTTGAATTTAGAACAATTTACTCTTAATTTTAGTAATTGTTCCAATTTTAATGTCCACTTGTATGTAATGAATTCTAACACTTGAATCACTCGCTACGCTCGTGATTCATCTATGGCCCTCGAAGTAAATCCGTCCTTTATTCACTAATTGCATAATATACTATTTTTGAGAAGATGAGATGAAATAAAAAAAAATTTGTAACCTTATCAAGTGGGGTATCAAATGCAAGGTGTTGGTTAGCATATTAAATAAATATACACATTGTTAGCCGTATATGGCTCCAGCAGTCAGGTATTCATTTTTTAAACGTATATGTTGATTTCAAGTTAGCTGTAGCAGCATTTGCTGGCACCACAATATTCTCCGAGAATCCATACGTTATTTGGGCACCTGCCGAGCTGCATAAGATATTAGTTTTCAATATTTAATGTCACGTGACGCGGGGCACGCCGTGCTGACGTGCCGGGACCCAGAGACACACGCTCCGCTTTACGACGGCTGGCAGGGAATTACGGGTTTATTCTATGTATTTTTATCAGATGATGGCGACCAACTATTAGGACACTGGTGTGTCCATACTTATCCTCAAATTATGTCAATACCTTTAGTTACATTTTATAATACTACCAAACTTGCTAGGAGCTACCGGTACAATATACCCGTAATTATTTATTGTCCCATTTCCAGCTTTTATGCTTTCTTAAAACAGGGTTCTGCGCTCTTTTGAAAAATATACTTAATCTATCCCTTCTCACCGTACTGAATTCCTCTTTAATTCTATTGCCGTCACGGGCATACGTCTTTCAAACGTCTTGCCCGATAACATTATCACAAACAAGGGATCACTTCAAGATGCTTGTAATTCGACACTATCGCGAAAAAGCAATGCCGCAATAATAGTTAAGGTTTGTTTAAAATACGTTTATATTTATATATTTTTTTTTTTGTATAATTACAAGTATATCCTAATTTATTCTTTTCGATTTACTTACTTATCCATTAAATTTGCATCCAATCTGCTACGTCCCAAAGGTGAACTTTTGTAGTAGCATTTGTACTTGTACCATTCGCACTTTAACTTTAAGTGCAATCAATTAAATAAATAAAAATTAAAGCACACACACAAACACCGGCACGGTGTTTGTGTGCGTGTGACTAGACGTATGCGTGTAGACTAGCTGCTAACTGCTCATAATAAAAATTCCTGAATAACCTACATGTATTGTAAGATAATAAAAATATTATATTAACTTCTCATTTATTCAATAAAAGGAAAAAAAAATGTTTTCCTATCAGTCACCACGCTCAAAAAGTGTAACTTGAATTAATATCAAAGAAAAAACTTAAATAAATATCAAAGAAAAAAAATACTGCATAAATAAATAATAATAATTGCATAAGTTGATAAAAGATGCTATGCAATAGCTTTACCGCGGCAGTCCCCGAGTGCCGTACGTTTTTTTTATTTTATTATTATGACTCTAACCACTATGTACTTGTATATTCTAAATCTTTGACTCTAACAGATAATTGACAGTAGGCGCGTGACAGTACACGACACCTGTCAGCGAGCTGCGTCGCGCAACCGCCGGCGACCGTCGCGCGACCGTTTATGACAATTCCTGATAACAGTGACAGGCGGCGAACGAAGCCGACAGGTGTCGCAAGCATACTGTCACTCTTCTTTATAAGCCCTAAATGGCCCTAAATAACCAACAATAAAAATCTTCGTCTTCGATTGAAGATTCAAAGATTAAAATGTTTATTCAGTAATTAGACCTTTACAGGCACGTTTACACATCAATAAGTAAAATTTACTCGTAAATTACGTTAAAAGTATATTAAAATTTGATTTATTTTTAAACAAAAGCTACCGATACCAGCGCTTCGCAACGACCACTGCTCGGAAGAAACGCCGAAAGAAACTCACTTCACAGTATTGGTCGCCTACTCATCAGAAAAGGCTTTGTCATAAAAAAAAATATATAAAGTTGGGTATATATGTCATAGGTATATAATTTTCAAATAACACTGGTCGACAAAATTTTAGATTTTTTTCCCACTGTAGAAAGACTAGTTGTCTCTTACAGATTTTTGTATGGTGTATATGGACATAATTTACTTTTGTTTCTAGGAGGTCAGAGTTGAGAATAATGTTATATCAAAAATCCAATTTTCCCCAATTTCTGATATTTATAATTATTTATAGTAAATAGCTTCTGTGCAGGTTATTTAATTTTGTAACAAAAAATGGTGTAATCAGCCTTCTATATCAAAACAAAATTTGTTTTATTTTTGTACCTTTTTTATCTATAGATATATATAAAGATTTAAGTTACCGTAATATTTCCCATACATTGCGTACTGCGCGCATTGTAGGGCGTTATACCGACCCATAAAAAATCTGTAATAAGTCATTTTTATAAATAATTTAGCAATGATGTAAAAAATATTGTAAAATGTAAGGTTTGCACAGTGTTAAGCTGCTATTAGAAAATTGAAAATCACCTTATTGAATTTATGGTTTCTTTTGAAATTGCCGAAAGAATAAGAAATTTGAAATTTTAACATGTAATATTTGAAAATTTTGACGTCCTACACATTTTTTATAACCAGTTTCATGTTTTTTGTACTGAATTCTTTTAGAAATCGCTGTAAGTATCCTTGTGACAAAATCTTATTGACCAGTGTAGTCTTTGGAGCTGAGAAGAGGTAATCGGTAGGTGGCTAGCACAAATCAAGTAAAAGGTAACATAATTTTTCAAAACTAAAAACCTACCTTTACACCAAACCACACAACTGATTTTAATAAAATGTGTATGGAACCACCCTTTATTTAATTTTTTGTTGAAATGCGTCAAACAAAAAATAGATCGATCGATAGCGATCTTTGAGTAATCAGTAAACATACCTTAAAAAAAAACATAAAAGGTTCCGATGAATCTTCCAACCACCTTAGTGAAGTCGGTTAAAAAATAGTAAATAGTAGGTATTTAAAAAGATAAGTTTTTTCGAAACCGTTTTCCGTTAAGTGTGTCAGTTTATTATTTCATCTGACATTCCCTGGCCCAGTTGTACCGTGTCCGAGAAACACCCGGTAAGCCGGGGATCATCTCGTCGCGAGTGTCGCGACGCTGCTTATGGGGTTCGTAATACCGTGGAAATGTCATAGAAGGTGTTATTAGGGGGTGCCCTTTGTTTCGCGTAAACTTTTTACTTCTAATTTCACCTCGCCGAACCTTATTGGTCTAAACTTGTCATCATCATCATCATATCAGCCCACTGCTGGACATAGGCCTCCCCCAAGGATTTCCAAAACGACCGATCGGAAGCGGCCTGCATCCAGCGCCTCCCTGCAACCTTGCTCAGGTCATCTGACCATCTAGCAGGTGGGTGTCCTACGCTGCGCTTGCTGGTACGTGGCCGCCATTCGAGAACCTTCCTGCCCTATCGGCCATCGGTTCTTCGCGCTATGTGCCCCGCCCACTGCCACTTCAATGTGCTAATCCGCTTGGCTATGTCGGTTACCTTGGTTCTCCTACGAATTTCCTCATTTCTGATTCGATCGCGTAGAGAAACACCGAGCATAGTCCTCTCCATTGCCCGTTGAGCGACCTTGAGCCTTTTTATGAGACCCATAGTAAGGGACCACGTTTCAGAGGCATAAGTCATCACTGGTAACACACATTGATTAAACACTTTCGTCTTGAGGCACTGAGGTATTTTAGACGATAAAACACTGCGTAATTTCCCGAACGCTGCCCAGCCGAGTCGGATTCGCCGAAAGACTTCTTCCTCGAAGCTGGAACTTCCTGCCTGGATCAATTTATTTATTTTTAGGCCGACCTGTTGGGAGACTCGATTTAGGTCTTCAAGCATCGTACTTAAGTCCTCCATCGATTCTGCCATGACAACGATATCGTCGGCAAATCGAAGGTGAGTACTCGCCATTGATGTTGATGCCCAGTCCTTCCCATTCCAGGAGCTTGAAGGCATCTTCCAGAGTGGCGGTGAACAGTTTTGGAGATATGACATCTCCCTGTCTCACGCCTCTATTCAATGGAATATCCTTCGTACTATGCTCCTGTACTCGGACCGACATAGTGGCTTTGTTATATAGACACTTCAACACTTCGATATACCGACAGTCAATGCGGCACCGCTGGAGAGACTGAAGCACGGCCCACGTTTCGATCGAACCAAAGGCTTTTTCGTAGTCCACGAACCCCAAGCACAGCGGCCGGTTATACTCCCTCGTCTTCTCTATAACCTGCCGCAAAGTATGGATGTGGTCCATGGTACTGTAGCCTTTTCGGAATCCGGCTTGTTCGGGAATACTTGTAATGTTGAATTATCGTTCGGCCTAATTAAAATTTTTGTACAATAATACTTTAACCCTTTCAATTGTTAGTCCTAATTTTAGAATCTCTAATATTACATGGACTAAAATCGATTGGCATACATATCTTTAGAAGTAACGACAACCTTGTATAACTATATTTGAAAGAAATATTACTTACTATAATATTATTTTCAAATAATTATAACTTAGAAAGACTGTTATCACGGAAAAATAGGTAAGTTAAGGTTATTTTTTATGACCACCCGAAAAGAACGTTAGGGCAGGAAAGTGATTAGGCGTAATAGTTTTGTGCATTTTCGTTTTTATCGAAACATAAATTATTTATTGAGAATATTAGAAGAAATAAAGTAATCAATATTTATGCAGCGTTAAAAAAATAAGACTATACTAAATAAGAATTAGAATTAGGTGTACTTAATGTACTTAATGTAAGAAGAGATTATTTGTACACCTCAAAGGATAACTCATAATGTACATAACAAAGTGGCCGGGCTCTTCAAAGACATTAAGTACATCTGAAGTACATCAAAAGCGATTGTGGCCGGGCCAGAACGGAGAACACACATATTCATCATCAGGTCTTTCCAGTCTCCACTGCAATAGTATGACCCTCTTTGTATTAGAAGCCATACTTGGCCAGAGCAGGCAGAGGATCTAGCCTACACTCTCACTGGCCTGACGGATTGGAAAGGTCTCATTTAAGTTTTAAGCTTCGTGTTAGGAAATACTTTGTTTGTATTAACTAAGTCGCCTTCTACAACATCCACGGTAATACTTGGGAGTAGTCCTATTCTACTCTGCCAAAAAACATACGGTCAAGTAACATTATGATCCTGTAAATAACATACCTAGTACTCAATAGTGGGACAGGCGGATACTAACGGCAGAACATTTCACCTGGCACTTTATACGAAAACTCCCAACGCAATACATTCATACTGGAACATCATCAGGGATGTCGGAATCAACACAGACAGCAATACAAACACAGTGCCATGAAAAATGTAGTAAATAAACGGAGGGTGTGTGCGGTCACAAATATGCGCCGCGACGAAACGTACGAGGGGAAGTCTTGCGCGGGATCGAGGCGGTTTTGATTACAGCTGAAAATATTGATGTCTAAAAGAGTTAGTGTACAATAAATGCTCAAACAAGGTCTTATTCTTCAACGCAAATTGCAATCAAATACCATGCGTGTGTATGCTCGTAAAGCCTTATTTAATCCTTTTTTTCTGAACTTGATAGCTTTGTTAGCTTCTTTTTCTGTGATCACTTTAACAAGTTTGGAAAAATTCGAAAGCGCCAAAACAACGGCGGAGTCGCTCGCAACTTCATCACGCGAGTCATTGACGCCGTTGTGTGCCTCCCGCTGAATTATGACATTCGTCGCTGCCACGCTGACTGAAGAGGTACATCACTGCTGGTCTACTTTCCTCTATTAGCTCCACTATACAGACGTCATTCTACAACCGGTGCCACCCGCAACTTCAGCTCGTGAGTCGCCTCTGCCGAGGCGCGCCTCCCGCAAAATTTTGACATTGGTCGCTGCCACGCTGAGTAAAGAAGAACGCCACTGTTGTTGCCAGAGTTGGGCGTACTTAACTACTATTGTGTAGTTTGATTACAAATTACAATTACAAGTAGTTGAAATGACATTAAATTTAACTACAACAATTGAAACTACTGTAGTTGTAATTTGTAATTGTAATTAAGCAGTTATAACTACAAATTACAATAAGAATTTATTACCGCGGGCGTGTTTTAAAGGTGTTAAATTCCGAAATTTTAAGTGTAAAAAGTTGAAATCTTTATAAAATATGTAGTTTCACAAAATAGTTTGTAATTGTTATTACAACTACTTTTTGTAGTTTATAGTTCAACTACTTTTTCAATTACTTCTTGTAATTATGTAGTTGCGATTACTAACTACAAAATGTAATTGTAGTTAGTAATTAGTAGTTTAACTACATTTTGCCCAACGCCACTGCTGGTCTACTTCGCCTAATTAGCTCCACCATACTGACGTCATACTCTACAACAGCGGCGGTGCCGCTTGCAACTCCACCTCGTGAGTCGCCTCTGCCGCGGCGCGCCTCCCGCTAAATTATGACATTTGTCGCTGCCACGCTGACTGAAGAGGTACGCCGCTGCTGGCCTACTTCGTCTTATTAACTCCACTACCCGCGCTTATTACACCCCCCGCAACCCGCGCACACCCCTCGAGGACCCGCGAAATGAACGCTCATTGAGTTATGCGAAATAGCAATGAGACAGCGTCTGTTTTGAGAGTCTTGTTTCATAGAGATGTGAATGGTTGATTATAATTATCTTAGTTTGCAGACAATAAAGTATCCACTGTTGTTTCTCTATTGTTACAGACATAAATTGACTTTGTTTATAATATTATTTCTCCATCCAAACGATAAAAATTGATAAATACTCTTTACTTATTTTTTAACCCTCGACAAAAGAGGAGTTTCTTAAGTTTGACGCTAATGTCTATCTACCTGTCAGTCTATCTGTGTTTCTGTCTGAGGCATCATAGCGCTCGTACAAAAAGACCAATTACGATGCGGTTTTGTGACGAGAAAGTTCCCTTGCGGTGGTTCTTAGCTATGTTTGATGAAAACCGGTTTAGGCGTTTTAAAGTAATTGGGGGTTAACGCTTGAAACTAAGAGGTTTCCCTAGCAAATAAAAGATGGTGCTATGAATATCTATAATAGTTAAAAAATCTGACAATTTTGTTTATTTCTTTCATACGTACAGCAAGCCGCTAGTTTCATTGACGACGACAACGTCACCCAGACCTTACACACACCTTTCCACATTGCAGCTTTTGTCCTGTCTGGTGTGGGTCTGAGCAGCCTAGCACTCGAATTGCAGCGGCTGAATAATGCAGTGCAGTGTGCACTCGAACAAGGGCGGAACCAGCTCTCGGACTGTGTACAGCTTTGCAAGCCCCTGATGGTAACTACTCTAGCTAGCTTATGGATATCGGGAAGTCATTTCGATAGATAGTAGATACCTGCAATACAAGATATCAATGCAGTTTTTTTTTTTCATTTTAAGAGATGGACATTGTAAATGATGCAGTTGATCATGATTGGGAGCTAAGCCTAAAGCAAATTTCGGAGCACCGAGTTGACTGATACATTTTTTCCGTATTGCTATAAACTAAAGATCATCTTAAAAAATATAATTACCATTATTTATTTCGCCCTTTAGGAATTTATTTAATTTCCCTTCTTACAATCTAGAAGCAGTTAAATGGACCAAAGTGTAAAATAATCGATTAAAAAGACAACTTACCCCAAGTGGACCAAACTTGGACCCGCCCTTGCTCTCGGGCTGTCACGGCACGTGCTTTGCTGGCACAGTGCATCGTATACGCTACTTACGAATATCATGTCAACGTGTAAGAACGATGACGTTGTTAGACTGTCAATGAAAAAAAAAAGGAAATCAAGAAAATATTATAAATATAAAATTTGACGACCTCCGTGGCGTAGTGGTCACCATGCTAGTCCGCCACCTCCCGGGTTCGATCCCCGGTCAGGGCAACTTGTGAAATGGCCTTTTTCAAATTGTCCTGGGTCTTGGATGTTTTTCTATATATGTATTTGTTATAAAATATAGTATCGTTGAGTTAGTATCCCATAACACAAGTCTCGAACTTACTTTGGGACTAGTTCAATCAGTGTAATTTGTCCCTATATATTTATACATTTATTTATTTATTTATTATTAACAGGTTTAGCATTGATTTACTATTTCATCACCTAGTATCATGGAAAATTGTTTATTCCCACTATAAAGGCGACTGATGATGATTTCCTGGATGTTTTGTCATTAAACTAAATTCATCATAAGTAGAAAATCATCTCTTAAGTAATAAAGATAAGTGCTCACTTCTGGGAGGGACACTCTTGAACGACCACAACCGAACCTAAAAACGTAGTAACTCCTAATAATTTTGTATGATATTTACGTACTGCATCTCACAACTTGTGTACGGATACAGCAGTACGTCCCCACTCGATAAATCTAGTTTTCGCATTCTCTTCGCCATAACTCTACGGCTGCGACAGTGTCGGAACGACCCCCTTGCGGACAACTAAGGGGACGAAACGATGTTTAGACCAAAGGTACACTCACAACATCAATAGCTGAACGAAGAATGTCATTTAAACCTAACTTGAGATATTTTTATTATAAATATGTGCTTTGAGGGATGCGAATCTTCGTGTGCAAGCATGAAAAGCAGGCAAGCGTTTAGTTTTAAAACCACAGTCAAAACGAATGATCTTACTCCATTACGCACAGTCATCGGCGTATAAGACCTATTACATTCTTAGAGGAGAAAAAGCTAAAAAATGGCCTTCAGGCTTAAAAGCAATACAGCAAAGGATACAACAGGAAATGAGCCTAGATAAGATCCACACTTTGCTACAAAAAGACCTTATTAATACATAAATTTGAAGGCTTGGTGCTGCTCCCATTTAGAATAAATTAATTGAAAGGAAACGGCGATATCATTTAAAATTTTGGTCACATTATGCCCTAGATAACCCTTCACACTATTTTATGGACTACTTTTTACAGTTTAAAATAATAACGGGAAGATTGAAAGCATATTTGCGAAAAACACTATTGGCAAATGTGCGAAGAAAAGCTTCACTTTCTCACTTTCAACTGTAAACAGTAGTTCATAAAATAGTTTAAAGTAGAGCATTATGAGTACAAAATTTGAAATGATAGCTCTGTTTCCTTTCAAATAATTTATTTCACACGAGAGCAGCATTGGGCACAGAAAAATTAAAGACGAAGTGGTAGCTAAAGTGGCGCCCTCATTTGAAATAAATTGTTTAAAACTAAATATGGTGATAATTAAAAATTTGATTTGTATCACTGTCTAGAAAGACCTTTTAACTATTTTATGAATAACCTTTGAAAGTAATATTGGTAGTCCGTCTAGTTTTAAAACGGGTTTTTGCCAAAAGTGGCCACTTTTGGCGAAAACCCGTTTTAAAACTAGACGGACTATTAGTAATCATTTCAAAGGTTATTCATAAAATAGTTTAAAGGTCTTTCTAGACAGTGATACAAATCAAATTTTTAACTATCACCATATTTAGTTTGAAACAATTTATTTCAAATGAGGGCGCCACTTTAGCTACCACTTCGTCTTAACGTTGAATACGTTGATTTAGTAAGTCCGAACCGAGTATAACCCTACGGCAGGCAACCGTGTCGGGCCGGCCCCCTGTGGCCGCCGATGTTTCTATCCACTCTCTCATGCTCTGCAATGAAGGCAAATTTTATTGTGTAGTTTGCATTTCCACTGAATGTTTACAATAAATCTGATTCTGCTTTAGTGTTACTTTGGTAACTATGTGTTTTCTTAATAAAAATAGTAGATTGTGCTACAAGAAACAAAGGTAATAGTTTGAAGGCGAGGGCGCTACTATAATCCAGAGCGGTCGGAAGAATTCACAGTTGAATCACGAGCGTAGCGAGTGAGTAGCACACTCTACTTTTATTCATCTCTATCTATGAGAAAAACTAGCAAATAAAGAAAATATAAAGAAAAGTAGAACACCTACAATACATAATCGACGACGATCTCCGTGGCGTAGTGGTCACCATGCTAGTCCGCCACCCAGAGGTCTCGGGTTCGATTCCCGGTCAGGGCAAGTTGGAAAATGGCCTTTTTCAAATAGTCCTGGGTCTTGGATGTTTATCTATATATGTATTTGTTATAAAATATAGTATCGTTGAGTTAGTATCCCATAACACAAGTCTCGAACTTACTTTGAGGCTAGCTCAATCAGTGTTATTTGTCCCTATATATTTATTTATTTATTTATAATCAAAGTTCAACCGACAGATAACTAATCTTTATTTGGTGTCGTTTTCATTATCAAAATACTTTAGATAATTTTCCGAAAAGCACCAACTTCTGATAAAATGTTCACTCATAACTTTGTTTGCGTGGTCCTTCATAACTTTTTATTTTTATAAGTACCTAAACTTCATATTCACTATCGGCTTGAACTTATGAAAAAGTATTCAAATTAAAATAATTACATGTCAATACAATATAACCTAAAACTTTTGTAATTACTTTGAAATAAAGACAAAATCTAAATGCGTTTTTTTTTTAAATTATACTTGTTTTTTTCCGAAGCGAAGAATGTAAAAATACTTACCTTCATTCATCTATGTTGATGACGATATGTATTCCAAATTTAAAGATACGACTTCTATGCCAATAATTTATTGTTTTAAAACTAAATTCTTTTTTTTTTGCTAGACTGCCAAAATTATTTCATCATCGTGTTTCGTTTTCAAATTGTTTTTTTAATTCCTAAAGCTCTAGATTTTCATTTTTACTTTTCAGTCCTAAGATAAACAACAGTAACTTTAGCTCCAAATCTTTTGGGACAAAAACATCGTTTTTTGAGTAGATGGGATGAAAAATCTTTATTTTGTTTTTCTTTATCCATAGAAAAATTAATTATTAAAGTACATCATCAATCTTCTCTCATCTTACATTAAGCAAAATTCAATTTTACGTTACTACTACTCGTATTTATATTAAATGTATTTGTATTTTAAATGTCAATAACGTAATATTGACAAAATCCTTTAATATTTTTAATTACATTTCTTACTTACTTTTATATTTAAATTAATATTTTAATTTCATACATGCACATTTCCACGATCATTAGTATAAATAAAAAGCCTCTGACGATTTTTTTGTACCTTTATCATCAATAGGTATTTATTTAGAACACACAAGGTGATTATTAAGTCAATATAATGCACCCCAGTGCATCAAAACAAACAGAAATAAAAAAGTACACGTTCCATACATTTCGTCGCGGTAAGTAACAGCAACGCGTCTGAAAATATCAAAGATATAGGAAGTATATATATTTTTTTTTGCTCTTTCGAAAATATTCACATTGACATAATCAATTTTAGGCTTTAAGTAGATAGGCTCCACAAATATGTCCACCACTATATTCAAATTTTGCATGCGGATGCAGGCTGTAAAGTTTAGGCGGCGACGGATGACAGCAACATGTGCGCTGCGGGGGGCATATTGCGGGGGGAGGGCGCTTTTTATGGGACGTTTTCAATGCGCAATTGTTCTAAATTCAAAATGCAAGCTTTACATGCCAACGTGCAACAAAAATGGCGCATTCTTTAATGTTCATAGTGCAGCTGCATGGCTCGTAACTCTTGTTGCTTTGAAATAAAATAATATATTCTTTTGTATTGAAATACTGAGGCGACCTCCGTGGCCTAATAGTCAATACGCTAGTCCGCCGAACCCCAGCCAGGGCAAGTTAGCAAATGGCCTTATTTCAAATTATCCTAGGTCTTAGGTGTTTATTTATGCGACATGTATTTATCATTAAATATATGTAGTATCGTAAGGTTTGTATCCCATAGTTCAATCTGTGTTATTTGTCCCTATATATTTATTTAATTATTTAGGTACTGAAAAGTTACCAATATACCTTACGAGACATTTAAAATGTATATTATGTTTAGCAACAAGTCATTATAAAAAAAAAAACTTGACTGCCTTTTGATATACCCAGTGTCACTCTCACAGTAAATACGAATCTAATAACACCTCTCAAAGTAAAATCCATTGAGTCGTGCAGGCTGCAGAGCGTGCCAAACATTTGAATTTGGCATTCAAAAATCTGCCATTTTGTTTTTTTTTTATTTTGATATAACCAATGTCATTTTTACAGTAAATACAAATCTAACGACACCTCTCAAGCTAAAATCCATCGAGCCGTTCAGGCTAAAGAGCGTGCCAAACAATTATAGATACATACTCTCCAAAAACATATCCCTTCTGGCGCAGTCGGAAAAAAACTTTGGCAACGTGGACGAGCATGAATGAATCCGGCGGCGTAACATATAGCGTCTGATTTTTCAAGCTGCCTGAAGGCTGACATAGCTTGATAACTACCATACAATTATGCCAGCCGAAACCAATAACTTTACGTGCCTTCCGAAGCACAAACAGGCTTTAGAATTTTATGCCACTTGTGGTCACCTATTCAACTACAGAACATATGACAAACAGTGCCACATAAAAAAATATACTTAAGGTATTTTAATACACCTTATTTCTCTCTCGCAACCTTCGTCCCCTTCCCCGCACATCTCCCCCGTTCTCACCTTGTCGAGTCGAGGGTGTAGAGCGGCAGTTGCGGGCGAACACCCACACATTGCCGTGTGCACGGATGTTTAGTTTCGTTTATGTAGTGTGGCATATGATACACCGCTACTATGAAATGCCATACCATATTGCATTTTGAATCTAAACAAGTGCACACTGAAAACGTCCTATAAATGCCGCGTCCCGACTCCCGCAACATGTCCCCTGGAGCGCGCATGTTGCCGTCTCCCGCCGACTCTAACACCTTACAGCCAGCATCCGCAATAATCCGCATGCAGAATTCGGATACAAAGGAATCATTTTTGTGGTGAGCCACTAAAAGAAATATGATTTTTATTTTTCAAAAAGTCAATGCATATTGTTTCGAAAGTAAAAGTTGTTTGCTTTGATAGATTGAACTAGTGGGTCAAGTATGCTTCCTTAATTCTTTCGTTATGTATTTTTATTTAATTCTTGAATATTGTTCTTGAATGAAACTAATAAGTAAGTAAAAAAAAAGTCTTTTCACGTCCACAAAAGAAAGAATTCCTTCGAATTTTACTAATATCCAGTTACTTATCACTTTGACTTTCTTTATTTTTAACAGAACATTTATATTAACTTTTCAAAAAACCTCAATCTCAATTACAAATACCTACAAAACATTACATTCCGACAGAACAAAATAAGTTTTAAAAATAATCTCCACACGTCCCAACATCAACTGGAACGAATTCAATCAATCCCCACCATTTTACAAACTCAATAGCATCCAATTCGCAAGAAACGCGATCATAAGGAACCTAGTTCACCGTAGTTCACGGTATTTCACCGTTTATTGTGAATTCCGAGCGGACCTGCCATTTATCCAGTGCTTACTCGGCGCTCGAGAATCGCAGGTCATCCTGCTCGGGCGATTATTCATCCCCGTTGCATCCTCTCCCGCCTCCCCATACCTCCCCCCCTGAGATCACCTAATCCTTGGGGTTAGCACTAGCCCAAAGCTACGTTAATACGCCTTGTTTGTGTTTACACCTGCTGAGACTAGAGATATTTCTGCGCTGTTGATTAGTGTTGCTCGAGCTAAGTCCGGGAAATAGATCGCCTTGCTTTTGCATAGTTTTGATCTTCATTAAACTGTTTCGGTTGGATGAGTTGGAGTGTAATGTTTATTATTTACTTGAACAGTAAGAGGTGTCTTGGGCAAATAGAGGGTCATGTTTCGTTATTATCATTTCAGAAATAGGAAGTCCTGTGTTGGAAATAATTTGCAAAATGTCGGAAAATCAGACAGGCTAAAGCAGTGGCTTCTTGATCGTACATTCTACAGTATGGACTAGTTTTATGAGTGCCATTTTAATAATTTTACTTTATAATTTTTTAAATTGTATTTGAGTTCTTTGATTTGTAACTTATTCAATTTAAATGATTATTGTTCGTTTGTTTTTTCTTTATCCATTGTATTATTTTGTTGAATGAATTAACGTGTAAATATTTTTAATGAATAAAGATGATTATGATTATTTTGAAAAGGTCCATCCTTCCATCAAAAAGTATAATACATAACTTGGACAGACGTTTCAATCATAAGTTGCGCTCCCACTACCGCTTCACTATTTAATAGGTACTACTTATTCAGTAGGTATATATCAGAAATTATACACGCTCCGTGATATTCGAGGAGCCAGACACCAAATACAAGACCGTATTTACTGCTTGTCATCGTAAAAAAGCTAGTCACCATCACGACCATGCTATGAAGATATTATACGAATAAGTCTAACTAACTTTGTGAAAGAAATGTTTACTTAAATATTGTATAACCAATCTTTTCCCGATATTGATCTTTTTAAAAGGCTTATATCTGAAAGTATGCTTATAGAATATATCGAAACCTGCGGAAATTGGCCGAGCAAAAGGCCAGCTAACTGCCGCTAGTTGCTAAAATGGCTTTCAATCGAACTTTGGTTTGAAATCTAGCAAGGAGCAGAATGTATCTAAATATCTAATAATCTTCAGCATCTACTGTATATTATTATATATTTTTATCATGAATAAATTATTTTATGTCAATATTACTACTATTTTACAATAAAATTGGTTTCATCATCATTTTTTCGATCCTCTAAAGTTTATACAAGATCTGTTCTTCTCACTAATCACTTCGTTGTATTTGTTGTGACGAGATTTTTATGGAAAACATTACATCCTTGTTACCATCTCATTTCAGCCCTTAGAGCATTAAAAATGTGGTCGACGAAAATCGGAGAGTGAGTCTCTTTGACAGCCACAACCTTATATTCAGACAAAAGTATACGTCGCACTACATGCACAGACCAGCTAAGCCGATTTCTCTAAGCTTATCAGCAATATGATGTAACATTAACTTTTTCTTTTTATCTAGACGTTATCGCCTATAAAAGTACTCCTAGGTTGCAAGAGCACGCTGCACAGCCCCGGACCGTCGTCTTGCCGGCGATGATCAATCATCAATCGCTGTGCCCGGCTGTCTCTGTCTTGTTCTAACTCGGGTAGTCGGAGCAAGACGAACAATATAGATCCCTGAAACAATGAGATGTAACAAAAAATACTGTAGCGTTAAAGGACGTTATTTAACTCATTTCAAATCGGCGTACCTAATGCGTAGACAGACAGTCGCGTTTCGCCTAAATGTCAAATTAAACCTTGGCATCAACAGCTAATGCACTCGTGAGAATTCGTATCATCAATCGGAACTCAGCCTTAGCTTTTATTTTTCTAGTATCAATGCCATCAGCTACGGTACCTATTTATCTGTTATCATTCCCCGGACACTTTAGTTATCTTCCTCTATTTTACAAGCTTTGATTAAGTTTCACCTGTCCCCTTGTCTCTTTGTCTGTCTGTCTGTTATCAAATCTTGCAAATTAAATTTGACCTACGTTCCGGTTTTCGAATGGGCTGAAATTTATGTATATCGTGTGACAATGCAATTTTATGATGAACTAGCTGTGTTACCCGCGGTATATATTAAACCCGACTGAGTTTAGGCTCAATTTATTCGCCTTGAGGAGCACTTTTACCTTATAATATATATATGTGCGTGTATGTATATATTTAAAATAATTACTTGTTAAATATGCTCATTTTTTTTTATAGTTACACTGAGAAAATTTGCTTCTTGTGGTTTGGTTGGTAGATACCAAACTTTTGTTATAATTAGCAGAATCATGTAGTTCCATGTTCCAAACTACAACTATTTATTTAAACACATTTTAACTATTAGTAGCCCTGAGCTCGGCAGTCACTCGATTTTGGTAAGGTGTAGGAAAAATTTTTGCTATAAGCAATCATTATTTTTTCTCATACTTATCTCATAGCAGTCACTAAGGCTTCTACCCTCATGTAGGTCTTAGTAATTTCTCACTTGCCATACCTCTCTCTGTCTGTGATCTATCTGTACCGACCTGCACTGAATTAAGCGGTGCATTTGCGAGATAAATGCAGCAGCGGCGCTAATTCCGCTCATTAATCATTTCTGGATCTACGGCGATCGCGTTTGCCATTTAGTGGACTATGAGTCAGAAACCTAGCAAAAAATTAATATATAAAACAAATTCAAAACGTGCGTTATCGGATACTAACTCAATGATACTATATTTTAGAACAAATAAAGATATATCCAAGACAAGATAAATATCCAAGACCCAGGTCAATCTGAAAAAGATCATTTTTCATCATGACCTGACCGGGGATCGAACTCCGGACCTCCGGTTCACTGCCTGGCATGATGGGCACAAAAGTCGTCTAATGGCTAGCATGCTGCAACCTAACTGGACTTACAACAAAGAATGATCAAGAACGTGGAGAAGAAAAAGCCGGAAAGCAGACCCTAATTATAGCTTCATAGCTTTACAGCTGAGGATACAACAGGGAATACGTTCAGATGAGAGAGAAAGAGACAGGTAGAAACCTAGAAAGTAACCTTCTTTTAATGCAAGTTAGGAGTCAGTGGCCCGGTGGGATAATGAAATACTAGCGCATTTGCAATTAAAGCTGACCGTGCTCCATTCTTACCAGTACAAAAAAAAACAGGCCCAAAAAATACTGTAGCGTTAAAGGACGTTATTTAACTCATTTCAAATCGGCGTACCTAATGCGTAGACAGACAGTCGCGTTTCGCCTAAATGTCAAATTAAACCTTGGAATCAACAGCTAATGCACTCGTGAGTAGTCGTATCATCAATCGGTACTCAGCCTTAGCTTTTATTTTTCTAGTATCAATGCCATCAGCTACGGTACAACGATATAACAGTATTCAAAAAGAGGCAAGTCAAACAGCCGCCAATTGTAAATAATTTTTAATTATGAATCAATGAACTATATAAAAAACGCGAAAGTTTGTGAGTGTATGTTTGGTACGTTTCCAAGCGAAAACGGCTAGACCAGTTTTGATAAAATTTGGTACGCAGGAAGCTGACACCCTGACACCGCGGAGCGCAGCGCAGCTAGCAAATAAATAAAAATAAACAGACGGCCGGGGCTTAAACCACGAGCCGACTTTTTCTACTCCAATTCGCATCAATTCAATTAGTTAATTGTTTTCATGTGTAGTTCACAAATTCACTATAAATAGTTGACAGTTCCGCATGAAACCCTGCGATGGCCTTACAATATACATCGTTAATAAACCTTAAATAATATCATCACTTTTGACGACCTCCGTGGCGTAATGGTTAACACTCTAGTCGGTCACACCGGAGGTTCATGGCACCGGATCCCATCCCCATCCAATGCAAGTTGGAAAATGACCTATGTTGGATTATTTTTTGTCACTAAATAGTCCTTTTCAATTTTTAACTTTTTTTGTGACTGCCTCCGTGGTCCAGTGGTCAAGGCGTTCGACTTGTGACACGGAGGTCATGGGTTCGATTCCCACTGGGAAGCATACTTTGTTAAAAGTTGTTTCCAGTCTGGATAGGATATTGCAGGCTTGAATCACCTGATTATCCGAAAAGAGAGATGATTCCGTGTTTCGGAAGGCACGTAAAACTGTGGGTCCCGAACGCCAACTAGCGTTTGATCATCAAACTACCCAAGGATTGGTTCCTGGTTTGCCCTTTGGGTTGTGGAGGTCAGACGGCAGTCGCTCTGTGTAAAAACCAGTAACCTCGTCAAATCTCCTTGGTTTAGGTAGCGGACCCCGGGCTCTGAAGCTCTACTGCTGAGGATGCAACCGGGAATACGCTCGGATGATGATGAGTCCTTTTCAATTTTTAAGCTTTTATTACAACTCCATGGAACTAGTAGTGCAAATCTGAAAAATTTCCGCAACATCACACCGTATATTAAACTATGATTCGCGAAAACAAGCTATCAATTATATTTCCAGTGAAGGAGGAGCGGAGCGGAGCGGAGTGGCGCGGAGAACAGCGGCGATTTATAAAGCGGCGTAAATAAGTGAGCGGGTTCGTTATAAGCAGATGCAGATCCGTGCCGGCTGGCGATGGCGGCCGATCTATCACCGGCGAGTGGCCAGGCAACAGGCGGAAAAAGTAACCAATCATACTAATAAAAAAAATAAAAATAAAATATTCATTTCTTCTACTACCAGTTACAAATTCTGTTAACTATTTTTCCAAAAACAATAAATTAGGTTGAAGCATGCGATGCCCCCTTTAGTGATTTTTTCTATTTTTCTCTTATTGAAACACAAATTTATACATATGCATTTCAATATATTAGTAAATAATTTATTCGATTGACAATTTTATTATAAGATTTCTTTTTTTTTGCATCTTTTATTCCTCATAGGTAGTAGTCGCCTCTTTACTACTACCTACGAGCAATCATACAAATATAGTATACAAAATTTGTGTATAATGACAGATTTTAAAAATACACCTCGTTTATTTACTTAATTAACATATCAGAAAGTTTTTATTTTAAATGAACAGGATAGAATACAAAGAAAGAAGCAATTTTATTAATCAGTAAACAAAGAAAACAGACGATATCATCATCATCCTCACGTATTCCCGGTTGCATCTTCAGCAGAAACGCTTCAGAGCCCGGGGTCCGCTACCTAACCGAGGAGATTTGACGAGGTTACTGGTTTTTACACAGAGCGACTGCCGTCTGACCTCCACAACCCAAAGGGCAAACCAGGAACCAATCCTTGGATAGTTTGATAATCAAACGCTAGGTGGCGTTCGGGACCCACAGTTTTACGTGCCTTCCGAAACACGGAATCATCTTACCTTTCGGAAAATCAGGTGATTCAAGCCTGCAATATCCTATCCAGACTGGAAACAACTTTTCACAAAGTATGCTTTACAGTGGGAATCGAACCTCACAAGGCGATCGTCTTGACCACTGGACCACGGAGGCAGTCAGAAAGAAAACAGTCGATATATCATGTAAAAACCCCCTTGGTTTTAATAAGTGTCTGTCTTTCTACGGTTAAGACGAAGTGGTAGCTAAAGTGGCGCCCTCATTTGAAATAAATTCTTTAAAATGTTATATGGGGATCATAAAAAAATTTGATTTGTATGAATGTCTAGGAAGACCTTTAAACTATTTTATGAATAACCTTTGAAAGTAATATTGGTAGTCCGTCTAGTTTTAAAACTGTTTTTCGCCAAAAGTGGCCACTTTAGGCGAAAAACAGTTTTAAAACTAGACAGACTGTTGGTAATAATTTCAAAGGATTTTCATAAAATAGTTTAAAGGTCTTTCTAGATATTTATACAAATCAAATTTTTAAATATCACCATATTTAATTTTAAAGAATTTATTTCAAATGAGGGCGCCTCTTTAGCTACCACTTCGTCTTAAGAGCCATGCTCTTGTCTAACGCGTTGGATCGTATGATCTGTGCAACCAATAAAATCAGTAATACGACAAATAAACATCTAAAATCAAATAAACTGATGGTCGTAAGCGTTCCTCCCAATGAACCCTTACTCCATTAAAAAAAACCAATTGTCAATCATGCTTCATTCCGCTTTGACCTGCTCGCACGTTTTGTGGCCCAAAGTTTACTGGACTGCCTTAATAAATACACTGTCTTTGCTTTATAATACCTTCGCTGAAATAACGGGACTACATCTACATTGTAATGCCGGCGACTGAGCTATGTTTACCTTTCTTAGGTTTAACAAAATCCGCACTCGAATCATTATTATGACTTTAAATGTTTTTAAGTTAAAATATGAATAAATATAACGGTATTTAATAAGTGCGGCTTATGCAACCAACGTGGTAGAGCCACGCTACCGGCAAAACTCTGTTTTGCTAGTAGCACGAATGGGCCGGCTCGCCCGGGGAAGAACCACACTTTCACAGAAATTCGACGTCACCGCTCTATGCTTCGTTCGGTAAGTGAGAGAGTCGGAGCCCCCCCCCCCCTCCTTCCACTCCCCCCTCCTCCGTCCCCCTACATTTTCTGAAATGCCGGCAACGCTTCTGTTACACCAGTGGTGTTACAGTTGTCCATGGGCAGCGGTGATCACTTCCATCAACATGTTTGTACATTATAGCCGTATATGGCTCTCGTAGACCAATATAAGTTTTTTAAACGTGTATATCTTGTTCACAACTTCAGTTTCGTTCTACATAAATATTTGAAGCATCAACAAAGTACAAAGTTCCGTAAGTGTGGCCCTTTTCAGAGCGTCCGTGGACGCGCGGTTATCGGCTAAGGCGACTTAGCCGCGACAACTTTGATGGAGAAAGTCACTTAAGTTACAAGTTCACGCCAGCTTGCCAGCTGCACTACTCAACGTTTAGCACTTTGACGATGTTCCAGAGTGGGGGGGGGGAGTTGTTTTAATATAAATAATATATTGATTTGCTGTTTTTTTTTTTCTTTTTATTGTATAAATAACTGTCTATTTTATCATTAACAAATAAATAAGTAAATAAATAGGGACTAATTACACACATTGAGCTAGCACCAAAGTAAGTTCGAGACTTGTGTTATAGGATACTAACACAACGATACTATATTTTATAACCAATACATATATAGATAAACACCCAAGACACATAAGATAAGATAAACTTAATTATAATTAACATCATTAACTAAAATTAAGTCTAATTTACTATAAGTTATATTTAAAGAGTCTTATTAGTAATTCTTATTTTATAAGTAACAATTCTATGACTATACAATGCATTCATTCCATTTCTATCACAATTATTATACGTTCAAATATTCCTGTATCGAGTAGAAACTCTTCTCCACAAGGAAACTACGCAGCCTGTTCTTAAAAACTGACAATGGCAATACTTTATAGTCTGTTATAGATATACGAACTCGATACGAACAGCCATCCGACAGTTTATATACTTATACTTCGCTATACATAATAATAAATACAATTCCAGCACCGTATCACGACATTTCCTTTTTGCCTGTATTGTTTCTTGTTGTTTTGTAATTTTTAACCGACTTCGAAAAAGGAGGAGGTTATATGTTCGACTGTATATTTTTTTTATGTATGTCCGCCGATTTCTCCGTCATTTGTGGGCCGATTTTCAAAATTCTTTTTTTATTCTAAAGAGTGCACTTTTGATGTGGTCCCATTGGAACCAAGTCAGGATCTGATGGTGGAATCCGGAGATTTTTTTACTTTTTAGTGAGTTCCTTATGTATTTGAAGTCGGTTTAGTTTTTTTCTTAAAAAAATATTTTATTTATTGTGTGTTTATTACAAACAAAGTTAACGTGTGAATTTAGGTGTTATCAGATATCAGAGTCTACTTAAAAATCCGGCGTTTGTTGTAGTTGTTTCTACTTACAACTATTTTAGAGGAATTTTCCAAACTGATTAGTTGCGTCATATCTACCTTATAGGGAACGTGCACAACGAAGGTGCTGCCAACTGGTGCCTCCAACCAACCCGAAACTTTTAGGTTATCAATACTTGACACCACGAGTAAAAGCAATTTATTTTATGGGTGAAAAATAATCTAAATGATACTTAATAATGTATTGTTGCATTAATGGATGTTCACGGGTGGTCGTGTGGTTTCCGGCAGAGTAGAAAAGGGCCACTCCAAGTCCTCCCGTGGATGTCGTAGAAGGCGACTTAGGGAATACAAGCTAAACAAAGCTTATAAATATCATGAGACCTCTCCAACCCGTCTGGCCAGCGAGGAGAGTGTAGGCCAAGTCCTCTGGCTGCTCTTGCCAAGTATGGCTCTGGTAGTACAGAGAGGGTCGTGCTCCTGCAGTGGAGACAAAAAGACCTGATGATGATTTCTGGATGTTGGAAATCATCAAAAAACAATAAACCTTTAGTTAGTGTGCATTACTTGTTGTAATGCTTAACTTTCTTTCTATATAGTTTTTACCAACGTGAACTAAATTGTTCGCGGGTCAATTATTCCGCAACAAACATTTATACCAGACTGAACATTACAACCAATTCTACTATTGTAAAAATCATATAAATGCTCTATTATTAAAGTTTAAGAGGAATAGTAACTAGTAATGCATATTGCATAGTTGATGGTGATAAATGTCTAGTATTACTTGGCCATTTTTTGTGTATGAAAACTTCTTTTCTCAGTAAACCAGATCAACTAGTTCCTGCAGACGTTATTTCTTTTTCTTTTTTGACCCCTGACAAAAAGAGGGGTGTTATTAGTTTGACGTGTCTGTATGTCTGTGGCATCGTAGCGCCCCATTTCTGGAGAATTTACGTAGTGAATGAACTAAGGCAATTACGAGATAAGCTTTCATTTTCCTAAAAAGCTACATTTACAAACTGCACTTATGATGTTTCTGTTGCAGTCAAGCTGAAAAGTTGAGAACATAAATAATAGGTTGGGGAAAAAGTCTTTTCGCATTTTATATGAAAATTCAAAACATTTTTTAATATAGTTTATTTACATTTAACTAAAGTATGTAGGTACCATTTTGTTCGATAACTCTTTGCCATCTTATAGGTAGGGGCATGATCCCATTGCTATAGAAATTTTGGGGCCTCTAATCAAAAAACTGCGTCAAGTAGTTTTGGCAGTCCTCTCGTGATGTTAACCTGACACTGCCTAAAGAATTCTGAAGAGACCGAAACAGGTGGAAATCTGAAGGTGCCAGGTCAGGACTATACGGCGGATGCATTAACACCTCCCAGCCAAACTCTCTTAATTTTTGCTGAGTGGTTAAAAATGTGTGAGGTCTAGCGTTATCATGATGAAAAACCACACCCCTTCTGTTGATTAATTCCGCCAGCTTTCTCTCAACTTCTTGCTTTAATCTTATCAGTTGTTCACAGTAGAGTTCTGAATCAATGGTCCTGCCTGGTGGTAACAGCTCATAATGAATAATGTCCTTCCAATCCCACCACACACACAGCATCACCTTGTTGCGAGTTAACCCGGGTTTCGCCACAATCTGTAAAGCCTGACCGGCCTTTGATCCATGACCTTTTTCGCACGTTCTTATCGTACGTGATCCACTCTTCATCACCAGTTATCAATTACTTCAAAAATGGTTCGGTCTCATTACGTCGTAATAAAGAATCACAAATGAGTACACGGTTCATTAGGTTTCTTTCAGAGAGCTCGTGAGGTACCCAAATATCGAGCTTTTTTATGTACCCTTTTTTTTAAATGCGCTTAAACTATTTTGTAGTCAATTCCCAGTTCTCCAGCAACGTCGTTACTACTGACATGCCGATCTTGCTCCACTTTTTAAAAAATAGCATCCATTTTATCCGTAACAGGGCGACCAGAGCGACGTGCATCTTTGACATCAAAATTTCCGGATTAAAAACGCTTAAACCAAATTTGTACTACTCTCACAGACACTGCACTAGGTCCATAAACATCGCAAATTTTTTTCGCGGCTTGCGTTGCATTTTTACTTTTTTGGTAGTAAAATTTTAAAATGTATCTAATTTCTTCATTAGATTCACTCATCTTGACGGTAAGAAAAACAAATGAAAATCACGCATTTTCCTAATTTGAATTTGGAATTATCTTCTTTAATATTTAAACTTTTAAATGATACCAAAACCAGCCAGGTACAAATAGTATAGCCAAAGTGGTTTTATTACAAGTTCATACAAACTATATGCGAAAAGACTTTTCCCCAACCTAATAGAATTAACTACGAAGAGCTCTAGACCTGTCGATTATTATATACTTATTCGCTGGAAACATATAGGTATATTTTGATATTTCTATTATAATAAAAAAAAATATTTAAATGAAATATTTTTTGTCTATAATGTTGATTGTAGAATGACAGCTTCTACAAGTTTCTTTTATTATCCGCATAGTGTCGCTTTTGTCGAGTTAGTGCTGCCACTTATAGTTCGTACACGCTCCCTATCCTCTTAACATCATAACTTATAATACACAGTGCGACCTTAGTAAATTCATACAGTGTACAACAAATCAATTTTCTGACCTTACACATGTGTAGAATAAAGTTCTAATACATATGTTATATATGATGTATGCTGTTTAACTATAATTCGATTTGTCAGATAATCTTATGGAAACGAAACGTAAATCGTGGAGCCGTGAAAACGGTGAATGATTCTGCAGAGAAATTAACGTCGAAAACAGCTGCACAATATTTCGTTTGAGCATCAACTTTGAACCTTAAGAGCATCACGACATTAGGTAAGCATTTAAAAGCTTACCAAAATGCTATAGAATTTTCAAATCCAAACATGAGCCAATTGATGATCTTGTATACACGTGATAATTGTATTTTTGTTGATATACTGAAGTAAGGTCCACTAGGCCCCAATAAATGTCTGAAATAAATTTTGTTGATAACCTGTTAAGAAATGCTGACTACAACAATTTAAAACATGAACCTATTTTTTATTAAGCTGCATTGAAATTTTTTTTAGTTTCGTAACCATATGGTAAAAACGGGACCTTTACTAAGACTCCGCTATCCGTCCGTCCGTCCGTCTGTGCTTCACCAAGCTATATCTCATGAACCGTGATAGCTAGACAGTTGAAATTTTCACAGATGACGTATTTCTGTTAATGCTGCTAAAACAACATTTACTAAAAACAGAATAAAATAAATATTTAATGAGGCTCTTCTATACAACAAACGTGATTTTATTTTTGCCATTTTTTGCTCGATATAAATAACGGCAACAGGTAGTTTACAAGTAAATATTCACAGAAGATAAAGTTGTATATAGGTATATTTTAAAAATATATAATTTAATAAAAATAAAATAAATATTTAAGAAGGGCTCCCATACAAGAAACGTGATTTTTTATAGATAATGGTATGGAAATATTTGTACGCAAGTCTGACTTGGCCGGTATTTGCTTAATTTTTATAGATAGTTTCTTTATTTATAATATTTACACTATATTTCGATTCTCTATCAACACAATATGTGCAGTGTATGTTGGCATGTATGTGTGTTTGTGTAGATTTGTAAAGCTTGACATTCTCGATCTGCTAAGTAACGAAGCTTGTCCTAGGAAGCTCTCGGGTGTGAGCTTTGAGAGGCTAAAGCTATGCTACAACTGCAACAAAGCTGAGCTGATCGAATAACGAAGCTAACTAAGATTTTAGCTTAAAAATAAATAAAAGAAAACAGAATCAGGCCCAGGCTCCACTTAAGATTACCAATGCTGTACGGTGTTTTGACAATCAATAGGATTCCGTTAGGAGCAAGTTTATCATCTCTATCGAAATGACATGGTTGTTAATACAAAGTACAAAGTCACTCATCTAGAGAGGAGGCTCAGACTTATGATGGACGAAGAGAGTGAACGTGCATGATATTTTTATACTATTTGTATTCTTTATATTATGACTCTCCACATATTAAGTATATAATAAAAATTTCGTCATCTGTCTAACGACTAAAACACTCAATAAATTGGAGTAATGTCTTAGAAATTAACTCATTTTAGTACTGTCAACTGCACGTAATAAACGCGGCTTTTCCCCGCCTCGTACCTTTCGAGCCAGTACACTGCTCGTACACACAAGCTCGGTAATTATAAAAAGCTCTCCATAAAAATCAGTCTCAAAGCTCGGCGCTCAACTACAAAATACAAGAGTACAGAATCGGACCTGCCTCGTGATCGCCTACGTACGCCCTCATAAGTTCACACGAATATTTCTGGAGTTCAAAATCTTCCGAAGTTGGAGTTAAGAATCCCCTTACCCTAGACTTTTCCATACAAACGTAGTCTACGTTTTATTTTGAAACGACATGTCAGATTTCGGTAGAAAGTAATTTTAAAGAAATTGCAATTATCTAGGGTTATAATTAGTTTCCTTCCGTAACATTATGAACTGGAAAGAAAATATAAGGGTGCAGAAGTTTTCCATACTGATGGTCAAATATGATATCACACACTATATTCTCTTTTAAGTTCATATTTTAACTATAAAAACTAGTTATATGCAAACGAGTGCAATTTCTTTGACAAAACAAAATTTCATCAATGTCTGTCTTGTCGTCTCAAAGCAAAACGTAGACTACGTTTGTATGGGAAAGCTTCATTCTATCTAGGGAAAGGGGACTCTTAAGAGCCAGGCTTTTGACGGTGTCATTGTATGTAAAGACACGTACACAATGACGATTTTTTTAAAAAGGATAATGGCACTGAAACATGAACATTGTCTTCTCCATTTCACACACTTAATGTGTCTGTGACGACCTCTACGGCCACTAAGAGGAACTACAATCAAGAGACAACCGACAATATAGTTCACAAGAAGCATATGAGATGGCGCCAGCAGAGTATCCTACATCTCGATCTCAGAGTTCGCCCGATTCGCTGCATATATACAACTTCCGACGATACACCGTCGGAGCCGCGGTTCCCCAGGCGCAACAACATGCCTGGCGGGAAGATCTTCCCTTTGTGGCGGTCGAGCATATCACCTCGCTCCCGCTACAGTGGTGACCCTCGACATGATTGGACATGTCTAAGTGAGCAGGTTTCTTCACGGTGTTTTCCTTCATGAGTACAAACTTAGAGGTTCAAGTCACACCTATTGAGAATCAAACTCGTGCTTCATAGACGCACAACCAGTGCCTAACAATTTGGCCACTACCGCTTCGAGATATGGAGTTTTGAATATATAATCTATAATTTAACGACAAGATAATATACTCTTATATACGTATTTTCACATCATTTCGCTGTTAGGTACTTAAAAATGTAAATTATCTTGATTCGAAAGTACTTAAGTTTTTGTTGCAAATTATGAAAAACCCAACATTTGGATTAAACAACGTAACTATTGAGACCTGCCCCCATGTAAGGATCGCCCCTGGGCTTTATGGAAATCTTTAAACAGACTCCGATCTTGTACAGGCAGATGCCGAGCAAAGCCAAATGGGGTTGGAACTCTGGCAACAGTTTGTGTGACTGTGGATCACACAATCCATGGACCATCTTTTGTTTATGTCTCAACTGACCGACTCCTTGCACCAAAGCAGATCTGAATGTGGCTAATGACAGGGCGGTTGCCGTGGCTAGGTTCTGGTCTAACAATATCTAATTTGAGCCATTTCGACTCGATAAGAAGAAGAGAAGAATATTGAGACCGTCTAAAAATCTAGCACCTGTAGACGTGGCATTACATATGGTCTGTGAATAAGCAGATTAGCATTTGAAGATACAGATACATTTTCACGTCTTTATCCCTGACTTGACCCAAGGCCATAAGGAGAAAAGACCATGCTTGATAATTTATTTATTTATTAAATCCTTATTGTTCATCAAATACAAAATATACAGAACAATAGGCGAACTTAACGTTAAAAGCGATGTCTACCAATCAACTTTTGGGTTATACAGATAGTCTAAATGTGGGTTGCAAGACTTGTAAGACAAAGTAAAGCACATAAAAAAAAGATGTAAATAAATAAGTATATACGGATAAATACAATAATATAATATTTTCCATATACATACGAATATACTTATATATATTACATATATGTTTATATATATAGTTTTAATAATAATAATAATTCTTTATTACAGACACAAGATCTATAATTATATATTACATACTTATAAGTACACTCATAGTTTTAAATAAAATAAAATAAATCAACATTAAAAAGTTACCTTAAATAAAAATTAATATATACCATGAGTAAGCTTATCCCAACATTGGTATGTTGTGGTCGTTAAAAGCCTGTCTGCTTGGCTACTGATAATAGAGTTTTTACACCTGTCAATTCTGGACATAAAGGAAGCTATCCTCTTTCTCTGAATGGCATTGAAGGAGTCGACACGACTTTCTGTGAACATTTCTGAGGCACTACAAAAGCGTTTCAGACCCATTAGGTGTCTAAAGATATTATTATAGGCGACCCTAATGCCATCAATAGATAGATTTCTTTGTATAGTCCGTCCAAAGTTGACATGTATAAAAACTCTGACAGAAAGATCTGAACAGTGTTACTGTCACGTCAAAAGAGGACTTTGATAATTTTCGTGCTATCATATTGCCTACTACGCATAGGGCCCTTCGCTGTCTCTCGACATCTGCGTCGTCTTTCAAAGTAGAAGTTACCATGTGGCCAAGGTACCTGAAACTGTCAACCATTTCAATCGGTTGGCCATTGAGACGAACCTCCGGTATATTTTCCGGTTTCTCGCCCAATCTGAATACCACCATTTTAGTTTTATTAGCGTTATAGATCAGATTATGATCTAAGGCATATTTTTGACGTATCGCTAAAAGTTTTCTCAGTCCTTTAATGGAAGGACTGAGAAGCACCATGTCATCTGCATAACTTAGGTTGTTGACGTATCTGTTATCCAACCTAAATCTGACCGAAGTATTACTCAATTCCAGAAGAAGACCATTCACATAGGTATTAAACAGACCGGGCGGGGTAAGGCCACGCTGTCTGACACCACACGGGAGATGATAGCTTTCAGATAGCTCGGAGCTCCATCTGACATTGTAGGTCTGATTTTGATACCAGTATCTTAACAGACTAACCACCTCAGATAGAACATTAGTATCACTAAGCTTCTGCCACAGCAACTCATGACTAAGCGTATCAAAAGCGCGACTTAAGTCAAGAAATATGGCGTAGACTGTAGTTTTGTGCTGTTTGTAATATTTGACAACCTATTTCAATGCAAATATTGCCATATCCGTCGATACCTGCGGTCGAAAAACAAACTGTCCATCATCACAATTAGTATCATTAAAATGACCGTGTACCACTCTTTCAAATACCTTGGCCACAATCTTAGCCAATGATATTGGCCTGTAGTTGGCCATGCTCGAAATATTTCCCGTCTTATTTTTTGGAATAGGGATGACCAGTGTCCGAATCAGATCCGCGAGTAAATAACTTAGCCTCACTCACATTTTAAAAAGCCACGACAATAATAAACAGATGTGCTGGCCCGCATATAGCAAATGATCTATACTAAAACAGTCATGGCCTGGAGACTTTCCACGTTTCATGTCCCTCAAAATATCCTATATTTCTACTGGTGACACTGTAACTGTAACTCGATCAGTCTCCAGGCTCTGACCGTTTTTACTGTTATAAAATGAAATGCTATTATTTTTTAAATTATTTTCTTTGTTGAAATGTTTTGGAAACATGTTAGATATAATTTTCAAACTTTTTTCTCTCACTATATTTACTGGCAAACTATTTTTACTGTCTAATTTTTTGGTCTCCTTCCAAAACTCAACAAAATTACCAGCAGCTCGATGTCGAGCCAGCACATCCATTTTGATCTTTTCTTGGTTAGATTGTATGTATCGAAGCGCAGATTTGAACTTTCTACGCGAGGCAACCATGTTTTACCATGCCTACCATACTGCACTCACTTTAAAAACCATTCTCTAGCCTTAGAATGACTACCTTTGACGTGAAAGTTCCATCCCACTAATTTTCGTCCCTTTTTGGGTATATTAGAACTATATTCTGCTGCTGCACGTAATGTGCTAATAGTATCGCTATATAAATTTATCAATACAATTTTTATTTAAGTCCTGTCGCCAGCAAATTTCATTAAAATTATCTGTATATAGAATATTATATTTATAAATTAAATCATTAAGCTTATCATTACAATAACTACCTATTTTTCTATTTGTTTAGGATCCCTATTGCCCCATATGTATTTTAAGTTCTTGTTTGGCGCAATAACAGCTGAAACTTTACATCTAATATAGTTAAAATTACAATGCACGACTATAGGAAAGTGGTCCAACCAGTATGAGTCACACTTTACGTACACTTCGGTAGCGAGATTTACCGCTGCCGCCATTACAAGTATATGGTCCACCCTCGCATGCAAAAGTATAGGTGCAGGGATCGAGCCTTTCTTGGTCCAAACAAATTAAAGAGTGCTCACCACAATAAGCTGCCAGTTCATTACCAAAAAATGTTCCAGCGGCCTTAGTATGATGTTTTATCTGAGAGGTCTTTACGTATCTTCCCTCTGTACCGACAAGATAAAATTCATGAATGGACAAGTAGTAAAATGAATCGTCACACGCAGGCAGGTTTTAAACAGTGTTTCTAATTTCTGCTAAGAAAATATAATAATTTTAAATTAAAACACCCGTTTTGTAAAATAATCACCACAGATAAAAGAATGATATAAGTATGTAATAATTCTATAATAAGAAATATTGCAACAAAAGAGTATTTAAAATTATTAAAATGAAATGATATAAAAATGAATGTGCAACGGAACGTTTTGACTCATGTCGTACAACCAACATAAAGGAAAATATCACCGCCGAGTAGGTATGCATTCACCGCCGCCGGAGTGGTTGTAGAATTCATCAAAAGATGGCGCTATAATTTCGTAATTAAATATATATTTTAAGTTTGTAAACTTCAATAATACATTGTTTTAAGATGTCTGCCTTCATTTAAATATGTAAACATACATTTAATATTAGTTCAAAGGAATAACTGTTTAAAATACGATTAAAAATGGTTTAATTGAGTCTTATATGGGTCTAGCAAATCGGCGACAAATTTACATGATTTCACGTTGCCAACCGTCGATATGTCTACTTTGACCTGTCAAAACCATGCTCGCACGGGAGTTAGGCATGAGAAAAAATGATACGTTTTATGAATGAAAGTTATTTTGTCGCTCTATTTTGTCTATGTTAGTTGCGATAAATTACGCGAATTTGCGATAATCATACTTGCCTCGCTGGATGCGCGTTAAAATCTCGCGTTAAGATAATACGTAAATCCCAAACGGCGTCCCGGCCGTACATTTTGTAATTGTTGCCTCTAGTGAGAGGAGAAAGCTAATTCCCTGCGCATTATAAATTCATGGATTCTTTGTGCCCAAAATAAGTTGTTTGTTTCGACAACACGACTTTTTGCCGGACGCCGTAATTGCTGCTTTTGATCTCGAAAGCTTTCGACTATTGTACACTGGACGCTTTTGGTACGGGCGGAAAGTGATTTTACAAATTTTGTGGTGTATTGCAATTTATAAAAACCACTAAGTGACTTAATGACTGCATTTATCGCAGTCTATGATCATCATCATCATATCAGCCACAGGAGTCCACTGCTAGACATAGTCCCCGAGGATTTCCAAAACGACCGATAGGAAGCGGCCCGCATCCAGCACCTCCCTGCAACCTTGCTCAGGTCATCTGACCATCTAGCAGGTGGGTGTCCTACGCTGCGCTTGCCGGTACGTGGCTGCCATTCGAGACCCTTTCTGCCTCATCGGCCATCGGTTCTTCGCGCTATGTGCCCCGCCCACTGCCACTTCAATGAGCTAATCCGCTTGGATATGTCGGTGACCTTCGTTCTCCTACAAATCTCCTCATTTCTGATTCGGTCGCGTAGATAAACACCGAGCATAGTTCTCTTTATCACCCGTTGAGCGACCTTGAGCCTTCTTATGAGATCCCTAGTAAGGGACCACGTTTCAAAGCCATAAGTCTTCAAAAATATGGTCACAAATATTTCTTTACAGCTGCAAGACTCAAAATGCTCTGCCGGTCTCGTAAGAAATATAGACTTTTTAGTGAATGTCAATTGACGCCACCGGCCCGATTTATCGACAGGAAGGCTTAAGCTATGTCAGATTCCCATCATCAGTGCTCTTGTCGGTGGAGTTTCTTCTGTTCTATTCTGTTTCCCGCCAATCTCCTGACATCTTGACTTGCTTCATTTAACTGTGCTTTGGCTTTCCTCTTGTCTTCCTCGTATTTTGCCTTCTATTATAATGCGCATAAAATCGTCAAGTCATATGAAGTGTCCCAACATATTGCCTCGCCTATTTCCAATAACCGCTAGGATGTGCCTCTTTTCACCTATTCTATTTAGGACTTCTATGTTTGTTGCTCATAATATATCAGTAGCGTTGGCTATGAATACTTACAAAAAAAGCATTTAATTTGTATCGTGCTCCAGGTAAAAGTACGATTGCGTAAGCTGAAAGTAGACCGTTTGCGCGGCCCTTAAGAGCGGCCTTCCCGCCTTATTTTTCATACAAGCGCTCGTACGCGATTATGGCGTAGTAAGTGATCTTTCTTGAAAACTTTTGAGCTTACAGATATTTTGTGCACTATTTCAAGGTTTCTATCGAAATAAAAAATGAATATTTGGAAAAACAAGTTCAGTATACGCCTCCAAAAATCAGCTTTTTTGTACAAATTTTACCTGAACTTCGACCGTTCATAAAGTATTCAAAAATTTTAAAAATAAAAAAAAATATTTGATGGAAACCTCGCAAATATAATGAAAATTTTAAATAAAAAACATTTATTTCACAAACTTGTAAGGTTTACTGACAAAGATGTATATCCTGGAACAACTGACTGCCTCCGTGGTCCAGTGGTCAAGGCATTCGCCTTGTGACCCGGAGGTCATGGGTTCGATTCCCACTGGGAAACATACTTTGTGCAAAGTTGTTTCCAGTCTGGACAGGATATTGCAGGCTTGAATCACCTGCTTATCCGAAAAGAAAGATGATTCCGTGTTTCGGAAGGCACGTAAAACTTTGGGACCCGAACGCCACCTAGCGTTTGATCATCAAACTAACCAAGGATTGGTTCCTGGTTTGCCCTTTGGGTTGTGGAGGTCAGACGGCAGTCGCTCTGTGTAAAAACCAGTTACCTCGTCAAATCTCCTTGGTTAGGTAGCGGACCCCGGGCTCTGAAGCGTTACTGCTGAGGATGCAACCGGGAATACGCTCGGATGATGATGATGTATATCCTGGAACAAGTTTTATGAAATTTTCGCACCCTATGAATAGTTAATATTCGTTCAAAGGATAGTTAATAATAATACTAATTTCATTCTATACAGTGCAAACAGTGCCCTAAGGCACTATCTCTCTCTTTTTGGTTTGCTTTTTTTTTTCTAGCATTGCTCTGGATGAAAAAACAAGCTTTTTGAACTATGCTCGCGTTGACGAAAGAGCCGCCGGGAAGGGCCGCCTTAAAGCTATTGTTGACACAGCGTTGCATCTCAGTTAATTACGTCGATATGGAAACTCTCCTTGCTGTCAGCCTTAAAGTGGCGCTAGGGATCCTTCTGTTGACACAAACTTCAAAGAGCCGAGTGATAGCAGTTCAGTAGGTATTTTAAGTGATTATCAAAATGCTAATTTATACTTTGAACGTTTTACAACAATTGCCTCTGGGTAAAGTACAAAAGCTGACCTAATAAAAAACAGGTATGGCAATTTTGTGTTTCATGCTAGGACTTGCAGACGCAAACGAAACAAAATATTCTACGAAAAACTACCCATTGTAGAGGTGCTACGACAGTACTTCTCACGTAATAAAATGTTCTACAAATTGCTACACGTCGTAGAGGTGCTACGACAATACTGCGAAACATTATGTTAAATACTTCTCACGTAATAAAATGTTCTACAAGTCGCTACACACCGTAGAGATGCTACGACAATACTTCTCACGTACTAAAATGTTCTACAAGTCGCTACACGTCGTAGAGGTGCTACGACAATACTGCGAAACATTTATGTTAAGGGGCTACCTGAATTTTCCGGGGTCCAGTGCTACCCCCATTTGAAATAAATCTATAGATAGGAAACGGAGATTTCATTTAAAATTTTGTCTTGATCAGACCCTAGATAACCCTCCAAACTATTTTATGAAGTATTGTTTACAGTTTAAAGTGAAAACATGAAGCTTTTCTACGCAAATACGCTTTAAGTGGTCGTTTTTCGCAATCGTGCGTAGAAAAGCATTATTTTCACGATTTTTGTTTCCTCATTGAACGTTTTTTCTTGTCTTTTCCTTCAAAGAACCTTATTGAATCACAATGAATATACATGATAAATAAGATTGTAAACAAAAAAAAGATAAGTGATACGGGTTTCTTCCGTCAGCTCCAATTAATCAGGTTTCAATTTCGCTAGAACAACCGGTAGAGCACCGATCGTTGTCTTTACTCGTCATATTGGCCACTGGAAATCCACTGCTGGACATAGGCCTCCCCGAAAGATTATCACAATGAGCACCTGCTTCATGCTTCCTTCATACGTTTGCTCATGTTTGTTTAAGCTAGATTGAAATTGTATTACTCGAAACTGCAACGAGCCGCTAGTAAAAAATACATATTTTTACTAGAGGCTCGTTGCAGTTTCGAACTTCTTCAAAAAAGGAGAAGTTATCGATTCGTCTGAATCATTTATGTTTTGTTTTTTTGTATGTTCACCGATTACTCGAAGACGCCTGGAACAATATGCCAAAATATTTATTTGTTTAAAATACATACTTTTCAAGTGGTCCAACTTCTTTTTATAAAATGAGTTGTGTAATTTGGTGTAGAAGTCACCTTTTTAGTTTTTAAAAATTATTTTATTTCTACAATACTCTAGAATTATTTATTCCTTTCAAAACAAATAGCTGGCAACACTGTTCCTCCCAAAACACGTTCCGCAACAACTCGTATCGTCCAATCTATCCGAACAGTTCGTCAAAAGTAAAGCCTCATAAAATGCAGGTACCGCGGCAATAAAACAACGCCATGACACAGCGTAGTCTTGTATCACATTCGCAGAAGGTCATCTTCAACATTCGATCAAAAATATTATGTAAAATTATTCCCAAAAAGAAAATAATGATGGCTATACTACTTGCTACACACTTTCTAGTTGCTTACTTATTTTAAAGTTTAATGTTTATTACAAAATATTGTTTTAAATATACTTATTTAAAACTTACATCAGGGAATAAACCGTCAACAAAAAGTCATACCTATCATTTCGGTTATCTTTACAGAATTTTCTGTCTACCATTTTACATTTCCGATTTCCTTATAAAATTAAAAGCGTCATACCTGCTAAGAGTTTTTCCTATTACATTTGAATCCGCCCCGCACAATGCCCTAGAGCCGCAAAATCCAACAGCCTCTTTTAGCATGATGGTAAGCGAGAAGTTAAAAAAACTTCCCTAGACATACAGCCTTGCAAGTTTTAATAATAATTCATTAAGGATACGAGTATATGCGTCTGATGACTTAATAGGCGCTTGGTATATTGAAATATCCTCCTGTCCAAAGTATAAAGTTTTGTGCTGAGTTTGACTTCTAACACGAATATGCTGTGGCAATACCTATGCTTGCATAACTGAGCTGCATTCAGGCGGCTCATCTCGGGAGATGCACATTTGCACCTCGCACGACCCCGCCGCCCGCGCACCCCCGCACCCCCGCACCCGCCCGGCGCGACCTCTTTGTGCCTTTTAGAATGCTGTGCATGATGTTATATTTATCATGTGGATGCCATGTCAGGTATTGTTAGGAATGCATTATAGGGAAGGATTTTTATGAAAACCCTTGTGTTTTTTGTATTAAAACTTTGAAAGGGTTATTATTATAAAGTAATTTCTTTTTGGTTGTATTTAAGTATTTAAAGCAGTAATTTACTTCTCTATTTCGTAAGAATTTGGGAAAGTATGAAGAAGTAGCCAAGTGCAAGCTCGCAAAGAAAGTTGAGTGTTTTGTGCCATCAACAGATGCAGATGATGCATTATCACGAGACTCGATATGAGAAATAAAAACAAAATATATATACTTACATAAAATAATGTTGAAAGTTAAAGCAATCCCTTAAATTGTCAACTTACTTTTAATTTCACTATTAAAAATTATGCACCACGAATAAATATTTTTTAAACAATGTCATAATAATACACACACCCCAACAAAGCTGCTCAAAAGCTCCTAACACCAAAGCTCTGTAATAACGCAATTAATGAGTTAATTAAAACACCCTGCAGCCGCTGCGATCAAAGTTTAATTGGCTTCGCGACGCCCGCGGCTTCGGCTGCGGATTCTATCAGTCGGAAGCAAGTGTATTATGTAAATATATTAAGTGATTATTTATTGACCAAGCGAGCGAAGCGTCTCAATTCCTTTTTCAATGACAATATTCTCAATCCACATATTTAATGTCAATATCAGTTAAAAGTTGACGTTTTTGGAGAAAATGCTGCAGTACAGTTTTGTTACCGCTTCTTCTGTAGATACTTGCGCTTAGGAGGCGGCAGTAAACTTAGTTGTAAGTTAATTATCTGACGTCAACAATTACCTATTACGAAATCGAAAAAAAAGATTGACAATTATCATTTGCTATTAATATCCAAAGATAAATAAATAAATGATTTGTGACTTTTGGCAAAACTCGAATTGCCAATAATGCTTTTGTCAGACTGCCATTCTGTTTTCGCCTACAGGTCGCGCATCTCAACCGATTCTCGTGAAATTTTGTAAGCCGGTAAGATAATAATTATATGGACCTTTTTGATGACTCGATTTTCGAAATTTTTCAAAATGGATGGAATGTGGCCGTTCGATACTTTAAAAAAATCATTTTTCAGCCGTTTCGAATAATGTCATAAAACTTTTTCGTAACCCTTAGACGCAACTTTTTTGTCTGAGCAACTTTTTATCCGATAAACTTAAACCGATCAGGGTTGATTCGCTACACTTAGGTACACTTTACAGCTCACAGAGCCACTAGTAGATAATCAGTTTATTTTCTTTAATGAAGGTCTGACAGAAATATCCCAGTAATTTCCGGAAAAATAAAAAGAGTTTGAATAATCCGAAATAAGCTGATTTTTTGTGTAAAATGTGTGTGTAAAAGTTTATTTTGCACGGGAAAAGAAACAGCTAGTACATTCTAAGATAATCTCCCAGACCTCATAACTACTTCATAGCCTTTTTCATGGCAACATACTCTTGCCACCGTCCCCGCTGCGAGGGGCTGCCAGACGAACAGCCCGGCTCCATTAGCGGAATTAAATGGCGACACTCTGACGTCACGTCACGTCACGTCCTGTAACGTCTGTGTTCATTTATTACGTCTGACACAAAAGAGAGGTCTTCAGCGATAAAGTGTTCGAGTATGACATTTGAAAAATTGTATCTGTAATTTAAGATACTCGATAAATATATACGGACAAATAACACAGTTTCAGCTAGCCCCAAAAGTAAGTTCGAGACTTATGTTATGGGTTACTAACCGATGACTATCTTAAAGACAACAAAGTCTGGCTTGAGCTTGGCGCGAGTCCCTCTTAAAGGCTTGTATACTCAGAAATGGTCATAATTTGGCACATTAGGTACATACTGAATCTACAACTTGATTTGACATTATTTAAAAATTTTGACTTTAAAAAAATAATTTAAACTATGACAACAAACAATGTATACTCTGTCCACATATTAACTATAAATAATGTATTAATTTCATTGTGAGTTGACGTTCTTGGAGAAAATGCTGCAGTGCAGTTTGTTACCGCTTCTTCTGCACTAGCGCTTTGGAGGCGGCAGTAAACTTAGCTCTAAGTAACTTTTTGACGTCAACAATTATTATGCAACAAAACAAAGTGACGATTATTAAGAGATATTATAAATATCCTATGATAATAAAGATGTATTTGAATTGAATTGAATTGACATCGTCATCATGATCATCATCATATCAGCCGCAGGAAGTCCACAGCTGGACATAGGCCTCCCCCAAGGATTTCCAAAACGAACGACTGGAAGCGGCCTGCATCCAGCCTACACCAAAACATATCGACACAAAATAATAGATAACAGAAAAAATATGTCAAAAGGTGGCCTTATCGGAACTGCAATCTTTTCCAGGCAACCGAGGTACTTGGAGATGTTTGATGATAATAGGTGAGGTGCAAAGTCAAACACCCTCCATTATTCTCTACGCGATCGAATCAGATATGAGGAAATTCGTAGGAGAACAAAAGTCACTGACATAGCCCAGCGGATTAGCTCGCTGAAGTGGCAGTGGGCGGGACACATAGCGCGAGTAACCGATGGGCAATGGAACAAAAAGGTTCTCGAATGGCCACTGCAAGTGAAGCGTAGGACACCCACCCACAGGTCGGCGCTGGAAAGCGCTGGATGCAGGCCGCTGTTGATTAGTCATTTTGGAAATCCTTGCGAGAGGCCTATGTCCAGCAGTGGACGTTAATGTGGCTGAAATGATGATTAGGATGACCCTCCATTGTCCAGTCTACAAGGAGCCAGTCAGTACTAACGAGTCTCGTTTTACCAATACCTCGGAATCCCATCTCATCTGAAAGGTTCTGACGGCAATTGGTAACGGACACCGCTCGGTGGCTGAAGCAGCCGGCGATCTAGACGAGGGATAGCGTTACAGTATACTGAGAACTGTTGTGATTGCATCAATTGAAAACATGCTTTGTTTTTACCCGACCACGGTAAAGCCAAGAGGAAGGGTAATGATTTTAGCAGTTTATGTATGTTTGTGGAGTGTGCTTAACTGTAGAATCCGTACCGTTTATCCAATCTTAACAAATTAGATGTCAATCGATTCGTAATTATTTTCCGGGTGACATAGGCTGCAATTTGTATGAAATAAATGTATTATAACAAATGTTACATACAAAAACGAGCGTGTCAAAAAAGTTTTTTGTTTCGATATCGAATTGGGTATCAAGTGGAAGGTTATATTAAGTAGTATAAAAAGTAACATAAAAAGGAAGTTTTACAATTTAAAATACAAAGGTACAATGGGCGGTTTTATCGCTTAGAGCAATCACTTCCAGACAACCGGTGAATGGAGATGGTGGTGGAAAAGTGCGTGTCGAAATTAACTATTTTGTTTCGATATCGAATTGGGTATCAAACAAAAGATCTAAATTAGTACATTTCAAAATTATATCAATTGTTTCGCGTAAATGTCTCCCGTAGTCGTGTATTTGTTTGAAACGTATATCTCGTTAGTTATACTAGCTTTTAATTAACTTGCAACGGTCGTGTACCTATCGTATTTTTGACTTCAATTGTCCGATACGAAATTATTGTTAAATTTTTTATCTTTTTCTTGGTATCCAATAAGGTAAATAATTGCCATACACATTTTTTTTAAATTATGGCAACGCAATTTTTTTTAAACCTTTGGTGTCCCTTTGTTAGGCGAAGGCCTCTAGACCCCCATTTGTCTCTAACCGTAGCGGTAGTTTGTCTATCTATCTATTAGCCCCTTATCCTGAACTCAGATTATTTATCTTTGAGTCTTGTCATTACTATAAAATATCTCTGAGCTCAGTGTGCCTCCTGGCAAAGGCCTCCTCTAACCACTTCCACTGTTCTCTATCTCTTGTGACTCTTCTCCAGTTTGGACCCACTGTCAGTTTCAGTTCCTCCTCCCATCTTGTGAATTGTCTTCCTTGACAGTACTAGTACAGTTGTACAGTACGAGTTGTAGTTTGTCATTCTATATCAAATCCTGAGAGATCGTCAGACCATCGCATTTAAATCTGACCTCTCTTTCTGTGCCAGCCTGCAGGGACCCATTCAGTGGTTATTTTGACCCACCTATGACGATCTCCGTAGCGTAATGGTCAACACGCTAGTCCGCCAATCCGGAGGTTGTGGATTGGATCCCCAGCCAGGGCAAGTTGGAAAATGGTAATTTACAAATTGTTCTGGGTCTTGGATATTTGTCTATATATTTATTTATATAGTATAATATACTATCGTTGAGTGAGTATTCCATAATTCAAGTTTATACCTACTTAGGGCTAGCTTAATTAGTGAGATTTGTCCTTAAAAAAAAACCTAACCGGGTGCATCCTGTCGAGAGGACCAGCCCAGTCCCACTTGAGTTTGGATGCTTTCTTTCCCACGTCAACTATTTTATTTTCTTATTTTTATAATTATTTTACAGCTCTGGATACTAGTCCTTTAGAGCCTATCTCTATTTATTCACTTCTTTATACCTAGCCCTAACCCTAACTATACAATCAAAGGTTGGTGTAGGCAGCCCCGGATCTAGCAAGCCGGGGCCTATGCCCCGGGCGGCGAAGTCAGAGGGGCAGCAAAATCGAATATATCCACCACTACCATGCTACCAATATGGAATTGGGGCGGCATCCGGTTACTTTTGAAGAAGTACCAAAGTTGTTTACTTCTCAAAAATGCACTACCATATTTCGGTCTGAATTTTAACTGACCATTAACCCCTGCTCCCAACCGTGTACTTGACTATTGTTACTAAATACCCGTGTTCAGGTACTAGTAATCAAGTAAGCGGCAAAACCAAACAGGGGCGGCATATTCAAATATTTTGCCCCGCCTCAAACACATTCTAGATCCGGTACTGGGTGTAGGTCCTTTAAATGCTTTAAGGGAGCTTCTGGCGACAGATCTATACGAGCCTACTGGTTTTCATAGCTGATTGAGTGGCGGACGGCGCATAAAGACGCCCACCACAGTCCGCAAATAAATATCACTACAGCCGCACTATGAGTGTCCACTTTAAACATTTTACATATTATCCATGAGCATGAGCATTTATAACACTAAACTACACCAATTTCATTATATAAAGTCCACTAGAATCAATTTGCAAAACAATTTAAAGCAAACTCCAACTGAACATCTTGACTTCCCGCCAAAAACTTCCTATTTTATTTTCGGAGCGAATAGTGATGTAAAGTACTATATAATTATGTTATATAAAACACGAATTCAATTAAACTTAAAAGTAACTTTATTTTTAAATATATTTTCCATACAAACTTTTATTATAAGGACTTAGTACAAGACAAACGTAATACACTCAAAATCGATTGAGTTGCGTCGTGTTTATTACTGAGTTCCATCGACCACGTTTCGTCTCCGTCATCAGACCATAGACATTGTCTACCATAAAGTGCTTGTCCAGAAAAATCCAACGGATCCTACTTAATGAGGTTGTTATTGTATTACTTTGTCCTGTTGAATATCTCCCGGCTCCATCATCAGAACAGCTGATTAATTCCGTAATATTGTATTTTCATCCAACTTACACAAGTATGCAACATTTCAGTTTAATTGGTTAAAATGGAGTTGCGAGGTTTAGCCTTAACACACAGTTATTCATACAAGATAGGTACAGTACCAAGATACCTGACCAGGCCCTCTACTTATATCTTGAATTTTCTCTTAAACTAAAAATGATATTAACATGAAAATTTATATTCAGACAGATTTTAATTAAGTCCTTCTGAATAAAAATTTTCATGTTAATATCATTTTTAGTTTAAGATCCACCGCAAAGGAGCTTACTTTCTCGGAAATCGGTTCATCCGTTCGAGAGCTACGATGCCACATACAGATACACAGACAGACAGACAGACCAACAGACGTTAGCGTCAAATTTATAACACCCCTCTTTTTGCGTCGGGGGTTAAAAACCCTTACAACAATTTATTTAACACAGTTATATTGCGCCGCCCGCCACCCAAATTATCGAACTCGTAAAGGTAGCTTCACTAGATGGTCATCGGCGAGAAGTCGGATTTATCGCTCGACCGACCCGAAATTTGTATGAGAGAATTGAGAGAGCGTACTCAATGTTGGTAAACAAATCTAATAATAATATTATAATAAAATATTCGAATTAGGTGTCTAAATGTAATTAAATAACAAAATTACGTTTAAGATTTTCTTACATATGAAATGTCACACTGTAGCGGGAGCGAGGTGATATGCTCGACCGCCACAAAGGGAAGATCTTCCCGCCAGGCATGTTGTTGCGCCTGGGGAACCGCGGCTCCGACGGTGTATCGTCGTAAGTTGTATATATGCAGCGAATCGGGCGAACTCTGAGATCGAGATGTAGGATACTCTGCTGGCGCCATCTCATATGCTTCTTGTGGACTATATTGTCGGTTGTCTCTTGATTGTAGTTACTCGTAGAGGCCGTAGAGGTCGCCACAACACCATCTTTTTATAAGTTTGCTGTCCCAAACCTCTTTTTGCAGCAAAAAACTGAGCAATTCGACATTTTAGGTATGACAGCGTTTACTTGCGCGACTGGATTCGGTCTAGTAAAAAAATCGAGTGCTACTAGTTTTATTGAATGCGTATGCCCGTTTGGGCTTGTACTTCGACAGAGGAGAAAGCTGCGAATGGCTACTCCCTTCCGTGTTGCTCTAAGATCTGTATTTATCATAAAATATGGTATCGTTGAGTTAGTATCCCATAACACAAGCTTAAGTCTACTTTAGGGCTAGCTCAATATGTGTTATTTGTCCCTGTATATTTATTTAATTTAAGAACTTTCTGAACTTTATTGACGACCTCCGTGGCGTAGTGGTCACCATGCCAGTCCACCACCCTGAGGTCCTGGGTTCGAGCCCCAGTCAGGGCAAATTGGAAAATGGCCTTTATCAAATTCTCCTGGGTCTTAGATGTTTATCTTTATATGTATTAGTTGTAAAATATAGTATCGTTGAGTTGTATTCCATAACACAAGTCTCGAACTTACTTTGGGGCTAGCTCAATCAGTGTTATTTGTCCCTATATATTTATTTATTATTTATATTTTCTAAGGACGAGATTATCTGAGTAAAAAAATGTGAAAAAAACGTGTGACATTCAACGTGTTAGAGTTGAGTTCACGATCGATGCTCTTTGAAAAGAGCTCAACGGGCCCGCGAGATTTTTATATTAGATTTTGCTCTGTACAGACAGAACTATGATTATATTTTCTTATATTGTTTTTCAGGAGTCTAATAGAACTGTTCTTAAAATATTTTTTATATTTGCATCAGAAACAGCGATTAACACGAACCTACTACTGGTATGCCTAATTAAGTTTAGTCTTCGAGGAAAATGACTCCAGTCTAGCGCGTGATGAACAAATAAGGCTAGAGCGAAGCAGGGCTAATCACAAAAAAATATAAGCAAAGGTCCACAAAGCCACCAGACCAGATCGTCAAGATATGGTCTGGTCTGGCCATCAGGACTGGTCAATCCACACACTGAAGCTCCGCTACACCCACCAAATAATATTACCAACCAGCATTGGCCCATCCAAATATGATCACAAATCAGATGTAAAAAAACATAACAATTTGTGTCAACATATCGAATAGCCATAGAATATTTTCTACAGATACTTTTTTACGTCTGTATCCCTGACGAGGTAGATACAGCCCCGGGCAGTAAGACCGAAAGGCCACGCTTAGCGTGATGGTGGGCGGTAAGATGGAAAAAAGAATCAAAATAGTGCTAGCTGCATCGCCTATAACATGATTCTAATCTTACCCATTCCCTCGATGGGATTTTATAATCTGCATAGAAAGAGAAATGGCTGGAACATTCTACGTTTCTTCTTTTTTCTAAGATCAGCTGAAAGTATAATTATATGTATAGGAAGTAAAGCAACGAATCAATGCAAGTTGGCAAAAATGGAGAGAAGTGACCGGCACGACTTGTGACCCAAAAATCAAAATAGTGCTAGCTGCATCGCCTATAACATGATTCTAATCTTACCCATTCCCTCGATGGGATTTTATAATCTGCATAGGAAGAGAAATGGCTGGAATATTCTACGTTTCTTCTTTTTTCTAAGACCAGCTGAAAGTATAATTATATGTATAGGAAGTAAAGCGATGAATCAATGCAAGTTGGCAAAAATGGACAGAAGTGACCGGCACGACTTGTGACCCAAAAATGCCGGTGGAGCTAAAGGGCAAGATCTATAAATCAGTTATAAGACCAGTGATGTTATACGGCTCCAACTGTTGGGCAACAAAAGTGCAGGACGAGAAAAGGCTTCATTCAGCCAAAATGAGGATGTTGCGTTGGATGTGCGGGGTGACACGAAGGGATAGGGTTAGAAATGTTTATGTGAGGGGAAGTTTAAAGGTAGCGCCAATAAATGTAAAGCCAAGAAAGTAAGAAGCAATCGTTTGTCATGGTTTGGACATGTGAAGAGAAGAGAGGATCAAGATGCAACAAAAAGAACCTTACTTATGACGGTTAATGGAAATAGGGGAAGAGGAAGACCAGAAAAGAGGTGGATGGAATGCGTCAGGCGAGAAATGGGAGCAGTAGGAGTAGATGTTGGTATGACGGGAAATAGAGAAATGTGGGAGGAGAAGACATACTGCGCCGACTCCTATGGGATAAGGTGAGGCAGATGATGATGAGCCACTGTGGCCTAGTGGTTACCATCGCACGCTGTCCCACCAGAGTTCCCGGGTTCGATCTCCGGTCAGTTTAAGATGGAAAATGGCCTTTTTCAGATTGACCTGTGTCTTGGGTGTTTATGTGTCATATGTATTTGTTATTAAATATATCCCATAACAGAAGTCTCGAACTTACGTTGGGGCTAGCTCAATCTGTGTGATTTGTCCTTATACATTTATGTTTTATTTATTTATTTAGTAGAAAATAAATCCAGTCTAGCTCATGGTGAACAGATATGGATTATGGCGAAATTTACTTTATTAGCGAATCACAGCCCAGGAGCACACAGATTTGACCATTTTGATTGGTCAATTCATACAGAGTTTACTCCCAGCTCCACTTTAATCGAAAGGTACCGCAGCTTGAGACCCAAAACAAATAAAATCAGATGTCAAGAATGATGTGTGTAACTAAGCAATGTAGCAAAAGAATATTTTCTTTCTGAAAATAAAGTCGATCATTTATATAAGGGCCGTTTGAAGAGACACTTTTCGCAGTACATTATCCGAAATTGTGTCGCATTGCGTAACGTCCAGCGTGCGTAGCGCGGGGGGGGGGGGGTTAAGAAGGGAAGGTCCAATAATAATAAAACGTGTCAGTGTCAATAAGCGTAAGGCAGTATATCATGTGGTACGAGATGTGTACACTGGGCAAGTTCCAGCTTGCAAGTGCAAGTACTGCTCTTGCAAGCTGGAACTTACAATTGTCAGAAAAAGAATAGTTGTCAATTTTTTTAACTTTCGAATAGCCGAATTCTTTTCTGGTGCATATATACCTAACTTTTAAATAAATAACTTTTGAACATTTTTCGCTGTCGCTGTCATAATTACCTTTTACCAGGATTGTCAAACTATTTTTTGAGTAATTCGTAATAGTATGACGATTACTGTATTTTTTCAATGTGTTAAAGATATAATCGCATTTTATGAGCTGAACCATCGGCTTCACGTCCCTGGCATGCTAGTGCATGCTACTAACTTGCACAATTTACGATGCGTCAATGCGAGACTAGCGGTGCGGCCGCACGTGACCTGCGTGCGGCGTCTGATATCGTTATTTATCGCATTTTATGAGCCGGACTGCCGGACCATCCGCTTTATGTCTCTAACACTAGCATGCTACTAGCTAGCACGAGCGGCCGCGCGTGACCCGCGTGCGGTCTCTGATATCGATATCATGGCATTTAATGAGCCAATCCAGCCAGTCGACCACCTCCGTGGTGTAGTGGTCACCATGCTAGTCCGCCACCCAGAGATCCCGGGTTCGATCCCCGGTCAGGGGAATTTGGAAAATGGCCTTTTTCAAGTTGTCTTGGGTCTTGGATGTTTATCTATATATGTATTTGTTATAAAATATAGTATCGTTGAGTTAGTATCCCATAACACAAGTCTCGAACTTACTTTGGGGCTAGCTCAATCAGTGTTATTTGTCCCTATATATTTATTTATTTATTAGTCCATTAAGTGATAATGATTAAATACCAACTGCATTTATAAATGTATAAAACAATGTTTGCAAATAAATATATCTTTATCTTTACCTATATCGACGGCTTTAAGTCCCTATGACTAGCATGCTACTAACTAGCACAATGTACGACACACCAACGTGAGACCAGCGGCCCGCCCGCGCGTGACCCGCGTGCAGCGTCTGATATCGTTATTTATCGCATGTTATGAGCCGGACCACCGGCTTTATGTCGCAGGTTAATAAATATTAAAGCACGTGACAGGATCGCACTGACAGCGAGTTCGCGTTCTGTAAAATAAGGCCATGTATTAATATTACGCATGAATGCTGTTTCATAGTTGCTACTGCACTATTGTGTGCGTGTGCATTAAGTGAGCCCCCCTTTAGAAATTAATGAATATATATTTAACAATTAGTAAAAGATCTAAAACATTTATAAAACCAATGTTACAATTTGTAAAACTATTACACCCAAGATAAATAGTTAAATGTGGGCTCACTCAGTTCTCACAAAATGGCGGCCGGAGCTTCGTATATATAATAAGTTTACGAGTGTCTTAGTTTTACTAAAATCTCTCTTAAGTTAGGATCTTTTAATTTTAAATCGTTAAGTGCCGTAAATCATAAAATACAAATGATTATTTTTCCGACCCAAATATCGACCAATAGAATTGCACCATTCGACGTCACGTGGTACAACCTACATGGTATTATACTGATAATTTTTTGATTATTTTCTCTGGTAGTTGCTATATATAAAAAACAAAACATAATCCAGTCAAATTAACCACACGTCAAACTGACAGGTTGAATTCAATTGTGAAAATTGGAGATTTTGCATGAAAATGAGTCGATTTGGAGTTTGTTCTCTGTCCACCATCGATAAAAAAGTCAAAGGAAATGTTCCCATTAATACGGAGAAGGCAATTTGTTAACTGTTCATTTCATCTCATGGTGCAATTCTATTGGCCGACATTTGGGACGGAAAAATAATCCCCCGAATACCCCACGAGCTTCAAAATTATCTGGCATTTCCCTCAAGGTTCCCTGCAAACAAATAAAGTCGTCAAGTTTTTCAGGAAAAATCACTCGCGCTTCGCGCTCGTGATTTTTTAACCTGAAAAACTTGACTCCTTCATTTGTTTGCAACGAACCTATCGGGAAATACCCGATAATTTTGAAGCTCTTGTGGTATTATAAGTGAAAATTATTACACTACAATATTTGTACACTTTGTAAATCACTTGAAATATTTAAACACTTGTCTGAAATGCATCAGACACGCGGAGTGAATGGAATACGAGTGCCTGATTACATGCAACGACCTTTGCCAATTGGTCGGTTGCAAAAGTGCCAATGACGAGATGCTAAAAAATCTCAAAACCGTACAATACCTGCCAGAAATTCAACAGGTTTTAAGATTGAAGACTGCAAGAAGTGACAACATCTAGCATCTCAGGTCCGATCTAATATCGATCGCAACGCCACCTGCTACACGTGTACCAAGTATATTTCTGCATCTGTATTTAAAATTAAATTAAATTGCTGCCGCCTAGTGCCGCAAACTATCGTTCGCGCTCGGTCGCTTATCTATAAGAACCGTTAATCACCCTTTAAAATGCCACAAGGATCTTCTGTTTTCATAACATTTAGAATTTCAGTCACCTCAACCTTAAATTTCAATAAAAGCCGGGCAGTTACAAGTCAGACTTGCGTACAAAGGGTTTCGTACCATGTACCATTAATCACGTTTGTTGTATGAGAGCCCCATTTAAATATTAATTTTATTCTGTTTTTAGTATTTTTTATTACAGCGGCAACAGAAATACATCATCTGTAAAATTACAACTGCCTAGCTATCACGGTTCATGAGATATAGCCTGGTGGCAGACAGACAGACAGACGGACAGACGGACAGCGGAATCTTAGTAACAGGGTTCCGAAGAAGAAGGTCAGGCAAAACCAACTCAACCTGTGGATAGACAGACCGAATATTCAATCCCCTAACATGTAACCCGTAACCTTGTTTGTAAAGCATTCAGCACACACACGCCGCCGCTCCAAGCTGCAGTCTCCGCCGCCGCATTTGCATACGCTCGCGAGGTTGCTGTGTCCCAGTATCTCGCAGTAATCTCCGCAGCTAAGTGACGGCTCAATGGAATTCAGTTCTAACTGAAACTTGACATTGTAACTAGTTTATAAACAGCTCTGGGAAAAGACAAAGGAAGATAAATAATTTTTCCTTTCTTTCAATAATTTAATAAGATAGGTAATATAAAGCTGAACTTAATAAAATGAGGAGCAAAACGATAAGTAAGTTCAACTCAGCATATTTAATAAATAAAATCTCTTTAAAGAGATCTCTTTTGAGATAAGCAGTACCTTTGTATAACTTTCATTTGATGTCTTCTCTGTATAAATTTTCAGTGCACATAAGTTGGTTAATAAATAAATAAGGATACATCACATAGATTGAACTAGTCCAGTAAGCTAAAATTTGTGTTATGGAATACTAACCCAACGATACTATATTTTATGATAAATAAATATATCGATAAAACCCAACACCAAGGAAAATTTGAAAAAGGCCTTTTTCCAACTTGCCCTGGCCGTGGATCGAACCCGGTACCTCCGAACGGAGGACTAGCTAGCATTAGAGGTTACCACTAAGCCACAGAGGTCGTATTACCGGTTGCGCCCATTACTTAAAGATTCAAATGTTTATTCAGTAAATAGACCTTTACAGGCACTTTTACACGTCAATAGGTGTAATTTACGTTACGTGTAAAGTATATTGAAACTTAATTTATTTTTAAATAATAAATAAATAAAATAAAATCGTTTATTGTCAGACAATTTAGTCCATAGAAATATTAATTAGGTTCATCAAATTAAAAATCAAGAATAACAAAAGAATAATCTACTTATACAATCTGCCTTTTTGTGACGAGGCCGACAAGCAATATTAAATTGAACTTTTAAAGAAAAGCTACCGATACCAGCGCTTTGTAACAACTACTGCTGAAAAGAAACGCCGAAAGAAACTCATTTTCACAGTATCGGTCGCCTACTCGCCAGAAGGGCTTTATCATATTGTTATGATTGTCTTTTAATTAATAAATACTTATAAACAATGTTGACACATAATTTGTACTGCTTGCGAACAAGTAAATAAACATAAATTACGTAATAAAAGATAAAAAAAACATACCAAGTCTGTTTATCTTTTCCTAAAGGTTGACAGGGAGAGAATACTTTAGCGTTAAGTCCACCTATTTATTGTAGCTTTTGGCTCAATAAAGTTTTAAAATAAAAAATAAAATAGTCAAAAAAAGCTAAGCCAAGACTGTGCGTCTTCAGAGCCTGGGAAGCTTTCCAGCCGTTGTCTATGTATACTTGTATAGCAATACTAAGCATGTACATACATGCTAATTTTAGGCTCCAAATAGCACAACTAATGTTGCGACCGAAAACACATTAATATGAGCTGGAATCTTATTATTTTCTTTCACTAGGTCAAATTCAAAGTCAAAATTATTTATTTATCCCTGGACATTTTTATCACTTGACAACAATTTCGTATATTACTCGTATCGTCATAGTTGTTGAAGTCAGATCATTGACTTACAGTTAAGTTTAGTTTAGTACAGTTTACTTTAAAAATCAGTAAAGAACTCTCTTTGTGTAAGCAACGTTTTATTAAATCCGAAAGAACAACACACGCATCGCAGACCGCACCGCTGGCACGTGTTGAGACGCGCTAAAATTCACAACTTTGGAACAACATTAATGTTATGATTGAATTAAATGTATTCTGCGAAAACATACCGCAAATATTAGCTAAGAAACTTTACAACGTCGTTCTGGCACCTACGCGTGGGCTGTATGTCGGGGGTGTAAGGTCGAGGATGTGCGGGGTTCTGGTGGCCGGCGCCAGTTGCGCGGTTCCCATTCGCTCCGGGAAGCAGCGTGTTTGTCTGCTTCAGATCTCTGCGACACTTCATTTACAGCCCATTGTTTTCGTTCGCCGATTTGGGTGTAAGCCTCTCATTTGCGTGGTGTTCGGTTTCTTGGAAACTACACAAGTTCACAGAAATGTTTCCGTTTAGGATTCTTGAAGCGAAATGTGAAGGAGACGATTACAATGGAAAGTGCCTAAGATATTAATTACAAGAGGAATTTCCTAAATATTTTGCTTCGCTATATAGATCGCTCTGTGATTTTTGTCCGTGAAAGTATGTATGTCCGAAAAAAACAGTGGAAACATTAATAAATATTATAATACAGTTAACTTACACTATAACGTCGAAAAGGCCGACCTGGTTTTGGTGGGTTTAGACGATCGCCATTATGACCCGGCAGTATTGTGTATTAGCTTATAGAATAATATTAACAACATTTGAGGAGCTTGGTGGCGCAGTGGGAGTGCGCATTACTAGCGCTTTCGCAAGTAAAGCAACACCGGGCGTGGTCCGCACTTGGATGGGAGACCACAAGTATACAATTAAAAAAAAGATACAAAATTTTTACTTTGCCATGCATCTACATCCTACACGCATGCAAATTTGTCCGAAATTATCCTGAATTTTTCAAAAAACGAAGAGACTTAGTAACAAAATATACACTCAGGCATCAAAATAAGCTACAACTACCTACTTCGCGTCTCCAGCTTCATTCATCTAGCCCTCTAGTCATGTCTATCAAGCTCTACGACAAACTCCCAACCGCCATCAAAGACATAGAGAATAATAAAACGTTTCTACACAAACTCAAAGAACTATTGACTAATAAATGCTATTACACAATAAACGAATATTTGGAAGACAAAATTACACCGTAAAGGCATAAATTAATAATAATTCCTGACATATATAAAAAAATTGACATAAATTAACTGTTATCAATGTAAAAGTTTGACATCTATTTACTTATTATTAATGAATAAACTTATAATACGACGAATAAAATATAACTTGCATGGATATTATATAGGTACATAAATTGAAATATATCATAAAATAATTCAATAACATAGATTTGACAAAAATGTGGCCCTTCCCCATTGCAGCGCCCGTCAGGGTCCTTAATTGTTACTTATTTTGTTAATAAAGACCTGTATGATACATTAAGGAAGCAATAAATGATATGATATGATATGATATGACAAGTGGCATAAAAATTTCTCGAGCTCCTACGTGCTTCCGAAGGCACATATAAGCCATTGGTCCCATCATCATTGTATGGCAGTCGTCAAGCTATGTTATATGCCTTTAGGCAGCCTGAAAAATCTGACACCAATGTTGGCCACTTACGCACACAAAAACAAACAATCAAACAATATCATCCTTTTTGTTCTAGCATAACCATTTTTTTACAATATTATTATTAGGTTACTATTGACATGCATATCGTCATTAAAGAAGAAAGCACCCAAGGTCTAAAGCATCACAAGAAACGAACCAACTGTGAACAGTCAGTCAATGTCAGAGCGATATTCAGCATTCTGCGAGCCAATCAGTTTGGCTAATATGGTAGACATCATTATACATGGATACAGCGACCATTGACGCAAAGCAAGTAATAGCTATGTGAGTAAATTGGTATATATATGTTTTACCGCCACATTAATGATACTGTGTAATTCACGCATATGATGAAGTCGCGGCGTAGCTAATTAAAATGTAATTTACCACTTCAAACACGCCAGTACCACATCGCGATAGATTTGCTTCATCCTGTAATAACTTCGATACTCGCTTCAATCGCGAGTGCGGGGGTGCGCGGGGGTGCGGGGCAAGGCAAACACGACGCTGTTTATTTTAGATAATTAATATGTGGAGTACTGAGTGCGGCCCTGGGTAATGAGCCGGGACGAATCGAGGATTCTAAGAGTTCGTGCCACTCACTTAGTAGTCATGTTAAATGAAACCACAGAATTAAAATTACAAACATTTTAGAAATAATTGTAATCTAAAGACAATTATCCCGTTATTAAAAGTATTCCCGTAGGCAAAAAAAAACAACACATTATCAAATTAAATTTAATCGCGGTAATTTAGAGTTGAATTAAAAGAAATAAAAAGAATGGGTTTCCAAGCTCGTTACATACGACGTCCAAATTAACCGCCTTAGTAGGCGGTATATTTGAGGAGAAATCTCACTACTTATTCAGCCGTCAATATGAGCAACTTATTCTGTCAATATAACCAATGGTGGCCTTCCCATAAAACTCACAAAACAAGCTTAAAAGTCAAATTTATACCAACAACTTCTTAATAACTGTGAATATGTGGCTGGCGTAGAACCGGACCGCTCCATGCTCTTCCTTATCTTCATACTCACATATTCCCGGTTGCACCCGCAACGGAATCGCTTCAGAGCCCGGGATCCGCTACATAACCCTGGTGATTTGAATTAGGTTACTGGTTTTTACACAGAGCGACACTGCCGACAGACTTCTGCGACCCAAAAGGTAGACCAGAAGCAATCCTTGGATAGATGTGACCAAACGCTAGATGGCGTTCGGGGTCGACAGTGCCTTCGAAACACAGAATCATGAGAATTAAGCCTGCAATATCCTAACCAGAAAGAAACAACTGTTCACAAAGTATGCTTCCAAAGTATGCTGACGGTAGCTAGAGTAGGTAAGTAAAAGAGCCAAATATAATTGGTGTTAGTAAAGCGCTCCGCTAACAGTGGCTTACGCAATGAAGGAGGATCGTGGCGTCAAAGCAGCATATATAGGTGAGGTAGAACCAAAGACCAGTAGTTTATCCCAGATATCGCTGGAGATATCGCTGGAGCTCTGCATTTCTAAGAAGGAATGACGTCGGGCGACATCCGCTTGTTGAACTTTCCGCAAAAATGAATTACTGTTGATTGTAGTAAGGTTTACTTTGGCGCAGCAGGTATAGTGCAATCATATTATATATGTTTACATTGCAGTTAGAGTATGTATGCCTAATAATATCAAAAATAATTCCAACATACCGCCCACCAAAGGACCATATGGGTCCTTTCAAAGGATCAATTACAGCGTAACAAGTATTTAGGTCTAAACAAATAATAAACACACAGTGTTATTTTAAGAACAAGAAAGTAAATTATTGGTGGATTAATTTAGACAATTACTAAGTAGTATTAGTTATAATGTGATACAAAATTACGAAGAGTCATCATTAATGGGTAAATAGCATAATTTACTGATAGATCTTTTAACTATGTTGCTTCCACATTTAATGCTATATACCCGAGTCACACCATCAGATCCAGGATGCTTCTGAACTATTCGGCCCAATGCCCATTTTCCTGGAGGCAATAGCTCATTTTTAATCAGTACTATTTGTCCAATGTTAAATTCTTCTTTCTTTTTTAGCCATTTCGGTCTCTGCTGCAACCTGGATAAGTATTCATGTTGCCATCGATGCCAAAAATCATTTAATAGCTTTTGCTTATATTACCATCGTGACAAATTGCTTACTTTTGCATTTGCTAGGATTGGGCTCGGAATAATATTTGGTGCTTCCCCAATCAAAAAATGCCCAGGAGTAAGAGGCTGAGTAGTTTCGGAGTCATCTAAGGGTGATAGTGGCCGAGAGTTCAGGCAAGCCTCAATTTCACAAAGTACGGTTGTTAGCTCTTCGAAAGTCAAATGAGTGTTCAGAATACGTTTCAAATGGTACTTGATAGACTTGACTCCGGCCTCCCATAAACCCCCGAAATTTGCTGAGTAGGGGGGAACAAAGTGCCACTGTGTTTTATCAGATAAAAGCAAATTCGGTATATCTTGTAAAAATTCAAATTAGCGTCTTTCCATGCCATGATCGGTTCTCTGTTCGCTCCAACAAAATTTCTCCCCTGGTCACTCCATAGATGAGAACATTTTTCTCTCCTTGCAACAAATCTTTTGAATGCTCCAATAAAAGCTTCCGATGTCATGTCTCCAACTAACTCGATGTGTATGGCCTTTGTGGCCATGCATATGAATATGGCTACATATGCTTTTTTAGTTTTAATTCCTCTTCCCTTAGACGTTAAGACTTGGAATGGTCCAGCAAAATCCACGCCGCAGTGTGAAAATGGCCTTGAAGGTGTTACGCGTGCTTTTGGTAGATCGCCCATTAATTGGGTACGAGTATTTGCACGCTGTCTGGCACAAACGATGCATATGGGACTTCACCAAACTCTTTCCTCGAATTATCCAATATTTAGACCTTAAGTAGCACATCATCGTTTGGGTTCCACCGTGTAATGTTTTTGCGTGAGCTTCTGCTACAATCAAGGACGACAACTTGTTGGTGTGACCTAGTATAATGGGATGTTTGTTTTCTTCATCTAAATCAGCATGTCGGAGCCTGCCACCCACCCTGAGAATTCCTTTGCTGTCTAAATATGGATTTAAGAATTTTAAGCTGCTTTTCTTTTTTATTTGTTTATTACTTTGTATCGTATTAATTTCCACCCCGAAATCTTCTTTCTGTACTTTTAAAATGCAAATGCGTAACGATTCTTCTAATTCTTCTGGAGTGATAGTCTTAACATCGTCCTCTTTTATATTTTTATAATTCAAAAATCTTTTGCATAAAGTGATTGTCCTTAGTAGTTGTTGTAAAGTATCAAAATTGTCAAACTGATTTATTAAATTATTCTTCCTTTCATTTACTTCATAAATTTTTAGGTTTACTTGTACAATTTTCTTCCTTTCTAGATCTGTATCAATAGTATTAGGTTTGGTAAATAGTAAGCTAGGTTCGGATAGCCACTGCGGACCCTTCCACCATAAACGGCAATATTTTAGATCTTTCAGAAGCATTCCCCTAGATGCAATATCTGCAGGGTTGTCTTGGGATAGAACATGAAATCATTGCTTGCTGTTAAGATTCTCGATGATTTCCACTACTCTATTCGCTACGAATGGTTTCCACCTGCTAGGTTCTCCGAGAAGCCAAGAGATGACAATTGTGGAATCAGTCCATGCAAATATTTGGGACATGGGTATTTTCATCGCTTGCTCCACTTGTTTTAACAGCTTTGATAGAAGCACAGCACCACAAAGCTCCAAACGCGGTAAGGATATTGTCTTCAATGGAGCAACTTTTGTTTGTGCCGCGACAAGATGTGTGTGAATGGTTCCGTCTTGTTTCTCTACTCGGCAGTATACTACCGCAGCGTATGCTTGCATGGATGCGTCGCTGAAGCCGTGTATTTGAATGGTTCCCTTTTCTGTATTTAACGTGTTTAGCCAACGATCAATACTAACTTCATTTACGTTTTTAATATCTGACTTTATTGTTATCCATTCATCTTTGAGAGATTGTTTCACTGGTTCATCCCAATCTACTCTCTCTAGCCAAAGTTTTTGAATAATAATCTTAGCCAAAACTATTAGCGGTGCAATCCACCCTAACGGATCAAATAACTTTTGGATATCTGACAATATTTTTCTCTTCGTTACATCATTGTATTCTTTAAAAGCAGCCGCGTTGTACTGAAATTGATCATCATGTAAGTTCCACAAAATTCCTAGTGCCTTCATAGTTCCATCAATATTTAGATCTAAAGTAACATTTGATGATCTATCAGCTGGTTCGATTGATTTCATGAATTCGGCGCTATTGGATGACCATTTCTTTAATTTGAAACCACCTCGCTGAAGCAGCAATTTTAGTTCCTTACTTGTATGTATGGCTTCTCCAACTGTATCGGACCCGGACAGAACATCGTCGACGTAAAAGTCTTCTTTAGTAACTTGAGCACCTAAAGGAAAGCTATCACCTTCATCAATTGCAAGCTGTATAAGAGTCTTAATTGCGAGATAAGGAGCTGATGCTGTTCCAAATGTGACCGTTAGCAATCTATAGTCCTTGATAGGTTCATTGGGGTGATCCCTCCACAAGAATCTTTGATAATTTGCATCTTCTTTGGTTACTAATATCATACGATACATCTTCTCGATGTCTGAAAGAAAGCAAATTGCATGCATTCGCCATCTCATTATCAAGCTTCTGAGGTCACTTTGTAACAACGGTCCCAGCAAATGTTCATCGTTCAGTGAAACTCCATTTGAGCCTTTGGACGATGCGTCAAACACGACGCGCGTGCTAGTAGTCTCCTTATCCTCACGAATTACGGCAAGATGAGGTATGTATACTGATCTTTTTGTATGTATTTCTTCAGCGGGCACTTCTTCTGCGTGTTTCATTTCTTTGTATTCTTCAATCACTTTTGTATAAACTTCTCTTAAACCTGGCGTCTTATCGAATCTTTTCTCCAGTAATTGAAATCTATGTAAGGCTCTTTCTCTTGTATTGCCATCTGGAGATTTAGGATTTGTCGTGTTAAAAGGTAGTTTTACAATGTATCGCCCTTCTTCATTCCTTGTATAATTCTTTTCGTAAATTTCCTCGCATTTTTTTTCTTCTTTAGTATATTTTCTTTTGCTGTCTACGTCGATTTCCCAAATGCTTTTCAGAATTTCATCCAGATCTACTTGGTGATGCATGACGACAAAAGAACACTCTTGAGAATTATCCACGGATGAATTGATATCTCCAAATAGAATCCAGCCGAGTTTAGTATTTTGAGCACATGGTGTACCCGGCGGACCCTTGATCAAATCTGGCAACAATAAATCAGCATATTCCTTGACACCGATGAGTAAATCAATAGAGCCTGGAGTGCAGTAAGTAGGATCGGCCAATTGTAACTTTTGTATGTGTGGCCATCTTGTAAATGAAATAGCTTTCGTGGGTATTCTCGTAGTCAGCTGTTTGGACATGACAAATGCATCAATAGGTAAGTTATAATTTGTCACACTTCTTGAAATAATGTTCAACTGAACTGCATGATTGATAGTCGTTTTCGTGGATCCCACTCCTAATATGCTTCTTTTTGCTGGCCTCCTAGTAAGTTTCAGGAATTGAGTCACCTTCTCACTAATGAAAGATGCTTGCGATCCGGGATCTATCAGCGCTCTAAGTGTAATGGTGCGGCCTTTGTCACTTCGCACGTCAACCAATGCAGTCGCCAATAGTGCTTGTCTAGTACTGTAAGATTGCGACGCCACCATTGTATTAACTTGCAGTTTCTCATTCTCTAACATCTCTACATTGGATAGTGCAGATACTGTCGGTTGTATAGAACACGAAGAAGCCGGCGTATCTGCCTGGTTAGGTGTATGCAGAAGAGTGTGATGGCGCTTGTGACACGCACGACAGGACATCCGGATACGACACTTATTCATGGAATGCCCTGGTACTAAACAATTGTAACACAACCTGTTGGTTTTTACGAAATCGCATCGCTCTTTAGGCTGCATCTTGGAGAATTCCTTGCAATGACACAAATAGTGGTTTTCCTTGCACATTATACACGATTTATTTTCTGTAGCAATATGTAAAGTCCTTTCTTTGATAGTTCGCTCCTTGTAGGTTGATGGCTGTGATACCATCTCCAGTGTACGAAAAGTATTCTCTAAAAATTTCTTAAGGTCTGCCCACGAAGGTAATTCTTCCGAGTTGTCCTTGTAGGCAAGGGCCTCCCAATCCTTATGTGACTCCGAGTCTATTTTCTGCACGACCAGAAAAATAATTATAGGATCCCAGGAATCTGTGCAAATATCGAGGTTTTTCAGGCTATGTAAACATTCAGACGTTGTATCCAACAAAGATTTAATTTGACTGGCAGACTGAACATTGAGTTTCTTTTGTGAAAATAATCGTTTGAGCAAAGAGTTAATTAATTTAAGATAATTAATAGTTAGATAATTAATAATTAGATAATTAATTAAACTATCAATCGTTTGTTACCGTATCTGTGTTTCAACGTATCCCAAGCTAGTGTATAATTGCTATCTGTAACTTGTATATGTTTCAATAGGTTGGCTGCTTCGCCGCTCACGCTAGTCTTCAAGTAGTGTAATTTTTGTACGTCGCTGAGTGTTGTATAATGTGTACTAATGAGGTATAAAGATCTTGAAAGGCTGGAAAATCTTCGTAATTTCCAGAAAACACTGAAATTTCGATTTTTGGCAGTTTTACGGGTTGATCGTTCGATGTACCATGGCTGCGTGCTAAAGGCGATCTTGAACTGGTAGGTGTGATCGTCGACAGCATGTCTTGGATATCAGCTTGCATACACAGATATAATTCCTCGTGGACGTAATATTCTTCCTTCAAAATATATGGTAATGCGGAGCGCTGATCCTTAGTTGTAGCTCGAATCAGATCTTCGTGTGATTTCTTAAAAGTTTGCCAATACTCTTCAGTGCATCGCAATCTTGCTTCTATATAATCTTTTGTAAAACGTTGTTTGGGAAATTTCTTGAGATTACTTTGAGCTTTTTTAAGTAAATTCCCTGTATCTTCAAGTACACTAATGATTTGTTCCAGCGAAGCCATTATTTCCCTTACGAATCTTCCCAACAATCACAAACACCAAAATAAACAAAGTTTGTAATGCAGTTGCATCTATTACGCACTCCGTTAAAATGTCTATAATTGTGCACAAACAAGTAAATCGCACTCGTCCTTATCAGCAATGGAATGCGGTCCTATTGTTCGCGCGGAGAGGGTCAACTCAGGTAGCAAATCCACTGGTAGTTAATCCGGCAAGATGTGACCATTATGTTGATTGTAGTAAGGTTTACTTTGGCGCAGCAGGTATAGTGCAATCATATTATATATGTTTACATTGCGGTTAGAGTATGTATGCCTAATAATATCAAAAATAATTCCAACAATTACCAAAAATTTTAACAAGGAATCAAAAATTGTTTATATTATTTCCTTGGACGGTAAAAGTGTGTTTCTCATAAGATTTATTAATTTAATAATAACATTGCGTTGCACATGATATATAGATAATAAAAGACCTTACAAGTTGTCTCCCGTGGTGTACTGTAGAACCAATCACCTGTATTGTAGCACTCAATAGCGGTCCGGACCCACTTGCAGTCACTCGGTCCGACAACACAATACGTTCACGCACAGATACGTCTAATTTTAGTACACACCTGTAATATTAGAAGATATATCTACTATATATCTTCTAATATTACATCTTATCAGAATATTTATCTATAGTGTGGTACGCAATTTGAACACAGTCCTTTAGTAGAAACATAATATTATATACTATATAGGTACGACCTCTGTGGCGTAGTGGTCACCTAGTCCGCCACCCAGAGGTTCCGGATTCGAGCCCCAGTCAGGGCAAGTCAGAAAATGGCCTTTTTCAAATTGTCCTGAGTTTTTGGATATTTATCTATACATGTATTTGTTATATTTTTTTTGTATCGTTGAGTTAGTATCCCATAACACAAGTCTCGAACTTACTTTGGGGCTAGCTCAATCTGTGTAATTTGTCCGTATGTATTTGTTTTATATATATTATTTATTTATTACTTATTATTATAATACACTCACGTTTTTCCCTTGCGGCTCTAAAGCAGACAGGGCCGTTAGGACCCAAAGATCACTTTTAGCGTGACGTGGGCGAGAAGATAGGAAAAAGAATCGAAATAGTGATGGGTTGCTAGCCGCACCACCTATTGTAAGAGCTGATCGCCACGTCTACACCTGATGATGTGATGATGAAGTGAGCTGGTCACTCTGGTGGTGTGGGGAGAGGTTTTGAAATAATACCACCTACGTTGAGTACTTCAATGTAGACTGATTTATTAAAACGAATATCGATTACTTGAAATGTACGAATAACGTTCAAATTACTGACTTGGCATCTGCCTGTACTTATCATAAGTATTATTCAATAGATTGAACACCTATTAGTGATACGTATGGTATCCGGGCGGGAAAAGAAGCTTTCTTCTGTATCACAAATAAATTTATTTTAATGTTAGTCTTTTACAATATTATATTGATATAGTTTAAAGATCTTACCGGCTGGAGTCCTATCTTTAAATCGCAGAGCGTATGCAGTTAGGAATAATACACTTACACACTTTTATATAAATTAGAAAAAGGAGTTTCTATGTAAACTTCAACATATATTACTTATCAGATAATACATTTTAGAAATTTAGCTACCTTCGGCTTTATTGTGACATTTGATGTAATACATTTTAAAGCATATTGAATAAATTATAATCAAAACGTCGAGTTCAATATGCTAGGCTCGGTGACGTGAGTACGCAATATTACGCACTTGACCGGCATTGGGCAAACAGGAATCGCGTATGCATGCGCGCCCGCGGTCCCTACGTTTCAATAATTGATTAGCTACTATAATCTTGCTCATTTACTGAACATATATTCTAACGGATAGGTCCACTCAGTGTATTCCTGTGAATAACATAAGAAGCGACAAGGACTAAGCACAGACAACCTGTGTACACCTCCATTTCTAACAAGATAAACGTTTAAAAACGAATACCCGACTGCTAACAATAAATAAGTACGGCTAACAATAAATAAATATAAATATATATCGACAAATCACAAAGATTTAGCTAGCCCCAAAGTCAGCTTAAGGCGGCCCTTCCCGGCCGCTCTGTTTTCAACGCCAGCATAGCTTGAAAGAAGAAGAGAGAGACAGCGCCTAAGAGCATGCTTTGCATTCTATGAAGTTAGTAGTATTATTAACTATCCATTGAACGAATATTAAATATTCATAGGGTGTGGAAATTTCATAAAACTTATTTCAGGTGATACGTATTTATCAGTAAGCCTTACAAGTATGTGAATTTTTTTTTGTATTCAAAATTTTCATTACATTTGCGAGGTTTGTATCAAATATTTTCTTTACTTTTACAATTTATGAGTACTTTATGAACGGTCGAAATTCAGCTAAAATTTGTGAAAAAAAGCATATTTTTAAGGGGCTTATAGTGACTTTGTTTTTCTAAATTTAAATTTTTATTTCGATAGAAACCTACAAATAGCGCACAAGATACCTGTGAGTTCAAAGTTTTCAAGAAACACCTGGAACAAGTTTTATGAAATTTCCGCACCCTATGAATAGTTAATATTCGTTCAATAGATACTTAATAATAATATTTAAATAAATTGACTGCCTCCGTAGTCCAGTGGTCAAGGAGTTATCCTTGTGACCCGGAGGTCATGGGTTCGATTCCCACTGGGAAGCATACTTTGTGAAAAGTTGTTTCCAGTATGGATAGGATATTGCAGGCTTGAATCACCTGATTATCCGAAAAGAAAGATGATTTCGTGTTTCGGAAGGCACGTAAAACTGTGGGTCCCGAACGCCACCTAGCATTTGATCATCAAACTACCCAAGGATTGGTTCCTGGTTTACCCTTTGGGTTGTGGAGGTCAGACGGCAGTCGCTCTGTGTAAAAACCAGTAACCTCGTCAAATCACCTAGGTCAGGTAGCGGACCCCGGGCTCTGAAGCGTTACTGCTGAGGATGCAACCGGGAATACGCTCGGATGATGATGAGATACTTAATAATAATACTGATTTCACTCTCTTTTTGGTTTGCCTCTTTTTCTAGCATTGACGTGACCTGGATGAAACACCAAGCTTTTCAAACTACGCTTGCGCTGAAAACAGAGCGGTTGGGAAGGGCCGCCTTAAGCTTGTGTTTTATTACACTGTCTATATTTTTTAAAATGTGCTAATCAAGACCTTTCATTTGATACACCATTCGATATAGAAACAAAAGAAAAAAAACTGACACTTACTTTATTGTATGTAATATTCGTTACATATAATTTTTGCATACCAATTGTAGCTTATGTCACCCGGACAATAAAGAGGGTTCGATTGACATAGGTATCTTGTGAAAATTGGAGGAGCGATTTGGATGCTACGATCGAACAGACATACATACCTATATGCATACATACAGACAGACCGACATACATACATACAAACAAACATATCTCCAAATAAACCAACAGCATTCCGTACACTCTGTGTAATATCATCATTACAGCTGCAAGAAGTACACTGCTGGACAAATACCTCTTTTTGTCGCCTTAAACGATGCGCCCATAACTTGTACACTTTTCAACCCCCGAACCTAAACTAGGAGTGTTATAAGTGTGACGCCAATATCTGTCTTTCTAGCTGTCTGGCAGTCTATCTGCATCGCAGCTCTTGAACGAATGGACCAATTTCCTTGCGGTGGTTTTTAAGAATGTGTACAAGACATAAAATGTATTGAGTTACTGACAACATCTTGTCAGTTATCATATGTCAAAATTTTCATATGTAATAATTATCTGTGCGTTTTGCGTCTGTTTAAAAAATTGTAACCGCCTTGTCTGCTAATAAATCAATTTAATATAAATGATTGTTTGCTTTGCATTTAACAAAATAAAACGAGGACATCTCCCGGTCCTCACCACAATGTTTCATGAAAATCGGTTAAGCCGTTCCAAAGATATTGGGGGTGAACGCTTGAATGTCGGGGAGTTTTCAATTTGCCTGCCAAATTAACTTGCTAGCCTCTGAATTTTGTTTTTTTTTTGTATATTTTGGTAACAGATTAAAAAGCCATCTGACTCGCATTCAATTAAATTATATTTCAACGTGTTAAAAGACAGGTGCAGTGCCGGCCTTTACAAGTGGCGAGCAGAGTCGGGTAGCATCGCTCGTTAAGGCACTATAATCCATTACTGCTTTCACGCGATTTTGATCTTTATTCCATAGTCATAAATGTTATGAAAAATGCAAATCTGGGATGACAGGGATGCGTTCGTGAACGGATGAATGGTAGGTTTAATTAAACGAATTGAAGCCTCCAATGCTCCATAACTTTGGAACGCGATATTTCGCGGTAATTGCGCTGTTACCTTGTAACGGCTTTTTACGATTTAATTAATGAAACTGGATGTGTACGAGTATTTATCTGACGGTGAAACTATCTGGACTGATGTATTTCGTTGAAGAGTTCTGTAATACAGTTTGACAAATAAGTATAGGAAAATTAAATTCGTAATGGCTGCAACTTGATAGCAACTAGAAAAGAATCAAAATGGTTTAGCGATGATCACGTTTGCCGTAGAAATATCTTATTTTCGTGCACCACCAGCAAACTGTTAAATGTTGGTTAAAATTTTGTAATATTTTTAGTTTATTATTTTAATCGACAAATTACTTGAACATAAAGTGAACGAGTAGCGGAAAGTTTGCTCACGGTGCCTTTGCCTGAAATTCGCTTCTGCGCATTAACTCTTATACCTACAAAAACGATAAATATTGATCAACAGAAACTGTGTACAACTAAGTGCGGTTCCAATATAGCTAGCTAGCGCCTCGCAACAATTCAACTTTGTATGATCAAGATTCAAGGTACAAGACCACCAGTAAATGAAACACACACAAAGCCGCGAAGCAAAGCGAAACCTGTGTAGCTTTGCTTGCGATCACTAGGTGGTCAAACACAAACGTGTTTTTATTACTTGTAGATACCAACTTTCGCGAACGAATTACGAGTAGTTTTTCAAGAACTTTGCTGGATGTTACTCTCGGGTAATTCTTTCTTGCTTTAGTTAAGCTGTCTTAGGTACTTATGCAGTTTTTCATGATCAACATAGGAGGCCGCTAAGTAAATAAAAACTTCTGAAAGCCTAACAAAGCCGCGGAGCTTTGCTTGCGGTCACGCGGCGACGGAACAAAAACGTGTTCATCATCATCATCATCATTATGTCAGCCCTTCTGCTGCCCACTGCTGAGCATAGGCCAACCTTCGTCAATGCCACCAATCTCGGTTCTGTGCTGCTCTCAACCAGGCGACCCGCGACGTTGACTATATCGTCAACCATTACAGGACGTCTGATGCTTCTTTTACCCGTCCTAGGCCAATTCTGTTTGTGCTTTACTCCACCGGCCATCACTCCGGCGTGCCAGGTGACCTGCCCAGTTCTATTTAAGGTTCATGACCGTTTTTCCGGTATCCCATACTTTGGTACGTTGTCGGATCACAGTGTTAGGAATGTGGTGTTGCAGTCTGAAGCCAAGCATTGCACGCTCCATGGCTCTCTGTGCGACAGAAAAAAAACTTGTTACACATACAAATTTACTTGGTAGATAGCTTTTTTGCTCAGAGAATAAGTATCGCTATTCAGCGAGGGAATGCTGCCAGCATATTAGGTACTCTGCCTCGATGTGGTGCGTTGGAAGAAATATTTTATTTCTAAGTAAGTAATGTAATTTTTGTTTTGAATAAAGACTCAAAATGTAAATAAATTACAAGCGGATAATATCAAGAGCTTGCCTTGCTTGGTAACGCTACTTTTTGAAAATCTTGATTTAATTTGGAGTTTTTGCCTTTAGACATCGCGCTTCATCGTGACAAAAATTTAATTTTCTTACACATTAACCTTATAAACAACCCTAATATTATATTACATGGAAGCTCTAGTTCCTGTGCAGTTTACTAGAAGTTACTATATGATACAGCTGACTTTTTTGCCAAAGTTTTGCAAAGAAAAGTAATAAGTAGTGCAATTTGACATGACCAAGATCCGGCAACGTCAAGTAAAAACTTCTGGGTGGCTCATAAAGCCGCGGTGGCGCCACCTGTGGAGCTTCGCTTGCGGTCACTCGGCTGCGGAGAAACAAAAACGTACCAACACCCGAAAATGAATTACGAGCAGTTTTTCAAGTGCCTGCCTTGATGTCACACTGGTTATAAAGAAAAATAGATAGAACCCGATTTAATTCTCTTTTATATCAACTTCACATTTCATTTTTGAACTAGAAATTCACGTGAATCTTAGTGGAATAAATTGGGAAATATGCATAGATTTACATGCAATTGTTGTACTTTAATGGTTTTAAAAATAAATATATAGAACCCGATTTAATTTTCATTCATTTTAAATACACACTTCATGTTTAACTCAAATTCACGTAGAGGTACATATATCTTAATGGAGTAAGTTTAGACATACGATTATACATAAACTTGGTTCACGTGCAATTGTTGTACTCAAACGAGCATTACAATTACAGTTCACCGAACCAACAACAAATTTAATGTAAATCGAGATGCTCTCTTAACTGCTTACCATGGCTGTATCGCATCGACGTTAAGTATGGCTATGTTCGGTGCTAGTGTTTTTGGAATGGCTTCTATAGTATGTATATAACAAGGTTTCAAAAAAAAATATGGGACTTAAGCAAACTTAATGGAATTATTAATTGACAATGCTATTATACAGTTAATGAGATTTTAGATGATAAAATATAAATGTTAGTAAAATACAGAATTATAATATAAATAACTAATATCTTTAAACTATTCAAAAAATATGACATAGTACCTACTAACCTTATTTTTAACGTCTGAGTGCGAGTCTAACCAAATTGCTGTGCCCGACAGGGTCCATATGTGGTCTTATATTGTATTGATAACATCTCATGTACTTTATGGTTTGCAATAAAATATTGAGTATTGAGGGCCTATACACAGCAGTGGGTAGAAGAATGGCTGGGATGATGATGATGATACAATACAATTAGGGAGTAAATAAGGAGATTTTTTAATGAAATAAATATTGAATAATATAATGGTAAATGTTGAAGTCATCATCATTAGTTATTTAGCCGCATAGTGAGCGGCCTATGCGGCTAAATGCAGCAGCGACTGGACATAGGGCTCCCCAAGGATTTCCGAAACGATTAGTTCAATGCGGCCCGCATACAGCGCTTTCCAGCGACTTTGATCAGACTATCTGGCCAAATAGTTAAACAAAACCATTAAAAGATTGCCTCGTTTTCTTAGAAAGGACACAGAATAAGTACTAGTACTCACGTACAGAAGTCTTACTCAGAAAAAAAATACAAAGAAATATCTACTTAATGTGGTTAGCGCAATGGTTTAATTTATATAGCTATATATATAGCTCTTCGTTTAGATACCTAGACACCCATTGCAAGTTAAATACATTCTTATTACTCTGGACAAACGATTCATGTAACTGAACTTTCCCCTTAGATAGATAGATAGATAAAAGATTTATTTTGTTTTATCTGTAACACACATTATACAAGTGAAAAATTACATTACATTAATATCTTAACACTAACTTAACCTAACACGCATCATGTGTGCCACAGAAGCACAAAAAGGCTACAGCTCAGCGAAGTGTTGCTCGAGATGAACAACCGCTGATGTTCAGCTGTCACCCTGGTAGAGTTGACGCGGAGCTCTCAATAATAACGTTTTAACATATTCTACTGTGCGCATATCATGCTCTTAATAGTAGTCTCTAATTCATTTATATATAATTATAAACTTAATTTTTTTACATTATTCCTTTATGGCATATTACATTTCAATAAAATAGATTGATAGAATTTGAACTGAATTGAATACAACCAATAATATATAAATAACCTTTATAATTAACATGAAAACATGATCATTGTGGATGGTTATAAATTAAATTTATCAGTTAAGATTGAACTATGCAGCAACCAAAGCGTCTGGGAATCCCAGATTTTTGAATATTTAATAAATAATAAATAATAATTTTAAACTGATTTTTAAAAGTTGTTTTTGTAGCCCCTTCGAAGTGGTCGCCGCGCGCATAGTAATAATGTAGGTATATTTTCAATACCTTAACGGAAAGTGACACAGGCCTGGAAAGGGGTCTTTTTAGCTGGAGTCAATTTATACTTACATGTTTTTTATGTATGTTCCCCGATTACTCCAAGACGCCTGGATTTTTATCAAAATCGGTTTTCAGTTTTGGAAAATAACGTATTAAACTACGATGTAACATCACAAGGCACTGACATACCTACCATGAAAATGTATAGCCCTAGCTCTTAGAGCAACACGGAAAGTTCCGTGTTGCTCTATGCCCTAGCTATAGTAAATAATACATAATCGGGAATAAATACAGCAGTTTTCATATTTCTTGCATGAAATAGAGTAAATTCACTTGACAGCAGTATATTCGGCTTGACCCGCTGACCTCGCTCGGCGGCCGGTGATGCATGTTTGTGATACTCCCAGGAGTCGTGTGGCGCTGAACTGCTTTTAACCAACTATTCAAGAAGTCTATTGAACTGACCCTTGAACTAAAGATCTCAAAGAGACCGCTAATAGTGCGACATCATTCAAAGAACGGGTTCTTTGAATGATGTCGCACTATTAGCTATTACTATACCGCGCATATCTAGCAATTTTATGGATGTAAGAATTCCTTATTGTCGGCTCTTTGTTATTGGACGACCTTCGTGGCGTAATAGTCACCATGCTAGTCCGCCACCCAGAGGTCCTGGGTTCGAACCCCGGTCAGAGCAAGTTAGAAATTGGTCTTTTTCAAATTGTTATGGGTCTTGGATGTTTATTTAAATATGTATTAAAATATAGTACCTATCGTTGAGTTAGTATTCCATAACACAAGTCTCGAACTTACTTTGGGGCTAGCTCAATCAGTTTTATTTGTCCCTATATATTTATTTATTGAATGAGGCAGCAAAGCGAGCGGAGTTCTGCGAATCTACTTAGTCAATCTGCTATTTTCCAACAAGTCAAATCAGGCACTTTTTTCTAAACGCCAATATAAACATTTTGTATGGGATTTGTATGAAATACAGGCAGATGACGTCATAGTTTCATGGAATCAAATAGCGCTCTTATTTTCCTTGATCTGCAATAATAAATCTATAAACGTGTAAATGGATATGTTCAAAGACAAATAACATTATTTTGCGACGTTTCTGATCAGTACAAAATAATTTATTTTTAGCTAGGAAAATACCCTATTTCAAATTACATATGATCTAAACAATGCAATAGGGATGTGGACTGGGTCAGAAAAGTATTATTCTATTTAGTCCGTCAGTTATATTATCCAAAAACAATGGACACATATTTTTCGGTGTATCAAATTAGTAAAAATGCACAATGATACAGCGCATCGAAGACCCGGAGTGGAGCTTTGTGACCTCACCGCCATGTAATAGTATTTTATGCAACAGTTGTATAAGAAGGTTCATAAAATGCGAATGGCGCAGGTTACGATGCGAGCCTTGGCGAGCATCGTAAGGAGACGCCATCGAGCATTTTTTGACATACTTATACAACGTTGCATACAATACTTTTTCTACGACTACATTTACTAAAATAAATCCAAAAATAAACAAAGAACAGTATGAAATACTACCATATGTTTGCTAGATACTAGGTATCTATGGAGACTTAATTTTTTTTATTGACGTCACTTAAACAAATGTTTTTCATACAGAAAACCGTTTGTTCAGTGACTCTACGTTTCAAAAATGGCACCATATGTAAAAATAACGATTTTATTATGTTGGCAGTATGGTAGATCTAAAGAAAAAAAGTTATAGGTCTATGGCTTGGAGTATCGTTTTGGCGAAATAACGACACATGTGCTATTATATTAGGAATAGACTATAGACTTTTCTGAAATCATATAATCTATGTTCTTATATTAGTGTTCGGGACCAGTTAAAAGACAGAATGCTTATCTTCGTCGCAACACTGTTATTTCTCGATTCATGTATTCCTAAACACAAGGATCTCAAGACAACGTCGATCACAATACCTTGTATTATCTATCTATCGCCAGGTCACCGCCGCGACACAGACTGTAATCTAGAACTTGTTGCTTCTTTCTTTATTCACAATTTCTTGGTGAAAAACTACTACAGTCGTTATATGGAATCTTAGTAAAATGTTGCAAGCTAACATTTTACGGTTCCGTACCTCAAAAGGAAAAACGGAACCCGTATAAAATCACTCGCTTGTCTATTACAGCCAATTTGCTTCAAAACTACCAGACCGATTTTGTTGAAATTCAACTGCTACACATAGTATGTTGATGACTTTCTCTAGGCCTATTATTTTTTATAATTATAGAAAAAAAATTCTTAGCCGTTGAGTCGGCTAAATACTACTTAAATGTTTTGTAGGACAATTGAACTGTGAACAATCGCCCTGTCAGCGAGCTCATGAAAAACTAGGTATATCTGTCGGATAACAGTATGGTGATTAATCGTTCTGTCGGCCAGCGTTGAAAAATCAACATGATTTGTCGGACAAACGTAAGGAAATGAAGTGTACTGTCGGGGAGCCGTAGAAAAGACATGTTTACTCTGATATGATTTGGTGAAAAAATAACGTCAGAATACGGTTGGACAACCGTTAAAATAGAGTTTGCCAATATTGCCTAATTCAAGTGTAAATATTGAGTGCAAATTATGTACCCAATGTAACCGTAAAGTCCAAAACGTTTGACGGTTCATCCGCCGTCACCTCGGGCTGTTTCGGCGACAATAAATAATTAATCACATAATAAACCGGCTTCTTTTGGGCACCATCCGTTTATTTGTTTAATCTAAATGCTAATCGTGCCCCCTCGCCCGCTGACCGGAGGGGGGGAGAGGGAGGAGGCTGTAAACGTTGATTCATGACCTGTGTTTATTGCCTTGGTTTGTAAAATGTTTTGAAGAATTCGATGGTTAAGTCTTTGTGCTTTTGCGATTTCCTGGCAATTCTATTCTCATAGAAAATTGATGTGTCGCTCCAAAGACGTGTCGCTCCAAAGATATATCGATCCAAGGACATGTCGCTCTAAAGAATTTCAGATAATGACCGAGCGAGCGAAGCATCTCAGTTTCGAGAATGGCCTAATGAAGAAAGAATGGAAAAATACTTTTGTCCGGCTGTTCTCGCCTACAGGTCGCATTTCACCACCGATTTTCGTGAAATTTTGTGAGAAGGTTTGAAAATTATATCGATTTTTATGTCGATACAGATTTTCGAATTTTTAAAAAAATGGTGGAAATATGGGGTTTGAAAACTTTAGTAATATCAGTTTTCAGCCAGATCGATTTTTTTTCAAAAATGTCATATTTTTTTTATTACCCATTTTAAGATGCAACTTTTTTGCCTCAAAAATTTGGTATCCGATAAACTTAAACAGGTCGCGGTGACTCGCGAGGTCACAGCTGCAGCTCATAGAGTCAAAAAGTTTTTAGTTTAGAGACACCTTTCTGTAACTTCATCAAGCTGTGATAATGTATATCTATGACAAGAGATAGGACTGTATGTATTCCCAAAACCCTTAGACTGCTTCCTGTCGATTTGTATCAAACTGTAATCAAGCCCATTGTCCTGAGTTTGTGATTTGCGAGTTAGTGTGCGATGAACCACAATCGTCGAAGATAAGACGAGATCCACTATATCAGAAGATCAATTTTTTTCCGGAATTTCATCATTATGACATGCCCAAACTCCACTCAAGATAAGTAAGGCTTGGCTGTGTTTTTATCAATGACATTTAGTTACTGACACTTCGAAAAAGATATAGTATACTCGTATCTATCCATCAAAATCACAGAATCCTATTGGCTATCAAAACACAGCACATCTTCATCCTTATGAGAGAACGAGGGCTTTAGATGCTTGCTATAACAAAGCGGCTTAGTAAAAAAAGTATTATTGTCAATAATTTGTTTTAAACTTACTGTGGAAAGGGTGGTGATCTAAGAAGCGACAAAAGTAGCGCGCGGTCACTAAAGAGTAGTTTACAAGTCGCGCCCGCGGCGGCGCAACTTCCAGGTTGGAAGTTCATCGGATAGAATAACAGGCCACAGCATACGATGAGGAGAAGGTAATGTACGTACTCGTAGATTAGCTACGGACACTGAATGGTTTACAGACACGGTACACCCGCGGCCGAGTATCTTACTACTGAACCAAGCATATGCCATGTAGAAGTAGATCTATGGAGAGTAAATATATATTTTTTATGTCATAGGGCGGCAAACAAACAAGCGGGTCACCTGATGGTAAGTGATCACTGCTGCCTATGGACAACTCCAACACCAGGGATGTAACAGAAGCGTTGCCGGCCTTTCAGGAAGGGAAGATGTAGGGGAAGGAAGAGGGGAGGGAGAGGGGCCTCCGGCTATCTCACTCACCGAACGAAACATAGAAGCGGTGACGCTGCTACTCAGACGTCGAATTTCTGTGAGAGTGTGGTACTTCCCCGGACGAGCCGATCCATTCATGCTACTAGCAAAACAGAGTTTTGCCGGTAGCGTGGCTCTACCACAACTTTATCCCTAATTATTACGACTTTATCCCTAATGGGGCAGACAGAGCATTTTGGGTCTTGCGAGTATAAGCAGGTAAAGCCTAGAGCAGGCCACTTTGTGATGGTGGTAAAAGGAATCAAAATTGTGCGATGGTTGCAAGCCGTATCTCCTAACATAATTCGAATTTTGGCTCATTCACTCCTTCGGCTTTTGCGGTCTGCGCTGAAAGAGAAGCTGGTTTGTTCTTAGTTTTTTTTTTCTTTATCCCAGATTCAAATGTTACATTTTAGCTACATTGATCCTCCGTACTAAATCAATTTTGCTAAAATGTATCATTTGAATCTGAGCGTTTAGATAAATAAATAAATATATAGGGACAAAGCACACTGATTGAGCTAGCCCCAAAGTTAGTTCGAGACTTGTGTTATGGGATACTAACTCAACGATACTATATTTTATAATAAAAACATATATAGATGACATCAAAGACGCATAGATAATAGCCATAGAGTTTATCGTTACTTAAAAAGAAACTTTCTGGCTCCACTACGCTGTGGTTTGCTACAAACACTTGACACTTTACATAAACTAACAACACGCTCGGGCTGATCTTACGACCCAACTTGCGTACACCAACACTGCGCCCAAGAATACCAAGTTTCTACTTTATTTCCTCGATTTGTTTCACACGGCTCTTTGATGTTGTGGCTATGAATGAATAACTAATAACTTTTTATGCGCAGCGGTACAAAACTTAAAACATACTGGAGGGATAAGTGAAAAGAAAGCTCAAAGAAGACTTGTAAAAAGTTACATAGAACAACTCAAAGAAAATACTGTTGTTGAATCAGGTACATACATTTCAGATTTGACATCATTCTTAATTAATGACTTTATGTCATAACAATGTATTCTCAGTCCACATATCTAACTTTAATATCAGTAGGTATAATTGTAAGGTTGACGTTTTTGGAGAAAATGCTGCAGTACAGTTTGTTACCGCTTCTTCTCTCCTTGCGCTTAGGAGGCGGCAGTAAACTTAGTTGTAAGTAAATAATCTGTCGTCAACAACGACCGATTAAAAAATCGAAAGAAAAAAAATGACAATTGTCAAGTGATACAAATATCTAAAGATAAAAAAGATTTTTGACTTTGACAGGAAAAGTAACAGACCTGTAGACTGAAGTAGACGAGATATTTTATTATTTAGTTTGATAACTTTAGAACTGCAGCTTGAATGCCTAAAAAACCTATAAAAAATATGAGATATGAGGTTTAAATGCTACTGCTGATGTTATTTGAAAACTACAAAAATTTGAAATTATTTTGAACATCCCTCCAGCTAATTACAAATGAGAAACATTCCGATAAATCTCTACACTTGATTGTGGTATAATTTTAGAGCCGAGATAAAGCGGACACAAATTAAACAAAGAACAGAAAGATTTTTTGCAGTGCACAATTTACAGTGAATTTATTTCAAGACACTTACTTTAAGATCAGTATTTTACTCTCTAGAAACAAAAGAGAAATTTAAATAAAGTACTTTTATGTTTCTGGAATCTCAAGACACTATTTATACTAAAGTTTTTGACTCACGTGCACGTTTTGGGTAGTAGGTAATTTATAAGAATAAAGAATTAAAAGAGAGCGGAACCTCATAGAAGGCAAAAAAGGTGAAATTCAGTGATCTAAACTAAAACTAGTACGACTTTGGCAGCCACATTATAATTATAACTTCATCAATCACGAAACATTCATCTCAAAAAGAACAAAAGAATTACAGTGCCACCAGCACTTCTACCTCTCTTAAAATGGTACGAACTGCTCCTATAACTTCAGCATTTTGCGACAAAATAGCCGTGGCGGAGCGTTGTTAATCAGAACTTTAATTCCACGCGCAAATTAAACAGGTTAATGCCGTTTATTCAGCTTTCAGCAGTAACTCAGCTGAAATGGCGACGTTACAGCTGGATTGCAGTCCAGCGCTTTGAGAGGATAAAAATTAATAGGCACTCGTTTCTTTGAGACAGAAAGGAACCGAAGATTATGCAAGGCGACTTGTTTGTTTGTTTGTTATAACTTTATTTTACCAAAGAACAAAATAAAGTACAAACATTTCGAAAAAGCGAATATACATTGGTGGAGTTAGCCCATATAGTTCCAGTCAAACCGCGATAAATTGAGAGGATATTTACTCAATTAAAAGATTTGAATTTTTGTCCATCATGAAAAATTCCTAAATAATCTTACTCAATTAAAAGGTTTAAGTCCATTTGAATTGTCCACAAAAATTCAAATGGACTTAAAGTCCATTTGAATTGGCAAAGCGCTAATTAGTATAGGGAAGCTAAGTTTTTTCGTTTCTCATCATTATTTTAAATAGGAAAATAGATGTTTTTTAGTCAAAGATAGTGTCGTGAAATATCGTTAAGAATCAAAATTAGCTGGTGGATAAAAAGTTATGTGTGCCGGGATGTGAGCCGGGACATTTGAATAAGTCTAGAAATATATAGGGGCGCCACCGTCTACGCAAAATTTGAAAATTGTTACACTTTTTTGATGTTTATTGTATGGAGACCACGGAAGGTCTAGTCTTAATCACTGTAGTTTTATTTATCTAGATTGAATCTTTTTTTCCACCTTAAATAATTGGAATAACATTCTTAGGTATTATTTCAACTATTAAGTTTTAGCAGAAAAGTACACATATGCAAACCCATGTTTTGTGCGAGCAACTAATGAAAATGACCCTTTAACCGTTTATGAGCGCAAACAGCGCGTCCCGGGCGTAAACTCAGTCTTAAATACCGCGCGCGGTGTTGCCACGCTCGCACGGATTTGTGGCCCGACCTGCGACCTGCAGGGAAACACCGCACGGTCCAACACTTACTCAAATGTGCGCTTTGTATATTATACATATAAAATGCCCTTTTTTATTAAGTACAAATATTTTAAGGGCTGATTCAGTCCATCATTTTTAAAACAACTTTTCCTAAATAATGTATATCGAAATAGAAAAATAAAACATCATTTTCCATAGTAACAATATCACATGACTACTTCGATTTGTATGAGAACCTAAAATTTTGTTTTCGTATTTCGGTTTGCATTTATTGGTAAAACTGAATCACCTCTTAAAATATTTGTAATGAAAATGGACATTGTACAGATACACTATCACCTCTTTATCACTATTTATTTATTTTATTTCAAAACTTTATTGAGTCAAAAGCTACAAAAGCATTCTATTCCTGTAAAAAAGAAAAAATCTTTGAAAAAAGTTGGCGTCTATATAACAGTTTCAAGACAAAATTATCATTAATACGAGTACAATAATACATATTTAATACAGAATATATTTGTAAATAAAATATAATATATACCTACATACATAAACATATATATGGAAAATAGTAAGAAACAATGAGTTCTGCTAACTCATTATGCTTTCAAACAGACTACCACTATTGAGGTAGACAGAACCTGGGACTGCAACACGTAAGCCACTCTCAGCGCGAGAACAGATATAAAATAATGGATTGCTCGCAAATTTACCTATTGACTGATTCAGATTTTCGGCATGCTGGGACCACGGCAGGTATAACCCAATCAACACACTTTTTTATTTATTTTTAACACCCTCGCTCGTAAAGTGGTTCTAATTTCACCGGTTTTAGATATATAAAGCAGCTCATAAAACACGCGTGCGTTATGAACGCAAATAGTGAAGTTGTATTCTATAACCGCGCTATTTGCTTTTTTTTTCTAATTTGGAACAGTTTGCCGGCCGGTGCTGAAGTGCGATTTCTGAAACGCGGAGTCACCAAAACGAATGGTTTTCCCATACGAAAACCATTCGTTTAGGTGACTCCGCATTTCAGAAATCGCACTACAGTACTAAAAGTAAGCAGCGCGCCGCGCTCATTAAAAAGTAACACGACGGGAAAATAACAGTGTGCATCAAAGTTTTATGGTTAAGTTTTTTAAATCAAAAGTAAGTCTCGAAGTCTCTCAATAGACTCCGGGCTGGTGTTGGAAGATGTCGAGAAAACCGAGTCAGGTGGCGTCACGCTGTTAACGTCCTTTGCGACTGCGGTGCCATTCAGTCGATGGACCACCTTCTATCGTGTCTGAATTGCCCTACGTGGTGTACCATCGAGGACTTAAATGAGGCTAACGACAGAGGAATCTCTGTGGCCACATACTGGTCAAATGTCATTTGAATTAGAAACTATACTGGAACCATTTTGACTTGACAAGTAGAAGAAAATCTAAAAGTTCAGTTTATTGGGTATTTTTCCTCGCAAGTGTATTAAAAAACGTCATACGATATACGTGCGTATATTGGTTAAACACACACTTTATTACGCCCTCGCCTGACTCCGCCTAGTGTGTTATAACCACGCACTTATATCGTAATGTACTATTTCGCTATGTTGTGTTTACATATTAGGCTAGCTAAAGAATCGTGACATGCCATACGGCATGGAAGGTTTACATGAATAGCCCGTGGCAGTGCAAAGCTGGGCGGTCTGCTAGTGTGCAATAATTTCAGTACCTTCGTAATTTTGCAGGTTGTTGCGTCAGTGAGGCGTAGCGGCGCATTGTTCTGTGAACAGGCGATAGCGTGCTCGTAGCGAGCGCTACGCCGTAGACGCTCTACGACAATGCTACGCCGCAGCGATGTAATCTGTTGGATTGTATAGCGTATGGGTGTACGCAAGTGTATTTTTTTTCTACTCCTGTACTGTTATCTGTCTTTTACATTGATCAATGATAATATGACTTAAGAAAAGTCTATACTCTGTTTATACAACAGCACATGTTTCGTAATGTTGCCATAGAGGTACGCATAACCATAGACCATTTTTATTTTCTTAGATCTATCTGCCTTGCTGCCTCGTAGGTTACACGTAGGTTAAGGTTTTACTCAATCTTTTAACAAAAAAGCACAACTACCAACTTAACAAACAACTGAAATCATACTGTTTGTATCATTGATCTACATTTTTTTTTTACTTCTAAATCTATGGTTTGTATTAAATATAAAACTTATAATAAATTATTTACTGCAAACATAAGAAAAATGTTCGATGGCGTTTCTTACAATGCGAGCCTTAGCGAGCAGCTTTGACCCTTCTTAAATGTTTCAAAAATTCTATTATTTTCGTCGTAATATAAACAAAATACAGGTACTATTTAAAACTTTTGCTACGGAAAAATAATGACTTACGAAAATATAGTACGACTTTACGATACAGGATACAGTTGTCCGCGATAGTTTGTACTCGGCTTGCTCTTGTTTGAAGGATATTCGCCGACGTGTGAGTAACAAATAACACACAAAAGGCGCCCCGGGGCGACAACTTTTTGGAACGTCCCGGGGCGGCTTTTTGAACTCAGGGCCCTCGAGTTAGCGTAATTTAACAAATTCTGAGAAGCGAGCTGACGACGCAACATGACTGATTAAACGACAACGACCCGTTTTATTACACTTTGAGAGATGTATTGTTTCTATGACAACACACCTGGAACGAATTCTCATAAAATACCGAATTATTATTTCTGTTTCAATTTATGGACGGAATTTTTGCATTCACATAAGCATTTGTTTGTTATATTTTCTCAGATCGTTTGTAAAAGGTGATATTAACTTTTTGTACTCTCCAATAAGGTAAGCGTCAGTGAGGGGTTATGGTGCAAAATTTTTCTGAAAATCCGTAAAGCGGAGCACAAATCTAAAGCACCGCAAGAAATGAATAAAGAAAGAGAAATTGTTCATTTGGTGCAGAAATATAATTTTAATTACAAATTAACGAACAGTATCAAATTGGTTTCCGCTCAGCATTTGTAATCGGTTTGCCATGACGCTGTAGATGTGGTGCTTCGGAGTCTGTCTCTCACTCGGCGTCGTCAGTACACTGTTATCTAGTCGGATACTAAACGCCGCGGGCCGCGGGCGAGTGTGTATATATGGTATGAGGAGGCAGAGGCAGAGGTCACGACGCTCGGGGCGCGAGGCGAGCGCCGCATATCAAATGACGAGTGGTTTCGACAGAGTCACACTGTTACGAACGTCGTTATAGTTACTTCATTACACTGTCATCACAGACGTATATAAAACGCCGTCGGCCGCGGGCGGGTGTTTGTATGTTGTATGTGGAGACAGAGGTCACGACGCTCAGGCGCGAGGCGAGCGCTGCATATAAAGTAGAGAGTGATCTTGACACAGCCTCACACCGCTACGAACGTCATTATAGTTACTTCATGACACTGACATCTAGACGGATATAAAACGTCGAAGGCCGCAGTCGGGTGTTTGTATATTGTATGAGAAAGCAGAGGTCATGACGCTCGGGGTTCGGGCGAGCGACGCATATCAAATGGCAAACGATCTTGACAGAGCCTCACACCGTGAAAATCGATTTAAATTATTTATGATACCATTTTTGTCTATCTTTGAACTTCATCAGGGAGAAGGAGTATTAGTGGGAAACTTCCTCGCTTAAAAAAAACGCAGTTATGCAGCACATGTGATGTTTATACAGTGTAGTCAAGACGTTACAACCATTTTATGTTAATAGATGGTTATAGACAACTTAACGGTACTTGTAGTATTTACGTCTTTAGACCATCCACCAACGAGCTTGCCCAGCGTAGTGATTATAATCAATCTTTAGTTCAGCATTAAACTGATATTGGCTTAAGAATGAAAGAGCGCTGAAAGCAAATCAGTCTCTGCCCTTGATTAACACCGCGCGCCGACAGCGGGATTGAGGAGAGCGCGAGTCTCTTCATTCAAATTATCAAATCATAAAAAGAATGAATACTTTTCCATTCTGTTCGGTGTGAGCGCGGCCTGTCTGCAGGGCGCGCGGGGTCCGCCCGTCCCTTTATTCAATTCGCCGCTTTGCATAAACTGTTTACACGCGCCGAGAGCCGGATAGTGCGCCTTTTGATGGAACTCCTTCCTGACGTACAAAAACTTTATCTCGTGATACCTTTTACATATTTTCAAAAAGACGTTTTTGTTATAATCATTTGCTGTTCTTGACTTCTGGAGAGTTTTCTATGTAAAAAGTTTAGGTCTTGTCTCATAATGAAAGTTGTATGTGTTGTTAAATTGATAATTACTGTTATAGTCTATATATTATACGTTATAATCTATTCGCTGGCACTCTTTTTCACGTCACTATCACAATCAGACCCCTAAGATTACACACGTAGAAAGTCACATACTTACTTCATGTCTTGGGTTAGGTGGTTTGGTTAGATTTCTTCCATGCTAGTCTGTGAGAAAAGGGAGAAAAGCTAGTCTGTTTTTCCCGATGGTTGACGGGGAGAGAAGGGTATATGCATGAAAAAAATATTTTTTATCTAATCAGTTTTTCCATAAATATTCAGAAGTAAATTACTAACAGTGAAAACAATATAAGAATTTGTTAAAAAACGAACAAGATATAACAATTCTACGAAAATATGTCTATCTCACTCGCAAAAGCGCTATTTTCTATGGCAAATGATGATATGGACTTTGACGTCACCAGTCCATATCGGACTTCTCTTTCTAATTAAAACTTTAAAGTATCAAATGTTCGTCGCTGATTAAGATATTTTATAAATTCTTTCATATTTTTTTACTGTGGTTAATAAGGATTTTATTAAACTATTTTCCCTATTGTAACAATTGTTATATGTTACTGGATCAATAAAGTTTTAATTTAAAAAAACTTTGAAGGTACCAGCTGCTTCTCTTCCCTCGCAGATCGTAGAAGCCAATCGAGGGAATGGGCGAAAATATGATGCGGCTAGCCATCCTACCACCCCAACCCATCACTATTTTTATTTCTTCTTCCACCTTCTAGCCCACCGTCACGATAAAAGTGGCCTTTACGTCTTGTGGCCCTAGGCTCTATTTTCTTAGGGTCAAGACCCAAAATACTTTGTCTCGCCCGTTAGGGTAAAGATGTGATATGTCTTAGGTGTGATGTGTGGCTGAGGATGCAAGAACAGGAACGGGTCGACCTCGAAGAACATTCTGCGACCAAATTGCAGATGTTCTGAAGAAAGGTAATGTGAAGAGTAACTATAACTGAAGAGCAAGCATGAAAAGAGTAATGAGTGTTGACGAAGCAAAAGAGGTTTGCAAGGATCGTGGCAAGTGGAAATATATAGTCTCTGCCTACACCCTTGGGAAACAAGTGTGAAAATATGTCTTAGTTGGAGATTTAGATAAAAGTCCTTCGCAAAATAGGATGCTTTGATTTTGACTAAATCAAACAGGAAATCTGTAAAACCGTTGGCATTAATATATACAGTTTTTTCTCCTGCCACAGTTTTTCCCCCATATTCAGGAGTTTTTTAAAGTCTCGCTATTTGATACGAGACTTCAATGTATTCAGTGAGCTCTCATATGCATTTCATTGTGATACCCGAATAATACTTTAGATACGGCCAGCATTATGTACACATGCGATTGCTTTGTGTCGAAAGGATCAGCGGCGGTGGGCAGCAATAGAAGCCTCCGCAGCGAGCAACGCAGACCACACAGGTGTTTGGAGCCATTCAGTTGCATTCACTTGCATTGAGTTCGCATTGAGGTTGCATTGAGCGCACAATTACAGCTAATGTGCTCCGGGCGAGCCTCGGGTATTAATCGATGTATTGTTCCATCGCAGAGTTTGCTGCCTGACTAGAGCAGTTGCAATGCTTTAGTGTTTATACTGATATAATAAATAGCATAACAATGAAACATAATATGAATAATGTCATGATTTTTAAAAATTATCACATTATTCTGCTAATAATATAATAATGGCAATGTTGAATTATTTAGAAAGTGGCGCCATCTTATAAAAGTTATATACGAATGACATTGACAGGATGACATTTACACATGAAGTGGGTTACCTTTCCGTATTTAAAAAGAAGTATATATCCGGTGTGACAGCGCAGGCGATGTTGGACACACTTGATGGGAGCTGGGCTCATTCTTATCCCAGCAGTGAAGATGGACACACGAGAAGTTGAAGATTAAGAGGGATACGACTCTGAACTCATCACAATGTAGGTTTTATTACATCTGAAAGTAAGAAAGTGAAATTATAAAGCTTCCTTTTTTAAAATATATATATACGGACTAATCACACAGATTGAGCTAACTCCAAAGTAAGCTCAAGACTTGTGTTATGGGATACTAACTCAACGATACTAAGTATAACAAATAGATAAACATCCAAGACACAGGTCAATCTGAAAAAGATTATTTCCTTTGTTGACTTCACCGGGGATCGAACCCGGGACCTCTGGTGTTACTGCCTGGCATGATGACAACGAGGCCACACAGGTCGTCAAAACTTGTTATACGTTTAATAGTGCGAACAGTTAAAAAAATCTAGTGATGTTAATAGGCGATGCGGCTAGGCCATCACTATTTAGATTTCTTTTTCCACGTTCTAGCCCAGCACGCTAAAAGTTGCCTTTGGGTCTTAATGGCCTTAAGTCTTATCTGCTTAGAGCCGCAAGACCAAAAATGCTCTGTATAGTCCGTGAGGGATAAAAACGTGATAGCGTATAGAGTAAATAAAAAGCGAAGTATTAAGCGTAATAGGACAAACTCCATTCTGTAGTTTGTAACGTGCTCTCGTGCAAAGTTGATAATAGGGATGCGGATTGGGAAAAAATATATTATATCATTTAGTCCGTCGACTAGATGATCCAATATATTTTCAAAACTTGAAACCGACTTCACCCCTTAACTACACACAAAGAATGCCCTTTCAAACAAAAATGAGTTTTCCAAATCGGTCCAGGCGTCTGCGAATAATCGGTGATATAAATAAAATATAAAATACATAAAAAAATATATTTCAACAAATTTATAACATCCTCCTTTTTGAAAGTCGGTTAAAAGTAATGGACCCATATTTTGTTCAGCAAAGTAGTAAAAATTCACAAGATACACGTCTTCGAAATTTCGGAGTGGGGGTGATTTACGTCACTTTCTGTTTAAAATCTTACCTGATTGTTTAAATTCATATAAATATTCACCAGTTCATACGGAAAGACGACTTTGATATGAACCTTTTTTAGTGTACCCGGCCACCGATAGATAGTGTTGTTAAAAACTTAAATCGCGGTATGGTTTGTTTTTAATTATTTACTATATTGTTTCTTGAATATTGTCATTCGGTTAGTATATAAATATAGGAAGCCGGGCCTCTGGCCCGCTCCTCAAACCTTGTCCGGGTAAAGTAGGAAATGCCGTCCGAGGCAACCTATGTATGTCAATACAAAAAAAATATGTCGTTCGGTCGCGTTTTTGTACCACGGCGGTGGTAAATAATGTGTGTGTTTTATTGTGGAGCTCTCTACAGTGATTGTTCGAAGTTTGAACACTGATCGTGACTTCAGGCGAAATTTTAAATGCGCTGTATATTCATCATTATTTTTGCCCCTCAGAGAATAAAAATAATTCGTATACCATAGACCTAAAAAAACTGTATTACACCCGAGTGCAGTCAACTGACCCTCCTTGTGAGTGACCCTTAAGAGGATTTGTATCGACGTCACAAGTTGGGAACAAATGCGGCCGTTGGCGAGGTGTGGTCGGGCGGATGATCCGCGAGCGCGGACTTCGCATTGTGTGTAGATACCGTAGCTACAGATCCGCATACATTCTAAGCAAATCTTTATCCCTTACTTACAGGCTAAACAGAGCCTAAGACTAGGATCATAAGTCCAAAAGACTATACCTTTTATTGAACAAAATAAATAAATAAATACAGGACAAACTAATGTGCAAAAGGCGGCCTTATTGCCAAGGAAGTTCTTCCAGGCAACCTCGCTTTATAGAAAAAAGTAAGTATAGACATCATAGGTAGGCGTTAGATGGAAAAGCGAATTAAAATAGTGACGGGTTTCTACCGCATTGCTTATGAGAGAAAAGCAGCAGAAAGGTTTTCTGTTTTATTATTTCTTCCAGACCAATGTTTAAATAGCTATTTCTAGTACTAATAAAATTTTGTTATATTTTATTTTAGAAATAAGGTTCCCGTTTCTCAATGTTTGTATAATTTGGTTTATGGCAGGAAGTAGATAAGATTAATTCGTGATTCCACTGAATTACTTAACAGATATATATTATATAAGGAGGCTTTGAGTGGTATGAAGACAGATAGACTCACCGGGGTTCATATATCATAAAATAGCAGTAGCGAGCCTCTCTGAAAATTCATGTTCATATTATTATTATTTTTAAAATTTGCAACAAGCACTCATGCACTTTTCATTACATTGTCATATGAGGTCTTATTATTTGACAAATTTTACCTTTATAGGCTAAATAAAAATACTTGGTCAGATCTGTCCGCACAGCGGCTGTGTCGTAACGACACAAGTTGCACCGAGTCCGGGAGCCAGCAGTCTTCACCTGGGCCCTAACTGCGTTTGTTGTGTGTTTGTGCTCTTCGCGACTTCGCCAGATTATGATAATGTTCTAGATTTGTTTGTTGTGCGCTAAGTTTTTCTAGGACTTGGAAAACATATGGAATGAAAACGACAACGAGTCTCATGTCTATTGCGTGGTGTCTCGATATGAATATTGTCCTTTAATTAAAAGAAAATTGAGCGATTATGTCATACATAACCCAATCCATTGTTGGTAAAGAAAGTAGGTACGATTACTAAAATAAGCCATGTAATAACATTGACATTATGTGTTTTGAGTTTCAGAGCACAATCTTTAAAATAATCCAAGCTTTTTACCATAATTCCTGCGAAGATTACCCTATTTCAGGTATGTGACCGAAATTGTGACCTATCCGACATAGTTGTTTGGCAGAGGGGGCGAGGTGGAGAGCGGGGCACGGGGATTATGACACGCGGTGAGTGTAATCAACCAAAATCACAAAGCAAGCGGCTTTGTGACGCACCGCGACCTATGTGTCGCCGCCCGCCGCCTCGCTCGCCACCACGACTGCAGCCATTGCGTTGTTGACACTATGTTTACACTCGGAAGTCAGTTAATTTACATTAGCATGATCTGAGATTAACTGTGGAAAGCTGCTCCACAGTTAATCTCAGATCATGCTGAGATTAACTGTGCTGAAATTTTGTACATTTTTATTTCTAGCTAATCAGATTAGAAAATTTAATTTATGACATTACACTTATCAACTTAGTGAGTTGTTGTGAGTTGTTTGCATTGTGAGTTGACGTCTGAAAATGCTGCAGTGCAATTTGTTACCGCTTCTTCTGCACTAGCGCTTTGGCAGTAAAGTAGCTGTAAGTAACGTCAACAATTATGCATCAAAACAAAGTGACGATTATTAGGAGATATTATAAATACCCTGTGATATATGAATTTGAATTTAAAGGCAAATACTTACATGTATTTTTGAAGTTTTTTTGGTATTCAATAAAAAAATGCATTTAATTAAGCATCGTAAACTTACTTCAATCAAATTATAATACATGGCATAAACGTACGATGTCAAGTTTTCCGAAAAATTTAACTTTCTTAACCAATTTCTACGGGACCATCTAACAAGTATAACCTTTCCAACAATTTTTTTTAAATCAATCCAGGCGCCTTCAAATAATCGGTTAAATACATAAAAAAGATCTCAACGAACTGATGACCTCCTCTTTTTTGGAAGTCGGTTAAAGGATTTTAAACATATTGTGTCCTCGTCTCAATTCTGAGAATTTGTTGAATTACGTTAACAAGTTGACTCGTACAAGGACCGCGAGTTCAAAAGCCGCCCCGGGGAGGTTCCAGGAGTTGTCGCCCCGGGGCGCCGCTCGCTGCGTGTCACTGTACACATGTTTGCGGAGATCCAGCCTAGAGGAGGTATACTGCAGAGCATGGAATCGAAGTTCTATATATAAGTCCCGTTTCTGCAGCATCTCGGGTATGTTCGCAGCGGTTCGTACCGACTGCTTTCATGCGACTATGCTCAAGCGGGCCGCATCTCTAGAGCGCAGGACGCGAGCCAGCTCCAACGCTGTCCTGGCGATGATTGCTGGTAGTGTAGGCTGTCCCTATGTCTGGCATTGCTGTAATGGACACTTGAGCAGCAGTGCTGGATGGAGGAGGGGTAGAACATTTTAATTATATTATTAAATTATTTTTTATTATTATTTTTGTGTATATATTGTATATTTCAACCTTTTTTGTGCTTTTATCGGTCTTGTAACCGATATTTTATTTTATTTTATTTTTTATAGAAGTTGCCAGTTTCATTCTTAGCTGAGCTATTTCCAAGCTCGGTGTGCTTTTGTAACCTCCGACCAAACAGAGGGATGTTATAAGTTTTGAGGTCTGTCTGTCTGTTTGAACGCAGGAACCGACTTTGATGCGGTTTTTTTATACGTGAAATCAAGTTGCGCTGCGGTGGTTCTTAGCTATGTTTAATAAAAAATCGGTTCAGCTGTTTTAAAGTTGTTAGTAACGCTTAAAAGTCAGGGTTTTCTCTAGGAAATAATAAATGGCGCTACAGATATCAAGTCGAATCGGTAGTTTCGCTTCTCATCACTAGATGGAGTTCTTGAAAGATTTTTTAATTTGCCTTACAAATAAACTATGTTCTTCAAACGGCATGGTCTGGCCATAGGTCATCCGACGATGCGATTAAAAATGCAAAAAAACGATTTAGCTGTAGTTTTATGTCTGGCTGCTGACGTCAACAAGTTCGTACTCACAAATTTGTACAAAAGCTGGCGACAGACGTTCAGATGTGGCCTAGTGGTCAACATGCTACGCTGTCACACCGGAGGTCCCGATTTCGATCTTCCGGTCAGGTCAAAATGAAAAATGATCTTTTTCAAACTGACCTGAGTAAGCCTGTGTCGCTCCCCTTTCAGGTACCTTTTGAGAATATACCTACGAGTACATTATTACTACTCCGGAGCGGAAAATTCAATTACATTAATTGTTTCTCCAGAGTAATAAAAATGAAATTGGCTTGCAATGGATCTAAACGAAGGGGTGAGGAGTTCTGACGAACGACCAAGTTAGGATGAAATCTAATTTAGTAAATGACTGGGTCACGCGTAGTTCTGCTTTTTTCATATCTCTTTAGAATACAAAATTGTTCTAAATGGCTGAACCAGCACATTTACGGTACCTTTTCCTTGTAAACCCACCAAGCTATTTCCACTATTTTACTTAAAAGTGTTTGTTGTCGACTTTCTGAGAAACCCTGTGATAAACTCTTGCGTTGCCAAAATGAAGTTAAACCAAATTACATTTTCCCCTTTCAAACATCCTTTCCCAATGACGTCATCGTAATTTCTATTAAATTAACTCTTCTAATTGTTACTCACTTTTACTAACTGTAGAGCCCTAAAGATGCTGTTACATTTTTAGTTTACGCATCAATTTTCCACAACGTCGCATTACTACACTACACGTAGCTATATCGCTACGGCGTAGCAATGTCGTAGACAGTCTACGGCGTAGCTGTCGTGTAACTACAACTACCTTCTGACTATCAATGTCTTTAGTTGTGTGTATTTTCAACGATGATCGTGAACATAGTCAACAAAAAAAAACATAGAAATTGAATTGCGAGTGTCAGATTGAATTTATTAAAATAGACGCGAACAAAGCCGTCTGCAAAATAGAATAGCCACTATCTACTTTATTGAGGTATTTTAAAATGACGGTGATCTTTTTTTTTAGAATGAGTGCTAAAACATCAATAATTTTTGACACATTGAGTCCATAATAGTAAATTATTCTTGAAAAATGGTGAAGTGCAAAAACACAATCAGTCAGTCGTGTGACACTATCAGTAGTGATCAGTTACATTTTTTAGCAAATTCAGATTTAGAAATTTAATTATTACAGTGGTCTAGGGAAAACACAAAGTAAACCTCCAACTGGAACCGCACAAAATATGTGGTAAATTCGATTAAAAAGCACTAATTTACCCCTTGCCCTCGTACAAAATTCGGTATTTGAACACAGGTCTCAAAGGCTTTATTCCGAACTGAATAGCGAATTATGCAGAGCTTGCGACCTTAGCTGAACTAAAACTAATAACGAGGGAATTAATGTTGCGGGTAACGATTCTTGCCTTTTTGGATACACTTTTAGGAGAAATGTCTTCCTTGTTGTACCTATTTTACAAAGATTGTTTTGTTTATTTATTTAATTTACTACACTTATAATCTTAAGGTTAGTACAAAAAGTACAACTTAATGCTAAGCATTGTCTACCAGTTCACCTTTGGGACTGCATAAAAAATGGTGGATGGGGTGCAAATTTAATTAGATAAGTATATCGAAAGGAATGAATTAAGATGTATTTAATTACATAAACTATACAAAGTATAGATATATATTCCAAGATACAACAATAAAGTGTACAATTTGTGAGACGTAGCAATTAAGGCAGAAATATGCATGAAAAATTATTTATATTGTAATGTGCGAATTGGAAATAAATGACTTTATTATTATTATTATTATGTTGGTACGCTTTTGAGCCACGGGTCCATGGGGACCCGGTCCTTTAAGGCGTTCATGGGGCCAAAGCCAATATGAAGAGGCCTTTTAGTACCTTTTTATCTAAAATGTGAGATGGCTGCATCTATGGAGGTCTATCCCTTAATGTACCATTGAGATGCACCAACGGACAGTCCTCCACAGCTGCTGAACTATTGCCAGGGAGAGATTTACTTGGTTTGGGCTTTATGGATGGGATGTTAGTGGACCGGATAATTGGGTTATGGAGTGAGATACGGACATCTACCTAAAAATCTCTCACAACATTTTAGCCTGGTAGATGGTGACTCGCTGCTCGTTGGCTACACTGCCTGTGGGCACCCTAATTAGCCACAAAGATGCGGCCAGGGCGCAACACAATGTGAGCAGCTGAGGGTGTCGAGAGGTGCGGCTCCGGTTTCACCATCACGGGGCTTACCCCCGAGAGCGGGTTTCCCCGTTATTACGCCATTACGTGCAATACACTTCCACCCTGGAGCGTATGTTCTGCTCTTGCGACTCCACTCTGGCCGGCCAGCTAAGGCAAGACAGAGGCGGGGGGTGTGTAACTGTGTGTATGTGTGTGTGTAAACGCATGTGTGTATGGTCCCCCTGGAGGTAGGGTACGTGGTGTCGCCACTCACCATCAGCTCGCCACAAGCTGCCCTGCGTTGACTGACTGCACTGGGAATCCAGTGGGCGATGGGGTCGTCACGTCCCGATTATTATTATTATACATAGTATAAATATTGAAATATTTATAATTTCATTTATTACTTAATTTTTAAATATTTATATAGGTAAATATTTCAAAATTAAGTAATAAATGCAAATTATAAATTTACATGTATATAAATACGTTACAGTATCTAAATATGTAACGGGTACTTTATCACAATTTTTATCTTGGACTGGGTAGACAGAGCTAAGGGCCGTAAGGCCCAAAGGCCACATATTTAAGCGTAATGATATGAAGATGGAATAACCCACCAAGTGCGAGTTGGACTTACGCACGAAGGGTTCCGTACCATTATCTATAAAAAATCACGTTTGTTGTATGGGAGGCCCCTTAAATATTTATTTTATTTTATTTTTAGTTTTTTTTTATAGCGGCAATACAAATAAATCATCTGTGAAAATTTCAACTGTCTAGCGATATCATGGTGGCAGAACGACAGACAGATGGACGGACGGCAGCGGAGTCTTAGAAATAGGAACACTATTTTTTTAAGTAGTTTAGTAGTAGTAGTTTTACCTTTTGCATACGGAAACCCTAAAAAGAGGATCGAAATAGTGATAGATTGTTATCACCAACGTCTATTAACATGATTCAGATTCTCGCCTATTCCCTTGATCGGCTTTTAAGGTTTTCACGGGAAGAGAAATCGCTGGTGCATTCTACGTTTTTTTCTTCTCTGTTATCTGATCTGCATAATTAAATAAATCATTTACATTCCAAAAGGTACGCAATTATTTGAATATTTAGATACCTGTACCTGTTGTTGTTAAAACTAGAAAAATATACTATACTAATTCGTTGCTACAAGGTATGCACATCATGGGAACTCTGTTTTGCTCCAAGTTTCGCCATTTTATCCGGAAAAGTTCAGCGAGTCAGGCAATTATGTGCGAAGAACAATCCGCGTATAATCGACGCGTGGCGCGGAGTGGCGCGACGTGGCCCAGCTTGGTGAGACGTGGCGTGTCGTGGCTTTTGTTATGAGCGTCGCGCGGCTGAAGAATAAAATATTGACAGTAAAGAACTAAAGCTAAATAAATAAATAAATATTAAATAAATAAATAAATATATACGGACAAATCACACAGATTGAGTTAGCCCCAAAGTAAGCTTAAAAGCTTGTGTTATGAGATACTAACCCAACGATACTATATTTTATGATAAATACATATATAGATAAACACCCAAGACCCAAGACAATTTAAAAAAGGCCATTTTCCAACTTGCCCAGGCTGGAGATCGAACCCAGAACCTCCAGATTGGCAGTCACAGAGGTCGTCATAAAGCTAAAGCTTAGCACATTTGTCATACAATGCAATATGTAGCACAGTGCAGATTAGCACTTACTATATACTTATAGTTTGTGCTCTAATTTTGTATTATACTTTAAGGATTTACCCAATCATTAAAGTACAGATGTCATTTTTTATTTTACTTCACAATATCAATCTCGAATACTGGTTGATCCATTTTGGAACTGTATACAATGTGGAAGGGACATACCCGTAATAAAACAAACCACGGGCTATTAGATCACTATAAAATAATGAAATTAAAAAAAAACGGCAATTCCACACGAAAGTGTGCAGCTGCCCGAGCAATTTGTATGGATATGTAGATTTTTTTGTTTTTGATTGTTATTTTATTATCATTAAACTATAGTGATCTAATATAGCCCGTGGTTTGATTAATTACGGATACGTCCCTTTCACGTTGTATACGCAAAGGGTGTGTTGCTGGCAACATTGACACACCGGCGACCACCAGACGGCGCCGCTTGCAAGAACGTCAGAGCGGACGGGCGACGCAGCGCACTTCACTCAAATCGCGAAATGACAGATCGCGGCTGTCACAATCTTCGACACTAGACATGTCGTTCGTTCAATCTTTAGGATCTCAATCAATACTGAACCGTTCAGTAGGCGACCCGGGTCTTTCGGCCCGTTCAATCGATTGATTGGTTTTCTCACGAAACAATCGTTAAGGCGGCCCTTCCCGGCGGCTCTGTCGTCAACGCGAGCATATTTCGAAAAGCTTGTTTTTCATCCAGGGCAATGCTAAAAAAAGGCAAACCAAAAAGAGAGAGATAGCGTCTTAGGGCACGGTTTGCACTGTATTGAATGAAATTAGGATTATTATTAACTATCCATTGAACAAATATTAACTATTCATAGGGTGCGGAAATTTCATAAAACTTGTTCCAGGATATACGTTTTTGTCAGTAAGCCTTACAAGTTTGTGAAGGTAATGTTTTTTATTTAAAATGTTCATTACATTTGCGAGGTTTCTATCGAAATATTTTTACAATTAATGAGTACTTTATGAACGGTCGAAGTTCAGGTAAAATTTGTGCAAAAAAGCAGATTTTTGGAGGCGTATACTGAACTTGTTTTTTCAAATATTCATTTTATATTTCAATAGAAACCTAGAAATAGTGCACAAGATATCTATTAGTTCAAATTTTTTCATATATATATCATATATATTCCATAATCACGTACGAGCGTTTGTATGAAAAGTAAGACGGGAAGGCTGCTCTTAACGGCTTCCGATCGCGAGCGAATAGATACTGTGGTGCCATTTTTCAAACGCGGAGACATTAAAAGAACGGTTTTTTGTATCAAAAAACCATAATGTCTCTATTTACATTTTGTCAAAAACTGCCAAAATAGCGCGCGAAAAGAATTATACGTCACCCCCCACTAATGACAAAGACTAATCTTCAATTAGTCTTTGTCATTCAAAATTATTTTATTTCTAGAGTGAGAGTTTCTTTTACGCAGATCATAAAGTTTACAGTAGCAAATACTAGAAAGTGTTTATATCTTAGTAAAAATAAGTAAGCAAAAATGGACTCTTAATATTGCATTTTTATGTGAACTTTCGTAAACATTCAAAATCGTGTCGCAGTGTCGCTCCGTTCGTTCGCAGGTCGCAGCGTAGGCGCGGGTCTGTCAGTGAGTGTGAGGGGAGCTAAATCGATCGCGAACGAAACGGTTCGTTTCGTTCGCCGCCATCGATTCGACCCAAAGCCGGCCGAAGTAAAAAAAAAGCCAGAAACGAACGACCGAATCATTTTTGTAAAAGTGAACAAACGGGTCGTGACGAGCTAATGACCAGTTCCTGTTGATTCGTTCAATCGCGAACGACTCATTTCTATTCGACACTTGTCATCTGCGCTCCGAGCAAGTAGCTGCGCACTCGTTTTGCCGTCGGAAACACGAATTTTTGTACATTTTATTTTAAATATTTACTCCAGAATTACAGTCCATTACAAGTTCAAACCTAGTTTCTATCAGCGCCGCAATAGGGATCCTAAGTAGCTTCAGTTAACGGGTCCGCTCCGCTACACGCAAACGTGATCTTATTTATTACCTATACTACTTTATTTTTCATTTATAATATCTAAACATTAAGCTTCAAATTTTAAACTGTTTGGTGACAATATTATTTTGTGCACCAAAGCTACGCATTTATATCATTTCTAGCGTCACATTTGTACCGTATCTAATTGTGGTCAGAGTCACGAGTGTGGCAACACCGCGCGGCGCATTTATTGTCGAGTTTGTCCCGGACTCGGGACGCGCTGTTTGCGCTCATAAACGGTTAAAAGGCCATTTTCATTAGTTGCTTGCGCAAAGATGTGTTTGTTTTGTCATTGTTTAGAAACATGTGTATATTTCTGATTAGTATTAATAAAAGTAGCCTTTATGCTCGACGCTGCTTTTTTTGACGCTTTCTTGTTTACTGGTGCTGGTCGAAATCTCTCCATTCCGCTCGATTCCATCTGTCTGTATCACATTTGTAAACTAAACAGATATATTTGTAATATTATATAAACAATATCTTTGTTGTCCTCGTCCTCTTCACTTTCTATTTGACCCCGTGCGTTCTTTATTCCTTAACGACTTTACCGTTTTTCGCCTATGAACTCAAAATATTTAAATATCATTTTTCAGCTCAATATACTAGGCCTCCTTAATTTTTTTTAATATCACAGATCGACAGGTCGGAAAATGCTATCATTTTCCGGCAACACTGATCAAATCATCTAAATACCAGTAAGCAGATGTCCTCCCAGCAATATCTGAAATGTTCTCGAATAGCGCCCGCGTACACGAAACGTGGGCGTTTTTAGGGTTCCGTTCTCAAAGAGTAAAAACGGGACCATAGGGTCACGTTTCGTTAGGGAGTCTTAGTAATAGAAATACTAAGACTCCGCTGTCCGTCCGTTTGTCTGATCATCTGTCTGCCACCAGGCTGGATCTCATGAACTGTGATAGCTAGAAAATTGAAATTTTCACAGATGATGTATTTCTGTTGTTGCTATAATAACAGTCACTAAAAATAGAATAAAATAAATATATAAGTGGGGCTCCCATAGATACAACAAACATGATTTTTTATCGAGAATGTTACGGATCCCTTCATACGCGAGTGTGACTCCACTTAGCCGGTTATTAAAAACTATTTCATCAATCCGTTCTCTACGACATGTAGGTAGCTTTGTTCCGTATATGCCACTTCAATGAGCTAATCTGCTGAACTATGTTCCTAAGCCTCAATATTGCAACTCCGCAAATGATCTTCGCACGTGTTATGGCTCCTGATTCTGTATTGATTATTTACTATCAAATATCCAGCGCCTAACCGCATATTCAGTGAACCGTTCGGCACCGAACAATGGCTCAGATGCTATCTTCCGAACCATCAATAACTATATTGGTTTCCCTGTCCTAACGGCTATGCGCCTATACAATACGTAACTACATATTATCACGATAGGTAACGGTATTATAATAAATTACCTATAGTTTGGTGCATTATTTGTGTGTGTTAAAACTACTGAAAAAGTTTTCATTATTCTAGAGCGAGATTTTGTAATCCGATTTTTCCCAACAAGTCAAATCATACTTTTTTCTAAACAAAAAACAAAGGATTTGTAATACAGATGGCGTCATAGTTTCTTGGAGTCAATCTTCGCTCTTATTATTAGTTTTTCTGCAATAATAAATCTTAAATCACTTCAAACTCGATAAGTTCAAAGACAAGTGACATTATTTTGCGACGTTTTCTTTCTTATCAGTATAAAATAATTTATTTTTACCCAATTGCCTTAATTAGGTACCTATGTTGGCAATTCCTGTGACATACATTTCTGACTAAAAGAAGTCGTAAATGAAATAACCTCCTGATTAGGTCCCACTTGTCATCGCGGTAATTGCAGCGGACGGCGGATGGCGGCGAAATTGCAATGGCGGATCACGGCACAAAGACGAGGGCCCTCGAGCTAAGAGGTTGGCAGCAAGTTTGCAAAGCATGGTTTAGTGTTGAGTCGTGTTCCTGTGAAGATAAATTATGGCGATGAAATTGCCGAAATAAAAAACTAAAAAACTGGCTAAAAGACAAAGGCTAAACTCACGATCTGGTTATACTGAGAGTCAAACAGCATTTTCACCCGTCAAACTAGTCGTTGTAATAGTAGTAGTAGTCCCCGCTAGAAATAATATTCTCAGACGCCTAACAACTTCATGGGGAGCAGCTCCAACAGTCATGCGTATTAGTGGTTTGTGTCTGTGTTTCACAGCCGGAGAATACGCAAGCCCTGTTTGGAATCGGTCGGCGCACGCAAATCAGGTTGTCATCGCTTTGAACGAGACTTTTATAGCTATAACTGGATGTTTAAGACCAACACCAGCAGAAATGCTGTACCCTCTGGCAGGCATAGCTCCGCCCCACGTACTCAGAGAAGCAGCGTGCTCGGTTGAAAAACCAAAACAAGAGACGGATAAAAGGCACCCTCTATATAACTGTCCACCAAAACCTGCATCTAGACTTGTAAGCCGAAATAGTTTTATGCTCAATACCAAAGCAATTAGCCCTTTAACTTTGGATTTTTTCAAGTTAAATCTATGGAAAAATATTCGACCTCCACCTCCAAGGTTTATCGCTCCTGCAGAGTAACGGCTCTCTGGCCACGACCAGCCATGGTCAGTTTGGAAGTCACTTAACAGACTGAGGACCCAGGTAGGACGCTGCAAAAGCAATATACAAAAATGGGGTTGCACAGACAATGCTGTTGCTGTGGCCTCCTACTGGTCAGATGCAATTAGAGAAGTTTAGTCATCGACATGACGAAGAAGACCCGTCAACATACAGCAACACTTGGAAATACATATATTTACAGCCTCCTACTTTCTTTAAATCAACTAACTTGTACTTGACTAATAGGTAGGTATAAATATTTATAACTTTCAGTTAAAATGTGATTAAATTGGTCTGTCAATGTTTAATATACCTACACATCCTTTCCAGTAATAAATCATTTATTCATGAACATAAGAAACCTAATAATAATCTAAATGAACTATATTGGTGAGTAACGACACCACGGACCCAAGTGCTCCAGAGAGCCGGTCAGAGCCCTCGTCCCCGACGTGTCTTCGTTGGTCGGGGTGGAGACCCAAGAGGGCTCGCAGAGCTCTCAGCTCTGCATTCCCTTATTTGGCCGTGCAGAGAGGGGTCGTTAGAGCTGTTGCTCCAGGGGTGGAAGTGTTAAAGGGCATAACGCCGCGAGTAACTTCGGAGAAAGCGCAGCACACCTCTCTACACCCCTGAGTCGCCTGCACCGGTGTTGCTGCTCCTTTACCGGCAATTATTGTCGGCGAGTTTGAGGGGCCCATCTAGTGGGCGGCAAGCCACCACCTGTCTACAATAGTCAGTAATCATGATTATAGCAGGTAACGTTGCTATTGCAATATCCCAGCATCAGTCCATCCCACTCTCATTCCATAACCCATAGACCTTTCCCTTCTTCTTACAATAGATATTTCTCCTGCCGAAAGCTATTCAAGGGTACACCTTTTATAGGTATATTCAGGAATGGGTTTTGGCGGGAGCGCCACATTACATCAACTTCTCCAAAGGGCCTCTACGTGTTGGATCTGTATCCCCACGCAAGCCTCTCAAAGGACCGGGATGAAAAGACCCGTGAAACTAAAGGAAATCTAAATGAACTATATGAGTATCAAACTAAACCAGACATTAATACTATCATAACATTGCTACGCTAGATAATGGTACTTTCTTATATAAAAGATGTGCAACAAACAGAAATTCATAGATATTCAATGAATCTTTCGCAACTTGAAATAGTGTAGCATTTGTAATCTTGACCTGAAATGATGCAGCGTTTGAAATATTGCAGCCGCTGGCGGCGGATAATTCATTATTGTATTAGCTCGCCGGGTCTGGCTCAGATCTCACTCAAACTTTCATTATCCTATGCAATTCCAAGCACCACTCTGCCTTTTTTCTGATGTTGAAGGGCAGACATCGACGACGCTTGCTTTGTAGATATGCCGATGCTTGTGTCATGCATTTCAGCAAGTTATTGCTGTACCTAATAGAGGGATGATTTTTTTTACTCTTTTCTTTAAAACTTTATCAAAATGAATTCCAAAAGGGGAGGTAAGGAGGATGCGAGGTAAAGCTAACTCCTAGTTCATTCATTCGTACGGTCAATTATTAACAAAAATGAGTATGTAGTTACTTTAGTATTTTGTGGAGAATGGAACCAAATACCTATATCCATTTTGTAATTCTATTTAATTGTTAAACCAGGGATAGCGCACCGCACACAACCATACGACCATTGTATAATTAGTGATCGACTGCGCGATCTGTAACCGGCTGCGGCGTCAGGCGGGGCGGCGAGCGGCGCTGTACACGCAGATACCGGCATTTGCATTAAACAACCGCTAAACACCTATTCAAATGAGCCGCTCCCGCCGGCATCAGCGTGATTCCCCGGTCACTCATGCGGCTCTAACTGCTCTGAATTACGGCCGCTCCGACACGTTTTGCTGGATTTACTGATAGTTCCTACTGATTTAATATTTATCTTGTTACTATGTGAACATTGTGTCTAATGCTGCCTTTAAATCGTAAAGCACGTTGCGTTGCGTAATGCCTACACCGAAGGCTGCTCCATGATTTACAGTCCTTCACAGCCCTACGATATACGGTGTTCTATAAAATTCTTGTAAATATAATAATAAATAACTGTATAGCAGTAATGAGGAAAAGATGCCATTTCTATGTTGCATTATTTATCATCACAAGACGCTAGGTAAGTGTGAATGTGAACTAAATGCTAAACTTCAAATGGTGTTTAGATATTCTTAGATACATACTTGTTAGAGGATTTAGGAGTATAAAAATATAATTATTTGCTTGAGTAATATATTATAATATATAAAGGGTTTTTTAAGAATTCAAGACGCAGAACAAAAGTGTAAATTATAATGTTTGGTATATTAAATATTCTAACTAGATGTAGCTACCAGAATTTTTAAGTTCGAAGTTATGCCAAATCGATCTAGGAATTGTCGAGATATGGAATTCACGAGTTTACAGTTCGGGGTGCACTAGTATTTTAGAGAAATAACTTTTCCATCTTACGAGTTTAAAGTATCGTCCAAGTCTCAAGCAGGCACTTTGTACGCATAGAGACGGCGTCCCTGCCTCCTACAAAGGCGCGCAAACAACATTAGCTCGCAGAGACTCCGTAAAAGACATCCGCCTGCTGCAGGCCACTAAATTGAGCGCGAGGAGCTGCACTCAAGCCCCGCGGCTTTCGCAGCCGAGGGCGGATCCAGGGCTCGTGACGTGACCCGTTACCGCCAGTGACTATGTAGAGCCTTCCGTTAAATGCTTATACATATTTTTTCTTTTATTATGTTGCGAAGACTTCTTATCAATTTAATGTGCATTCCAAAGATGCGTAGGTATCTAAGCTAATAAATTCTGTGTACCTATCAGTAGCGTGCATTTCATAGGGACATGCTTTGTCAACTTTATTTTGTGCCACTTTAATAATATCGGATGTCAGATATTTGCGTACCCTGCAGTAACAATTTTACGTCACTGCTAAGTATACTTGTTGGCCTTAGCTGTTGGCACTAGGTTGGCACATATCACATAGCATACATTATTATTTTAAATTAAAAAAAAAACAGATTTCAAAGCGTTCACACTCGTCTAAAGAACTTCTCAATTCTAAAATTCGGAGGCCAGGCGCGTACTCCCATGGTTTCTTGTATAAATATGTTTCAAAAAAAAAAATATTTGCCGTATATATAAACTTCCTTAACAGTTTATATTTAACCCCCCCCCTGAACCAACCGCTAGATACACCCTTGCTCCCCCTGTGTATACACTACACTGCATATATTATTTACCGGGACCGGGAGGGTCGCCGTCCGTCACCGACCTCCTCGAACTTACCGATTGCATAATAAATGACCACCAAATATTCAGCCTAATCTCATCAAGTAGGTGGACTTATCTGTTCCTAATAAGATCAGTATTGCAGACGCACGTCTGAACTTGAGATGATTGTGTCTCTGTCCCGGTGAGACTAGGATCGATACGACAAAGTTGCTCGCACGAGTACGAACGGTTGAGAAAGTAACACGTGAATATGTAATGAGTTGTTGTTGCGATGTGGCCGACACGACGACACGAGACACCTCCGTTAATCGATTCCGAGCGAGACTGAAAAGTGAGGAAGTGAACGACGGTGAACACTTTATTTTCAAAACATACTGGAAACCATAGACGTACGAGGCCCGGAACAGAGGTGGCAGAAATGAGTAATAGGATAACCTAACCTAACCTACCCAGTCATTGTTCCGAAGCTCAACTTGTATGGCTTGTATCTTTTTCCAGCAAAAAAAAAATAGTTACCAACCGTATTTATATGTATTTTTATTGCATACGCCTGTTGACTGAATCACATGAGTAATCTAATCGATATCTACCTAGTCACTGTTCGGAGTTCAACTTTTCTTTATTTATCTTTTTCCAGCAGAAAAATAAGTTTACTTACCATATTTATTTATCTACATGTAAAGTACACGGAAAATGTCTAAGAACAGATAATACATAAAATAGTAACATTTACTTTTTTATTTAAAAAAAATTAAGGCAAATCTACAATAGGTGGACTTAATGCCAAAGCATTCTCGCTCTGTCAACCTTGGCAAAGAACTTTGTACAAAGGCACTACTTATAAGAGATTTTTATATAAGGAAGGCGATTTGGCTTTTATTACTGATACTAATTTTGATTCCTAAGTAATTAAGTATCTAAAATTCTTTTAACATGTTTGATATGAAAAGTGGGACGAGAGTTCGCTAGGCTGTCCGGGCTTTCGCTGGAGCCGTGCTAGGATTACAAGAACAATGGTGCGCTATGGCTGTCTCATTAACAAAGCATCGTAATGTCACCAGCCCTCTAATTGGCCCGGCAGGGAGCCGCCGCGGACACGCCCGGGTAATGTTACTTAGGTAACGTTGGTAAGGAGTAGGCATCAATGCAGAGAATCCTTCGGGCTTTTGTCGGTGCTAATTTCAATGTATGTTGAAGATTTAATCCTTCAAGCACATAAATCGCAGACACAATTGAATTCAATTGTTCTTTTGACCCGATCGGGTAATTCGGTACTTGAAGGGTTAAAAAAAAAGACCTTTGAGATAAGCACCCCCGCGAAATCCCCATATTGAAAATACATGACGTTTCATGGAAATGCTTGTCCGCCATCTACGATTTGAAAATAGACCTTATTGAGTTAACTCCAAAGTCCCAAAGTTGTATTACGGGATACTTATTCAACAATAGTATGTTTTATGATAAATTATACCAAAGTTGCTGGAAGGGGAATGCAAGCCGCTCCAGATCATTCATTTTGAAAATCCTTGAGAGAAGCCTATGTCCAACAATGGACGTTAATTATGAAGATGATTTAAATAATACGTAAGTATACCTACGTAAATAGACTCCTACACAAGGTTACCCAGGACAATTTAAAAAGGTCATTTCCTACTTGACGTGACTGGTGATCGAACCCAGAACCTCCAGAGAGACGGACTGGAGTGGTAACCAAAATATGGGGTATTTTGGTCGGGGTTGGAGGTCGATGGTCGTCGAGGCATAGAATAGACGTAAGAACGTCGTTCTTCACGCTACGGTTTACGGACGATCCTGCTGCCGAGTACAGGGGACAAAGTAAATGCCTCGTGGTACCAGTACATACCTATCAGAAATATACTTATAATACCTACCTTATTTAAGCTCTGTTAGCATTTACTCTGTGCAAACTCTGTAGCAATACAATAGTCTCTCAAAACTAGGAAAGTGGGCTTTTGTTGAGGTCGAATACATAAGTTTGATTATCTTGAAAGGTCGGCGCCGCCCCCGGGCGACACGAGGCGGCCACGGAAGCCTCGCTACTTTATTGAAAATTAAACACGATACCTACACAATCAGGTATTTATCCTACACGAGGTAGACAGAGCCCAGAACCATTCACCCAAAGGTCACTCCTAGCGTGAGGGTAGTGGGAATAAAAATAGTGTTGGGTTGCTAGCCCTTTCCGTCGATCAGCTTGTATGAACTGCGCGGAAAGCCAAGCAGCAGGTGGGGTACGCTTCAAAAATGGATTCTTAATTTCTCATACTCATTGTGTGAGAAATTATGACTCCATTTTTGAAGCCTGACTGTACATTATTCTTATATGTTACTTGGGGAATGTCAGTACATTTTCTTATTTGTAGGGAAAGTTATTCAGCATTATTACCTAGAACTACCCTTTAAATAATTTGTTCCTTTGGCCGCTTCGCAACCAGTTGTTAAAAAAGAAGTAGGTAATAATCTTGTTACGCACCTAGTTGCCCAAAAAGAAATTATATTTATGTTTCACATCCAATGAAGAATTTATCACAAAGTCTGTTGTTAAATAAAACCGGCCAAGTGCCAGTCAGACTCGCGCACGAAGGCTTCCGTGCCATTATCTGTAAAAAAATCACGATTTTTTGTATGAGAACCCCCTTAAATATTTATTTTATTCTGGTTTTAGTATGAGTCATCATCTGTGAAAATTTCAACTGTCTAGCTATCACTGTTTATGAGATACAGTCTGGTAACAGACAGACAGTCGGACAGATAGACAGTGAAGTCTTAGTAAAAAGGTCCCGTTTTTACCCTTTGGGTACGGCACCCTAAAAAGAAGTAAGTAGTAATCGTTGTAAACAACCAATTGCGTACTTAAACATAAAGAGTAGGTACTCGTAGGTATACTTTGATAGTGGTTATCGTAGGCGGAAGTGGTGGGCATGCATAAAGGTCGCGAGACGAATATATTGTCAGGGAATTCCTTGTCTAAATACGAGGAAACTGCCTACGCTACACCACATGTTGCCGAGTGAATCATTCATGATAGTATGTAGGAAATGTAATATGTCTTTAGATACCTAATTATCTACCGAATTAATTTAGAAAGTCATAATACTATAGAATATTTATCTTGTCTGGTCTAAGTTTTGAAATAAGGAATGTTACCTAAAGACGCCTTACCTATTTATAACATCGACTACAGTATCTAGACAATAGATCAAAAAATTTTTGTAATGATCTAGACACGCGGCAGCGTGACAAGCCAAGCCAAGTTCGAAGAAAAGAACTGGCGACGCAGAAGTCGTGTGTATATTTACACGAACCATTTTGAGCTACTATTGACCCCTTCAGAACTCGAAACCCAAACAACATTTTTTTTCTTGTGCAATGGAAAGAGTTCCTAAAAATAGGCACATCCAAGAAAAAACTACCTTACTAACTCAAAATCTCTTTAAGATATAAAGGTTACAAAGTCACGTCCGTCTTTGGACAGCGTCTGGAGCGCCTTAGAAAGACCGGACAGGAGGTCACTTATGTCGCATTTGTAGGCGTGATGTAAGGAATTTTTTTTTGGGTGCTATGTCAAATATTGCCTTTGGATTGGTCTCAATACAAAAATAGCTTAAGAAAATCCTATGGCAATATGATACTGTTGTGCAAAAAATAATGATATACTACCAAAAATATAAGTGTGGGAATGGGAGCTAAGTTCAGTTACGTTGAGATCTGAATGGCCGCCAAGTTCTTAGAGAATATTGAAATTTATTTATAAGAATCTTAACATTTGACTTGGCTAGTGTTAGTAACTCTACTTACTTTTGGCTAATCAACTTATTATCTTAACGTTATACGTTATTGTTTTTTACATTGTAAGGTCCTATTCAGGGTCCTATTATGTAATATCAGAAGTGCTGATAAAAACTAGCCAGGCCTTTTTAGTGGGATTTGTTTTATTAGCATGAATCTTTGTCCGTACCTCTGGCATAGAACTCCCACTTTTAACGAGATTTACATGTGATTAACAGCATGACTCTATTATAGATTTTGTTTGTTCTACACGTGACCGTCACGCACGGGGGGTTTAGACAAAATATCACCTAACCACGGCACTGATAGAATGAACAGCTATCAGAATAAGGGAAGGGCAATGGAATAACAAATATTCAAGTTTATATAAAATTATTTATTTCTATCTGAAATACAGTATTTCGAATACAATTGCATATTTGCTACCTAGCTACGTACGTTAAAGCCAGCCGTTTCAAATGTGCGTTGTTTTTCTTAAAACTATGTACAACTCCGATTTAAAATTTAGATGGACAACTAACAAGCGCACAGTCGACGACAGATCACGTTTAACTAACATGAGCATCGTGTGCGGCCGTTCACTGTACCTATCATTAGTGTATGTTTGAATAAAATGCACGAAATTCGGCTAACTTTTAAAATAAAAATATATAATCTATATTAATATCATAAATAGTTTTACATAAAATATCAAAAAATATTCACTGTCCACTCGTAAAACAATTGATGATAAAATGAGTATAACTACTGGTATAGTATATTAGCGATTATTTACGCTTATCTTATATATTAAAACTTAATAGCTACTAGGACGCACCGTTGTTCTAAGATACTTGTATAGCAGTTAGTTTTTAAAGCAATCGTTTTACTTTCTAAATATGCGGTAGACGCTCCACACGCGGTACAGCGAGCTCCTATGCTTTAATACGATAGTAAAACGGTTACAGCCGCATTACATTCAAATACTCGCGTGGTTATACTATACTGAATACGTTAAGTTTCTCTTAAGCCAGGCTGTACCTTATGTTTAAAAAAAGGCAGACATTTTCCTGCTGGGGCAACCACAATTATCTGAATTATTTTATGTTGTGATTGTTTTTGAAACAAATACAAACCCGTACGACTTACCTATGCACGTCGCACCATGTGACATAGGTATATCAAGTATGGCGCGGGGGGCACAGTTAAGGGTTCATACAAACGAACGGCTTTTTGTCGACGTCAGCCGTCGACGTGTCAGTCGATTGCGGATAGGGCAAGAGTGCGCAAGCGTCGGGCGTCCTTGAACGATATTTAGTGTCGACATTGATGTTGAATTGCTATTAGCATGGACAAAAATAACAAAAGGACTGAGAACCCCATAAAAAACGTACTCCGCTAGAAAGCCATAATCCTGTTTTATTCCTAGATATCAGTACTATCTCGCCCGCTAGCTGTACCTACCTACCAAACAAAAAGGTGGCGCGGTAAAAAAATCTTTTTGATTTTTTTCGGTGACGGAGGCGGAGTAAAACAATTACAGTGTTTCTTCAGAAAGACATTTCGCAACTGGCTTCTGTACTAAAGGCCAACTAAGACTGCTCAACTGCAGCCGTCACCACCGGTCGACGGCAGCCGTTGAATCGGCGGCTGCCGTCGTCACGTGCGACGGCCGCCGTCGACGATGCACCATTCGTCTGTATTAACACTAAGTCGTACGCTGTAGAGTGGAATTTCTACCAACATATTGAATTTCAATCCTACAGCTAACAATAATGTATCTTAGTTTTATAACATTGATGTTTAATTTCTACTAGTACTTAATTACGAGTAAAATGTATATTCATTGGAATCAAAACGTCAAGGATACTGGCACAACCTTGCATTAGTGTTACCATAAAATAATGTACATTTCACACTACAACAATGGCCTCAAATATCAGCATTCTCACAATTATAGAAAAAATATACAGCGATTCCATTTTATACCTTAGTCTTGACGACAGAGTTGATATTAATTACCACGCAATATTTTTCTCAATTTTTTAAAATAAATCTAATTTTCTTATAAAACACACAATAAAAAGTTGTCTTTTGTTGTATAGTTCGCACTTTAATTTAAAACTGTATCTACATATATAGTATGATTTAACGTTCGTTACAGTATTCATAACAACTACTCCAATATTATTTTTGGCTCGTATACATGTAAAATATGAGGACGAAACACACCCTCTTGCATGTTCACGACAATAAGCATTATAAACTCTAAGTTTAAAGTCATAAGTATTAAAATCGTTGAGCGCGGAAATATATATTAGGAAATATTAGAATGTCGCCACTTTCCCCCGAAGGTTATGGCGCCTATACACTATCGTCCCAGTTTGGATAAACCCGCCGTTGTCGATCGAATCGAATTATGTTGTTGCATCCAAATATGTTTTCGTAGAACATTACAGTTATTAGAACCATACTTCTGCTTCACACGATGACAAACCTTGATACAGTACAGGCGCTATAAGACAATAGTATATAAACAGCAAAAGCACTATCTACCTCTAAACATCCTACATTATTGTACGTAATACTGGACGTTTGACCGAGGTCGCGGTCTTCGACAATATCACATGACATGTCAGGATAATACGTTAAAAATCTTTTACCTGACTACGGGAGCCATTTACGAGTAACAATGTACATATATATATATTTGAAATGTACTAATAAAGACCTTTGTGTTGGAGGCGTAATGAATGAAGGCCAACTCCTTCATAGTATTATTGCTTTTATTCCAATTTCCAAATTAGAGCAGTACCTACAATGATAGGATTATGCGCTTGTGCTTGCTATAATCCTGACGACCTCTGTGGCCTAGTGGTCATCATGCCACGCTGTCACACTAGAGGTCCCGGGTTCGATCCCCGGTCAGGTCAACATGGAAAATGGTCTTTTTCAGATTGATCTGGGTCTTGGGTGGTCTTGGTTATATATTATATATATATTACTATAATTGCACGAGTGGCTGCACACTTTTGTATGGAAATGGCAAAATTTTTTTTTGCTTTTTGACTGCTATTTCAATTTCATAATACTATAGTGATTTCATTGATTACGGGTATGTGCCTTCCACGTAGTATATTTATTTTATTTATAAAATGTTATGTTGAATTACCGCCATAAATAACAACATACATAGACTGCTAAAATCATTACCCTTCCGTTTGGCTTCCGTAGTCAGGTAAAAATACATGACTGAAGAGCAACAGAAACATCTAGATATAGTCTCAAATATATCTTATTCGTTCAAAAGTACCGGCATTACGAGTGAAAGAGATAGCTTGTATTTGAGGACTAAAGTAACGCTACTAACTATTACGAAGCACCGACCGCAACCTCACTCGCACTTCTATCACCAATCTTGAGCACCGTTCCTACAAGACAGTCTGTCCTGCTCGCACCGAGCACTACCAACGCAGTCTGTCCTGTTCGCACCAAGCACTACCAACGCAGTCTGTTCTGCTCGCACCGAGCACACCAACGCAGTCTGTCCAGCTCGCACCGAGCACTACCAACGCAGTATGTCCTGCTCGCACCGAGCACTACCAACGCAGTCTGTCCAGCTCGCACCGAGCACTACTAACGCAGTCTGTCTTGCTCGCACCGAGCACTAACAACGCAGTCTGTCCTGCTCGCACCGAGCACTACTAACGCAGTCTGTCTTGCTCGCACCGAGCACTAACAACGCAGTCTGTCCTGCTCGCACCGAGCACTACCAACGCAGTCTGTCCTGTTCGCACCGAGCACTACCAACGCAGTATGTTCTACTGACACTCGAGCACTACCTAAGACGCACAGCACCATCGCATTTAGTCTATTTCTAATGTTTGTCTGAGGCGCCTAGTGCTTTTTAGCAAGGAATCTCCTGAGACATGTACCAAGTTCAGTCCACTAATAACCATCTAATATATTTAAAAGAGTTATGCTCTTGTCGGTGGAGTATGAATCTTCTTCCATTTATCTCTCTTGCCCGCCAGTTGTTTTACTTATCTGTACGTCACAATGTAGAAAGGAAAAGACCAGGTGACCCAGGCATGGCCACATTAGGCACTAATAATATACTAAACAAATTTAAATTTTTATAATATACCTACCCGTACTGCGAAACACGAAAACAATTCGACTTACCATATACTGTTATCATGCGAAGTATGAGTCTTGACAAATGTAACCAGTATAATATGGACTGAACAACTCAGATTAATACAGATTGTGACTTACAGCAATAAAGCGTGTCGATATATTTTATATTATATAAATAAGCAGATATAAACACTACTTTTTGTGTTAAAATACTTTAAGGAAAATCACAACCTCTTCAAATTTTGGAGTCATAAAACTGGTACAACATTCTGGATTAAATACGTTTTCATTTCATTTTTACATTAATATGATTAAATACCACACGATAAATGGTTATACGCATCTTTAATTGGTAACATATGTATACATCTCTAACCAGGAATATTTATCTGGCAACTTTTGTTGGAAGCCTCAAACATTATTAAAAACAACTTACTTTATTTACTTTAACTATGTTTAGTGTGGTATACAAGCTTTCTATGTTAAAATATATTCGAATATACGTCGATATGTAGTTTACAGAATCCACCTATCCCTGTTGTGTCATAAGTTAACGTTTACCAAACCATACCAATGGAAGTGCCTTCCGAAGCACGGAGGAGCTCGAGATATTTTTATGTCACTTATGGTGACTACGTCGTCGTCTACGTCTAAGCATTACGTCCGTCGGGTTCACGAGCTCCTACGGCATAATATTATATTTTTTTCAAAACCATTAACCGACTTCAATGCAAGTTACAAAAAAGCGAATTATGCAACAAACATTATTAAAATTAAAAAGTACTGTACTGTAATACGGAAATTGATTAAAGAGTGCCTGTAAAATTTTTAGAGTTCCCTTGATTTCTTCAGGATCCCATCATCAGATTCTGACTTACGGGACCACTTTGAAAGTTCAAGGTATTCTAGCATAAAAGAAATATTTCCTAATTGCTCCAGGTGCTTTCGTGCAATTAGGGAACATGCCATTCATATTTTAAAAAATATTTCAACGAATTAGTACTTTTCCTTTTTTAAGTCGTTTAAAAAGGGTACCAACAATGTAATAAATCTTCCCCGCCGTTATGATAGTCATCGTCTTTAGACTTAAAGGAGCGACACTCCAATTTCTTTCTATCCTCTCATTGTAACCTGAGATTGCTGCGGAGTCAACATCCTCCGCGCAGTCGTAGTCCCTGTGTTGGACCTCGACAGTCGAGCTGCTAGGATACCGTACGCGGGGGAGAGAGGGCCGGCACTAGTTAGTGTTCGTCCTCGTCGCTGTGGCGGTCGTGGTGCCGGCGCTAGGGGCCCGGGTCGGCGTCCTTGGGCGCGAGCCGCGCCAGCGAGTACGTCTCGGGCTGGAACGTGGGCGGGCACTGCAGGTGCGGGTACTGCGGGCACGGGCTCGCCGCGCGACGCAGGGGGGGCTGCGGGGGGGGGGCATCATTACATTCATGGCATCTTACAGATTAACAAACGTTTTTTAAATTTGTTTTATTTACACCCATGCTATAAATCCTCTATAAAAGTTTCTGAAGCAGTTAGCTTATTGCCAACATTAAAACACCCAGTGTCATAGTATATCACCCAAACGAGTGTTACAATGTTGTACTAAATTTCATTATGCAACGCAAACTCGATCCCTTACTCATCAAACAGCTACAGTCTTTGTGAATTTAAAAAAAAAGAACATTGTCATGTACGCGCGTTTTACTGCCACAGCTCCGTACTGTTTCACAGCCACTTATTGGTAATTCGAATTTACATCGTATTCCACCATTTTCCTTCGATATTCACTAATATCGAACAAAAATAATTTGCATTCCAATAATTGTACGATCCAAAATTTAAATCATTATTACAATAAATAATTTCATTATTACCTATGCATTCATAGTGAATTTGTATTAGATACTCAGCAATTAAACTTACCAGAAATTTTCATAGAGTTCTTAACAGTGTACAACACCTTTTGGATTTAGAACCTATTTTAGAGGATTCATATCCTGGGTATAGATAAAATTTTGTATGCAATTCTAATAATTAGGTATTAAAACACTCATATGATACTATTATCACTCGGATTCGCCTCGTGTGATAAACCCACGTTCGTATTTTAATACCCCTTATTATACTACAGTTGCATAAATAACTACATATTAGCTAATACATGTTTTTTTCCCTCTTGCAATGTACAATATTAAAATATTGAAAATTGCAAGAACAAGACAAAACATATTTGAATTAAAAGAGGTTTGGCAAATGTTTTAAAAGGCCACTATCTTATTAGTCATGTCAAATTGATTTTGACAGAGTGATGATAAAAAAATACCACGATAGACTACAGCAATAGGTTTGGGCTACATTTATCGGCACTTTTATATACTGTTATCCTTTTCTGTCGTTCAGAACCGTCATTGACTAGAGCAAGAGAGCAACGGAAGGCAACACCAATCTTGTTGATGCGTTCCTTTGCTTTTTCTCGCTCTAGCGAATGAAGTCTTAGCTATTTTTAAAGTTATTACAACAAGGGATGGGCTACCTCTGGCAGTCTGTCTCGCTCTATCAAATAACGGTTCTGAGCGTCAAAAAAGAATAGCAGCATAGAAAAGTGCTGTTCCGCGCCGACAGACGTCTTCTTAAGGTCCTATGGCACCTAGGTGGGACAGAGAGCTTCAACAGTCTTTCTCCATCGCCAACGGTCTTTGGCTAAGCGCTTTACTTCGGTCCAAGTTAGTACGATTGTCTTCATCTCCGCCAGAACTGTGCGCCGCCAGGTCTACTTGGGAAGACCAACTTTTTGACGATCTACGTGGCGTAGTGATCACCATGCTAGTCCGCCACCCAGAGGTCTCGGGTTCGATCCCCGGTCAGGGCAAGTTGGAAAATGGTCTTTTTCAAATTGTCCTGGGTCTTGGATGTTTATCTATATATGTTTGTTTGTTTGTTTGTTTAAACTCTTTATTGCACAATCAAAAAATAAAAAATTACAAAACATACAAATTAAAAATAAAATGTACAACGGCGGGCTTATCCCTTTGAGGAATTTCTTCCAGCCAACCAAGCATCCGAAAGAACAAGAAGAAAGCATCTGGGTAGTAGTGCAACTAAAATCTGACACTTATAAATACCTAATACCTATTATAAACTAATATATATAATACCAATATTATCTAAAATACATCATACATATACATACATAAATAAATATAAATTGCTCAATGTTCTGAAGAATCGAAGTAAAATTTCCTAACTCGAGATTTAAAAGAATCTGAAGAGAGTGCCATCTTTATATCCAACGGCAGTGAATTCCACAGTTGTGCCGCATGCACAGTAAACGACTTAGAGAATGATCGTGACGTATGAGGGGGTATGAATAAAATAGGATTGTTACTCGCACGCAAACGATTATCAATTTGGCGAAAAGAGAACCTATCATGGAGATATTTCGGGAAGGAAGATTTATAAAGCACGTTGTATAGCAGTGAAAGGGTGTGTACGTTGCGGCGATGCCTGATAGGGAGCCAGTGAAGCTGACGACGGAACTCTGAGATATGGTCAAACTTGCGAAGACCAAATATAAAGCGAATAGCTTGATTTTGTAGGCGTTCTAATATGTCTAATTGCTCCTCAGTAACATCTAGAAAAGCCACATCGGCATAGTCGAGAATAGGAATGAGGAGAGACTGCGCAAGAAGAATCTTTGTTTCGGTAGGTAAAAAGTTCTGTGACCTACGAAGCGAATGCAAGGAAGCATACATCTTACGGCCAATTTCACTAATATGAGGTATCCAAGATAAGGTCTGGTCCATGATGATCCCCAAGTTAGTGACTGAAGAGGAGAAAGGAATAATGCTGTTTTCAAACACTACATTAGGCACCACCATGTCGTTGACCTTAGCCATGAAGTATGGGCTTCCAATTATGATGGCCTGTGATTTGGCAGCATTAACCAGTAAACCAAAATCATGTGACCATTTGGCGATCTTAACCAGATCAGAGTTGATTGTATCAATAGCGACATTTAAGTTATCGAAAGAGGAGGCTGAATAAATCTGCATATCGTCAGCATACAGGTGGAAATTTGAAGAAAGTGAGGACGTAATACCGTCAATAAAAATAGAAAAGAGTAAGGGAGAAAGTACTCCACCTTGAGGAACACCGGCAATGAGCTCCCCCCAGTCTGAACGACTGTCGTTGAGTTTGACCAACTGTCGGCGTCCCGTCAGGTAAGAGCGAAACCAAGCAAGAGAGTTTGAAGAAAAATTTAAAGAACGCATAATTTCGATTAAAATGTCAAAATCTACAGTATTGAAAGCACTAGTGAAATCTAAAAGAACAAGTACGGTGAGCTCTTTACCATCAATATTTTTACGAATATCATCTGTGATTTTGACGAGCGCAGAAGTTGTACTATGGCCACTTTTAAAACCTGATTGGAAAGGACTCAATAGGCTATAACGTGAAATGTGACTCGTCACTTGCTGATTAACGTGAAGTTCTATAATTTTAGATAACAGCGGAAGAATGGAAATGGGACGTAGATGGGAAGGACAAGATGGGTTGGGTTTTTTAGGGAGTGGAATTATATGACCATATTTCCATAAGCTTGGGAACACACCAGAGGAGAGGGAACTGTTTATAATATCGGCAATGATGGGGGCAATATACGCAGCTAAAGGTTTAATCATATCTAAAGAAATATCATCATTGCCAATAGCTTTAGATTTGATAGATTTAATGTATCGAATTACGTCATCGCTAGAAACTTCACTAAAGCAGAACTGCGGAGAATCACGAGTAGGTTGAGCAGCCAGGCGGGCTAAGGTGGCCTCTTTCATCCCAGGAGAAAAACAAGTAGGAGAATCACAAAAATATCTGTTTAACTCATTAACATCCATTGGAATATCGTTCTGGGATCTTTGTTTGCCCAGCCCCAATCCTTTCAAGAACTTCCAAAGTTTATGCGGGGGGCAGCTCTCCACATTAGCTCTTATGTATTTGCGCTTGGCTTCGCGACATGATTTGTTACATTGGTTGCGTAATATAATGTAGGCGGTTCGATTCTCGTCTGAGGGGCACTGACGCATTCTTAATTTTGCTCTGTCCCTCCTTGCCATAAGAACTTTAATATCGGGGGAGAGCCATGGAGCTGGCTGATGTTTGATCCGTACGGAGTGTAGTGGCGCATGTTTGTTAAAAAGACCTAAAATAATATTATTAAAATTACTAACTTTTGCGTCAACATCCGAAGCAGCCAAGACAGCACTCCAGTCGGTAGCAGATAAATCAGCTTTGAAGCGCTCTTCATCTATGGCCTCAAAGTTACGAGTCAACAACAATCTATGTTGGCGCTTAAGAGAGCGCAATTTAAAAGAGCCGTAAATAAGATCATGAGCTGAATACCCTACTGCGTTAAATTGACCGTGTGTAGCAACCAAATTTGGAGAGGAAGTGATAATTAAATCAAGAAGAGAAGGAGGACCATTGTGAGGGAAGTGTGTAGCACTGAGAGGAAGGATATGAAGATCCAGAGAACGAATGAGAGAGCGAAGAGAAAAAGATCGAGTGTCATTTTTAATGAGACAGGTGTCGAAATCCCCCATAATTATAAGATGTTCAAATTGACTACGGAACTCTGCTAAAAGTGTTTCAAACGAATTAAAGTAGTTGATATGAAGAGAAGGGCAATAGTAAACACCTAGAAGAATTTTGGAATGGTTTAGTGAAATATTAAGAAAGAGATGTTCGGGGACTTGATATTGAGAAGAAGACTGTGACACAATCTGACAAGGAATGTCACTGCGCAAGTAAATTGCCACTCCCCCGCACCTCACCATTTTCGTAACGCCATTGCAGTTAGTCAAGTAAGTCCTGTCATTACGTATTAGTCTATATCCCGGGAGGGGGTACAAGGTAGAAGGGAGAGACGGTTTTAAGAAACTTTCCGAGATAAGAATAGCATGAATACGTGAGTTACAAAAGTTAGTCAATAATTCATTGTAGTGATCTGGAATGCTTTGTGCGTTGATGTGGACTACATTGAAATTTTTCGCCAAGGAAGAGAAGGTCACATTTAAGTTGTCTGTTAAAGATGGAAGATCATCACTCTCTGCACTAAAGAGACTATCTGAAGAAGAAGATAAGGAAAAATACTCATCATCACTATTATATCGAAGAAAATCAGACATTGAGCATATATAATATATAATAAAATATAAAAACTAAACTAATCTTATCTGATTAATACACTAAATAATTCGCCTTTCCCTTTACTTCTAGTAATTCAGATACTTGCCAGACCAAAAAGTAACACCCACATCTAAGTACTAAATAAAATAGACAAATATTTATATTATAACGCAAAATAAGTAGGTACCCTGCAAATTTAATAATAAAACAAAATGTAGGAAGAATTAAATTAAATATTTTTTTTAAGCAACAACTATGTAATAAATAATAATAATAAGCTTATTAATTAAGTGAACTCTCATGCAGACATCGAAGTCTAAGGCCCCTACGTGTCATCCACCCTGATGTACGGCGCACCACGCAGTCTGCTTAGAAAGAAAAAAAAATAAAAGAAATAATATATATATTTACACAATACTTTGTAAAATATCCTAATAGATTTTTTTTTTAAATAATCATTGCATACAACAGGATCGATAACACGCGAGGCCCCTTAAGTGAATATCTAGACAGTAAAGAAAAAAGAAAAATAAAAAATGTCAGTGTCAATTAAATGTCAAATCTGACATGACAGCTCGCACATTAATTTTATTGACTTGAAATTAAGTTGGTGGTATTTAGATTTTTAAATTTAAAATAATTGTAAAATTAAAAGAATACCGCACAAGTGAAACGCAAGGTACCTACAAAAAATAACAAGAAAACCCAACCGAATACAGAAGTTAACTATGATTAATAGAACATTATTTCTTCACCGCTTCTTGCTTCTTCTCGGCAAGACGAGCACTGCGTGTTTTGATTTGAAGAGACCTAGCCGACGATGCTGCATTGGTCTGACTTGCCGGCCGCTGCTGCGACCCAGCTGCGTCCGCCAGCTCATCCAATACATCCTGTAGTTCAGCCATCATAGTTATCTTCCTCCTCGAGCCTTTTGCAGTGACGACAACGATTTTTCCATCACTCGTCCAGCAGCCCTTGATTCCTAAAACCTTCCGTGCTTCAACGAACACCGCATGCCGCGATGCTGTTAGGAATTCCGAGAAGGTTAAACCACTGCCCTTCAGAAGCTTTTTGGCGGCCCACAACGCATGTCTCGTTTGAACATTATCACAGTGAATCAGAATAGGACGAGGCTTATCAGTCTTGGTGACCCTACCCATACGCCAACATGATTTGAAAGAACTGGGTGTAACAGAAAGTTGCAGCTTTTCAAGGCAGACTTTTTGCAGTACTTCAGTGACAACCTCATCCTTACTTTCAACAAGTCCGTGCAGCAGTAAAATGTTCGACCGTGACCTCATCTCAAATTCGTCTAAAGAGTACAATACAAGCTCCAGTTGCCGGCTTAGCCCTGAAACCGCCTTCCAGATGAAAGTTTTAAAAGTGTTGTACTCACTAGTAAGAACAGCAGTATCTGTGTCTGTGCGATGATTGCCAAGAGACTCCTCAAAAGATGACATTTTGGCTGCAAACATATCCTTCATCTCGATCATATTCTTGCTGAGTAAAGCTAGTGTGTCCATTTTGAAGTGGTGATGAGTGCAAATTTAAATCCGGTGAAAGGAGAGGTGCCAAAATTATCTGGCAGGTACTGACAGTATTTAGCTATATAATTAGCATTTATTTAAATAAATTCAAAGTAAATTTATATTTTAAATAATTAAATATAAACGAGCTGACAAAAAGACGTAAAGTGTTTTTGACTGCTACCCTCAAAAGTCAATATGTATTTGTTATAAGTTAGAATCTCATAACACAAGTCTCGAACTTACTTTGGGGCTAACACAATCATTGTTATTTGTCTCTATGTATTTATTTATTTATTTAACTTTTCGTTTGACCTGAGGGGTCCACCCTAGGGCTTGCCTCGGAATGTGTGTGGGCTCTCTCCTGAGAGTATTGCATGTCCGTGCCCATTTGTGGCGCATGATTTGCTAGTCCAGATTCGTTATTGGCATTTCCCGGCACGCCTCCCACAGGCTTTCGTGGACAGATGTATAATGTTATAAAGCATTCTTTTCCCTAATAATTATTTCGTCATATAAGTAGAATCCATTAATGAATCACGCTTGCATAACATCGCATATCATTAACCTTAGCATTAGCATCAGTTTTCTCATGCTCTGAAATGTAGGCATTATTGTAGTAAAAAGAAGACACGAAGTTTGTAATTCTTGGCTCGTGCATTACTTTGCTGGACTAGGCCAGGAAAGTATATGAAAATTCATTTTTGGCCGTTACTCGAAACATAAAGACGAATAAAGTGTATTCAGATTGACAAGACTGTGACATTGACGTTTGTTTTTTTACATTTAGCAAAGACATTAAGCGTTTAATTCCATAACTTGTCATACGGCCCATTGCTACCACATAAAAAAATGCAGTTTCTTTTCTTTCAAAGTACGAAGATACTCTTTGTAGTAAACATGAATAGATAAATAAATTGTTTATTTGTCACAACCGACACACACACACACAAATTAAACTAAACATAAATTAGTTATACTTAGCTTAAAATAAAATACTAACACAACAAAACAGTAATTACATGTGTGTGCTGCAGCAAGACAAATAGGTCAAAGCTCAGTGACAATATTGCCTTGCATATTTCTGGTTATTTCTTCAATGATTTCCTCACATTTATTGAGAAAAGCACTATACACGCCTCGGCGGGAATGGCATTGCCGGACTCGTAATTATTGTCAAGGTTGAAAACTACTCGTCTCTCGACGTCATATTTCCCGGCCTCTGCAGTAATATCCTATTATTTATTATATAATTTGTCCCAGCAACATCTTTTATTTAACATCATCTCATCAGCATCAAGGTGTTAACGTACATGTTTTTGGTCCTTCGAGCTGCGCGTAGCGGGACGTGTTGTATAAATACCTGCGGCTTGTCGCGTGCGCCGCCGGCCCCGGGCCAGCCGCCGGCCCCGGGCCAGCCGCCGGCCCGCCCGCCGGGCGTGCTGTGCACGCGGTCGTTGCGCCGAAGCGACTCGCGCCACCGCTCGCCGCCCGCCACACACACCTCACCGGGGTACACTATCTTCTCGTACCTACACACAAATACACACTTCAAATGAATGCATTGGTTTTTAACTTCTGCAGTATGCTCCCGTGCCGTGGTTTTCCCCAGATATGAGTGTGAAAATATTTATCCTAGAACTCGAGATATCAAACGCTCCAACACAATACAAAAAACTTTATTGCACCTAAAGATATTTACGATTTCGAAAAACTAATAAAATAAGAACAACATAATGAGATACGGGAAATTACGCAGTGTTTTGTCGTCTAAAATACCTCAGTGCTTCAAGACAAAAGTGTTTAATCAATGTGTAACACCACTGATAACTTACGAAACGTGATCCCTTACTATGGGTCTCATAAGAAAGTTCAAGGTCGCTCAACAAACTATGGAGAGGACTATGCTCGTTTTTTCTCTACGCGATCGAATCAGAAATGAGAAAATTCATAGGAGAACGAAGGTCACTGACGTAGCCAAGCGGATTAACTCATTGAAGTGGCCGTGAGCGGGGCACATAGCGCGAAGAACCGATGGCTGATGGAGCAGAAAGTTTCTCGAATGGCGGCTATGTACCGGCAAGCGCAGCGTAGGACAACCGCCTGCTAGATAGTTGGATGATCTGAGCAAAATTGCAGGGAAGCGTTGGATGCAGGCCGCTTCCGATCGGTCGTTTTGGAAATCCTTGGGGGAGGCCTGTATTCAGCAGTGGACTTTCTGTGGCTGATATGATGATGATGATTGAGATACGAGAAGTGGCTTTATCAGCAAAGCAATTTCTTACAGACAACTAAAAAGAGAATACAAAACATATAAATACATAATAGAATATAGAATCTCGTTAAGGGTTTACCTTAATTTGTCGGGGTCCAGTGCTGCCCCCATTTAAAATGAATCATTTGAAAGAAAACGGAGATATCATTCAAAATTTTGTCTTGATCAAACCCTAGATAACCCTTCAAACTATTTAATGAACGTAACGCTTTTCTACGGATGCAAGCAAAACATTGCCACTTTTGGCAAATTTCCGTAGAAAAGCTTTACGTTGACTTTAAACTGTAAGTTCATAAAATAGTTTGAAGGATTATCTAGAGTCTGATCAAGACAAATTTTGAAATGATATATCCGTTTCTTTTCCCACAGTTGAAGAGAAGCACGGCACTCACCCGTCCGCGCCCCGCACGGAGACCGGCTTCCCGTCCGCGGGCCGCGGGCCGCGCTCGCCCGCGCCCGGCGACCACAGCGCCGCCTGCAGGGACACAAGTGGCTGCTATTACGAATGCCCTTTTACTATAAAACACTAGCTTTTGCTGTCCTTAACTTTGTTGACATGTTTCCCTGAGAAAACGGAGAACAATATAAAATGGGAGCTTTCCTGCGGAAATAGAACTGTTGAAGTGGTGGAAACTGATTTTAAGGTCGAAAATGCTGATTTACTGACCGAATTTCTCGCTATCATATCACTTACGTCAACAAAGTGGTAAAATATGCTTATAAATGAGCTGCAGTCATTAGATACTTCAAAGGGTCCTGGACCGGATGGTCTCCCACCCCTGTTATTTAATAGAACTGCTAAATATATATGTCGGCCGCTGTGTATAATCTATAATAAATGCTTGGACGAAGGTGTTTTTCCTGAATTGTGGAAACGTGCTAACATAACTCCTATCCATAAAAGTGGACCTAAAAATATTTGTGAAAATTACAGACCTATCTCCATTTTGTGCACACTGGCGAAATTGTTTGAACGCCTGGTTCACAATATAGTCTACCCGATTTTACACAAAGCCATAATCCCGGAACAGCATGGCTTTGTCAAACAAAGATCTACTGCATCCAACTTGATTGTTTTTACAAATTTTTTGTTTGAACAAATGGATCGTGGTACACAGGTTGACGTGGGGTACACGGATTACAAAAAAGCTTTTGACAAAGTTGATCATGAATTGCTTCTAAACAGAATAGCTTTCAATGGAATCCGTGGAAATCTGCTACGCTGGTTCGAGTCCTACATCTCCAATAGATCTCAAAGAGTTGTTGTCAATGGGTATCAATCTAGGAGTGTCTTGATCACCTCAGGTGTCCCTCAGGGATCCATACTCGGCCCTTTGTTGTTTATAATTTTTATTAACGATGTAACAAAATGTTTTCATCACTCCAACTTTTTACTGTATGCTGACGATCTCAAAGTTTACAAGGCAATTAATAGTATAGAAGATTGTCTTCATTTACAACAAGATCTTGACAGGCTCTCGGCCTACTGTCTTGATAGCAAATTACAGTTGAGCATCAGTAAATGTAGTACAATAACTTTTACAAAAAACTTTAATTTAATAGACTTCAACTATAAACTAAATAACACAAATCTGACTAAAGTGTCATCCGTGAGGGACCTGGGTGTTTACTTGGACACTAAATTGTGCTTGGATAGTCACGTAGAAAACATAACGAATAAAGCTTTCAAAATGTATGGCTTTGTTCTACGTTCTTCAAGGGAATTCAAACGAACCTCCACATATCTATATTTATATAAAACTCTTGTTCGCTCTCAACTAGAGTATGCTGTGCCGATATGGAATCCTTATTATAATAAATATATTGATGCTATTGAAAGAATACAGAAAAAGTTCTTAAATGCCATGCATTACAGGTGTTTCAAACGCTACTTACCCTATTCTATGTTACTCGATAAATATAACTTGCTCACACTTAGTGACAGACGCAAATACCTTGAAGTATCTACCCTGTACAAAATAGTTAACAACCTCTTTGATTGTAATGAAATTGTGAATGGATTGCGCTATAATGTACCCAGGAAAGCTGTAATGAGGGAAGTTCGACCTCGTCCCCTGTTCGATATTAGTAGATGTCGTACGAACAGTGGACATAGAGCACCTCTGCATCGTATGATGGAATCTTACAATAGTGACTTTGTAGATGTCGATATTTTTAGACACAGTATGTGTAAATTTAAAAATCTAGTTCATCAAAAACTAACTCCTTCATAACTGGCCTTCCGCGTTTTGTTTTTTTTTATTTTATTTTACTTTTTACTTTTATTTTGGTACATGTTATTTATTATTTACATTAAAATCCTATAATTTTCTATAAAACATCCTCTTATGTAATTTGTTTCATAAAATTTATGTGTGTACGCATGCGTTTTTTCAAATTAATTTTATTAAATTATCAGTTAGCTTATATGTTGTTAATAGTCCTGATTACCATTTGTTATTATGTGAATAACGTTGTGGGCTACGTTATTAATAAGTCTCTTTATGTAAAATGTTTAATGTATTTGTATTTATAATGTAGCTGTTTGTTGTTCCCATTAAATAAAATAAAATAAAAAAAAAATAAAAAGTAAAAAAATAAAAAATCTTGGTAACTCCAACCTCCCATGTATATGTATCGGAAGTGAGAGCTACCCAGTATTTTTGTTATGGGAATCAATTTTTCTTCTCAACTAACCCATGAAGTGGGTTATTTCTGAATAGTTTATCAAAAATATTTAAATATACATTAATTATATTTAATTTATAGTGAGTATGTGAACACCTTTTTTTAGGGATCGTGCAAAAGCAAATGTTTGTTAGCGTCTAATATACATAACAGAGTCAAAAACAAAACTATCAGAGCTAAATAGGGTTTATAAATTAAAGAACTACAGTCAACAAACTATTAAAATGTACTTAGGAAATGAAAATTTCATACAAATTCAATCATTTTCTAAGACGTTTTTAGTCGTTAAACGTGAAGCGTGAATTTAAAGTAAGCGTTCAAGACCGGCAAACACTTGGCCGGTTATGAAGATGTGGCATGGTATTTTTTTACGAAATAACTAACTACTTAAAAATATGAAATTACTGACTTTGCTGACTATGTTTCAAAAAACTGACTTACTGAACTTAAGACAAAAATACTGATTTTTACTAACTTTACTGACCATTTTCCACCCCTGCGATAAACAAACAAAATACATATTTTTGGTTGGACAGTATAGATTCCTGCACTCCACTTGGCAGCAACAGGCGCTAGAAACCGACCTCTGCCTACATACACGGGTGTATAAGGACCCGAGTTACAAATTAGAACTCGATTAGGCAACACAGTACACAGTCATGATGACTGATTACATTGACAACAGCCAGCTGCCGCAGATGAAGTCAATCGCTGTAAGCTACCTGTCCTGCTCCTGCTCGCTGGCGGTGACTCCCCGCAGATGCCGCCACTCGCTGTGGGTGCGCTCGCTACCTGTATGTCCGGCAGCGGCCGGCTGGCTTGCTGCTGCTGCTGCTCGCTGGCGGTGACTCCCCGCAGATGCCGCCACTCGCTGTGGGTGCGCTCGCTACCTGTATGTCCGGCAGCGGCCGGCTGGCTTGCTGCTGCTGCTGCTCGCTGGCGGTGACTCCCCGCAGATGCCGCCACTCGCTGTGGGTGCGCTCGCTACCTGTATGTCCGGCAGCGGCCGGCTGGCTTGCTGCTGCTGCTGCTCGCTGGCGGTGACTCCCCGCAGATGCCGCCACTCGCTGTGGGTGCGCTCGCTACCTGTATGTCCGGCAGCGGCCGGCTGGCTTGCTGCTGCTGCTGCTCGCTGGCGGTGACTCCCCGCAGATGCCGCCACTCGCTGTGGGTGCGCTCGCTACCTGTATGTCCGGCAGCGGCCGGCTGGCTTGCTGCTGCTGCTGCTCGCTGGCGGTGACTCCCCGCAGATGCCGCCACTCGCTGTGGGTGCGCTCGCTACCTGTATGTCCGGCAGCGGCCGGCTGGCTTGCTGCTGCTGCTGCTCGCTGGCGGTGACTCCCCGCAGATGCCGCCACTCGCTGTGGGTGCGCTCGCTACCTGTATGTCCGGCAGCGGCCGGCTGGCTTGCTGCTGCTGCTGCTCGCTGGCGGTGACTCCCCGCAGATGCCGCCACTCGCTGTGGGTGCGCTCGCTACCTGTATGTCCGGCAGCGGCCGGCTGGCCCGCTGCTGCTGCTCGCCGGCCGGCAGCTCCCCGTAGATGACGTCGGGCACGATCCGGTCGAGTCTCTTCTGCAGCTCCTTGGCGGCTTTCTTGCCCCCGCGCCCCTCCCGCTCCCGCTCCCGCTCCCTCTCCCGCTCCCGCTCCTGCCCGCGGTCCCGCTCCACACCCATCAGCACGCGGTTGGTGTACACCTGACGACGCTCCTCCTCTTGCTTCTTCAGCATGAACTCTTCTAGAGTCACGAATCTAGAATCATCAATGTTAAGCTACAACCAGTACTAGCATTACTATCCGCCCAGATGTTTTGTCCTAGTCACGAAATTGAATTGTCTCGTGTCAAATGTGGATTCAAATCCCACTCATGTCAAATATATCATATTACAAATATTTTCAAGATACAAATTAGAAACCATACCTATTACACACTTTCAGACTAGTCATCAAAATAAAATTCACAAAATGATTTCACTCACCCGACAAGGTTCTCTGGTTTGTGAGTCTTCTGCATTTTTGGCACTTGCAAGGCCGGCTTGGTAACAAAGTCGCTCTTTTCAAAATCCAACAAATTAGGATTTGAGGCGTGGATGTAGTTGATAGGCGCGGGGATCTTGGCGCGCTCGGGCGGCAGGTCGGCTGGCTCGCGAGCATGCTCGTCTTGCTGGGCGCGCTCGGCGGGCTCGCGCGGCGCGCCCGGCACGCGCCGGTAGCTGCGGTAGTGCTCCGTGGGCACCGGCACGCCGGCCTGCTTGTTCTGACAAAGTTTTACAAATATCCTGATCACATTTTTATAGCGGATTAGAAAGAACTCAGGTACATACAATAGTCGTAATGATGTTATCATCTGACATCTCACTTTGATAATAAGATTCAAGATTCAAAGATTCAAATGTTTATTCAGTAATTAGACCTTTACAGGCACTTTTACACGTCAATAAGTATAATTTATGTTACGTGTAAAGTATATTAAAATTTTATTTATTTTTAAAGAAAAGCTACCGATACCAGCGCTTCGTAACGACGACTGCTGAGAAGAATCGCCGAAAGAAACTCATTTTCACAGTATTGGTCGCCTACTCGCCAGAAGGGCTTTGTCATATTATTATAATTGTCTTTTAATTAATAAATACTTATAATATAATACAATGTTGACACATTATAACATGTAATGCTTGCGAACAAGTAAACAAACATAAATTGAATAATAAAAAATATTAAGTAGTCAAAAAAAGCGAAGCCGAGCTGACCAGTCCCTCCCGGCAGCACCCGTTCACGAGTTGACGAGTTGAAGCCCCGTTCACGAGTTTAAGCAACCGCGCTCATTACAATCATTGCTCAAATCTTCCAGTGACGTGCACTGCTATTTTTATAGGGAAGAAGGCCCTGTGATCAGTGCCTACCCTATTAAATGTGAAGCCGTTCTTGTAAATTAGGTATGATTACCTCAATTATCGAAGAAAATAGGTGCATTTCTCACGTGACTCAGGGTAAACAAATATGTATTTGTCTGTATGGAGTGCACGCCATTGCAATCTACAATGTGCATGCTGTGTTCGCAGCTAGAAGGTTGTACATTTAATGTCATGTGGAGTGTCTAGAACAGTTTTGCGAACCGAATAAAAAAAAACAAATAGTGCACGAAAAGCGACGGAAATATAAAATAGGAAGCTGGGATACTTCCGTCGCATTTCACAAAATCATTCTCATAGATTGCAGGAAACATGTTGCACATCAATAAAATCATAATAGACCATTTTAAGAAAGATATGATGAGAATTTGTTTCCTGTAAAAATAGGAAAGAATATCTTACCTTGGCAGGTTTGGAGTCGTCCTTGGCCTTGTGCCGGGAGAAGAACCTGAGGTACTTGCGGTCGAGGCTGGCGGCCGCGGGCGCGTCGCCGGCGTCCCCGCGCGGCGCGCGCTGCGCCAGCTTCTTCAGCGACCCGAACTTCGACTTGTCCTTCTCCTTCTCGCGCTCGCGCTCTCGCTCGCTCCGCCTCTCGGCGGACTCGTTGTCCGACTCCGTCTCTGAGTAGTCGGTCTCGGAGAACTGTTTCGATATGTCCGCCTGGAAATTAAATAATGGATTTATTCAGATGCATTCATTTTGACGAATCAGAAATTTCTTGAATTAGAAAATGGTAAAACGAAAATGAGCGACGATTCAATTTATGATGGGATATGTAGGCGACCGCGTAATGGCAAGCGCAGCATAGGATGTCTTCTCACAAAATAGTCACGACGACCTGACCAAGTGGCCAAAGTCGCTAGTAGATGCTAGATGCGGTAATTTTGGAAGTCTAAGATAGATTTATGTCCAGAAGTGGACGTCATGCGGCTGAAATTATGATAATGAACACAAAAATTGTCGTATTTTTACATAAGTGGTAAAGGAAACTAGATGACACTCCTTTTTAAAAGTAGATTTGCTGGAACAGTCTTTGAAACTGATATCTTAATAATATCTAGATTTTCACAATTTCATAAACTTTCATAAGTTTTTTCTTCTTCATTCGTCACTATCATCATATTAGCCACCAAAAATTCAGCTGGTCACAGGCCTCCCCAAGGATTTTCAAAACGACCGATCAGAAATGGTCTGCATCCAGCGTTTTTCTGCAACCTTGCCAAGGTCGTCTGAACATAGCGGGTAGGTGGGCATTCTACGCTGCACTTGCCGGTACGTGGCCGCCATTCGAGAACCTTTCTGACCCATCGGCCATCGGTTTATTGCGATGTGTACCACAGTTACGTTCGTTCTCCTACGGATATCATTTCTAATCCGATCGCTAAAATTCAAGATTCAAATGTTTATTCAATAATTGGACCTTTACAGGCACTTTTACACGTCAATAGGTATAATCTACGGTACGCGTAAAATATATTAAGTTTAATTTATTTTTAGATAACGCTTCGTAACTACAGCTGCTGAGAAGAAACGCCAAAAAGAACTCATTTTCACAGTATTGGTCGTCTACTCGCCAGAAGGGCTAGGAGAAACACCTTGCATGGTCTGCCTTCTGTTTAACACATGAGTATGTGTTAAACACTAGCGCCATCTATCTAGCTTGTATTGCATTTTGTACCCTATTATTATAGATTGTACTAGCTTTTGCCCGCGGCTTCGCTCGCGTAGGGGTGTAATTTATAAAAATCCATTTTTAGGGGATGCCTACGTCATAGTAGCTTTATGCATGCAAAGTCTCAGCCCGATCGGTTTAAAATTGACAAAGTTTCATACAAACTTTAATCCCCTATTTTATCTACGTCATAACATCTACCTGCATGCCGAATTTCAACTCGATCCGTCCAGTGGTTTGGGCTGTGCGTTGATAGATCACTATGTCAGTCAGTCAGTCACCTTTGAGTTATATTTATTTAGATTATGCTTGATGCTATAAGAATACCTTTCAATAAGTGATTCGAGTAGTCGTCACAAGATGTTATATTATATAGACTATTTAAAGGATTTAAGAGAATCTGTTTACTCTATTTCAACGTGCCTTAGCTATAAGCAATGACCAAACTTTCTCTCGGTCACCTATTTTACAGTATACAATGTTCTTTTTAATTAAGTACAAATATTTTAAGAGGTGATTCAGTCCATCATTTTAAACAACTTTTTCTAATAAATATATTTCGTATTTCGATATATATTTATTGGGAAATGTTGTTTAAAATGATGGACTGAATCACCCCTTAAAATATTTGTACTTAATTAAAAAGGACATTGTATATACACGCTGACTTTTCATTGGTTTTGGAAAAAAAAACGTATCCAAATTTGTGTATGACATAAAATTAAAAAGTTTCAAAAATGATTTTCGATAGAGTCCACGTCGTTAAGCCCCTCCAAAACTGCCGCGTGACCCCATTCACTAATATATACATTACTACTAATTAATCTCATGTTACTTTTTTACTTTCGACTGCTTCCGTGGTCCAGTGGTCAAGGCGTTCGCCTTGTGACTCGGAGGTCATGGGTTCGATTCCCACTGGGAAGCATACTTTGTTAAAAGTTGTTTCCAGTCTGGATAGGATATTGTAGGCTTGAATCACCTGAATATCCGAAAAGAAAGATAATTCCTTGTTTCGGAAGGCACGTAAAACTGTGGGTCCCGAACGCCACCTAGCGTTTGATCATCAAACTATCCAAGGATTGGTTCCTGGTTTGCCCTTTGGGTTGTGGAGGTCAGACGGCAGTCGCTCTTGTGTAAAAACCAGTAACCTCGTCAAATCTCCTTGGTTAGGTAGCGGACCCCGGGCTCTGAAGCGTTACTGCTGAGGATGCAACCGGGAATACGTGAGGATGATGATGATGACTTTTTTACTTTCGAGTTTGAGTCATAATTTTTTGTTTCTGAATGTTTATTTTGACTAGCTAATTAGGTCTTACTAACGGTCCCTACGAGATGGCCTGAAATCAATGCAGAATGACCGTGTTTATGGCAAGGCCGTACCCGTACCTGGTCGGCGCTGTGTGCGGGGTGCGCGTGCAGTGTGGCGCGGTGGATGAGCTGGATCCAGGTGAGCATGGCGTCGCGCGAGTCGCACGCGAAGTAGAACGCCGTGCCCGTGTGGTACACCTTGAACGCGTGCTCGCGGGACTTCACCTCGCTGGCCGCGCACACCGTGAACCCCTCCAGGCAGATCATGCAGTCGGCGCGGTTGCACTGCAACCACACACACAATCCTTATCAAGAGGAAATCGTTTTGCCGTATTTTCATACAAACCTTATTTCTTCCTAAAACAAAATCTTAAGATATACAAGCAAAACCGGAAACGTAGGAAACGTTTTTATTTTTTCTTAATTTCATTATTAAAAGAGATACGAACCTCCATAAATCTAAAAATTAGTAAGATTTTGCAATGTGTATCAACAGACGTAGCAAACAAATTTGACAAGATTATATTTTAGAAAGAAAACATAGGAATAGCTTTTCTTAATTTTTTTTTTATGAAAAAAGAAATTAATTCAGTTAAGATATGGAGGAAAAACCAGGGGAATACGAAACAGCCTACTTTTCATAGGCATTTTCAGTTCGAGCTGCAGTTGTCTCCATCGCACATCGCAACAGGGTGGTCGATATTCTTCAATGCTCTCAACTTTAGTTATTTCTCTTGAGCAAGATTAGATGGTGCAAGTTTCTTATTTCTGTTTTATTGAAGCAAGGAATAATTTGTCTAGAAACCATGCCGATCTATTAGTGGTCCACAAATGCGTTATGCGCAAATGAAAGAAACAAATATCAAATTGACCAACAATTATTCTAATTTACATAGACAACAATTTATACACAGATAGTTCGTCACAGGTCATCACTAAAAAAAGATTGTATTTCTTAAAAGATTATGTATTTCTTAATTAAGAAGTAAATAATTATACTCAATTTACTTACATTGTATTTAAGTGTCGATCGTCGTTAACTACATCGCTTGTGAAAAAGAAATCAGTAAGAAGGCGTCTCAGTCTAGGTATACTGGTAGAAAATGTGTCGACGTCAACGTCAGACGACACCCGTTAGTAGCTATCGGCTGTCTCCAAAGAGAAGAACACGCGTGCGCTCACCTCCGGCGAGCGGTACGCGTACAGCAGGTCGTGCGCCAGCAGCAGGTGCCGCCGGGCCCAGCGCGGCGCGGCCGCCCCCCGCGCCCGCACCCGCTGCCACACCGCGCCCGCCGCGCCCCGCCCCGCCAGCGCGCGCGCCGCCACCTGCCGCCGCTCTGCGACACACACTCCATTTTCTTACATCATTTAATACAGGTGAGCCTTACCTGCGCATTCACCTCTGTCGAGGGATAAAATCGTAAATCTAATTGCGTTATCGATAATGTTCATTATGTGAATCGGTAAAGCATCTAAAGGACGACCAAAAATGACATGTTTTAAACATTAATACTTTTAATCTTGTAAAAGATGGTATAACCACATACATAATTTGTAAGTTTTTTTATCATAATCGTTGTTTTCTATTTAAATGTAATTTCGGAAAAATCGATGGAATATCTAATAGTATAGATTACGAAAAAAATAATCGAATCACTTTTTCATCTGATTTCTTTCCATCCCATACGATCTCTCTCTCTCTCTATCTCATCTCAGCATTTTCCCGGTTGCGTCCTTAGCTGCAATGCTAAGAAGCCCGGGGTCCGCTTTCCAACTTTTACTTCTCTACTTTGCACGGTCTTGAGCATCCTTGATGATTGATGTCGGGGAGTGTAGTGTATGCGGGTTGTAGAATAATAATTGATGGTGGGTAATCTTAAGTCGATTGTGACTTGTAACGAACAGTCTAGAATAAACGCTAATATCATGCATACGTATTTACTTTATCTCCAAACTATCCAGGATCCCGCAGGACTTTAGGTCGCTATCTCACACTAAACAACAGTAAAAAGATATATAATCGTATAACACAAACTTGACATATTTAATTTTTCGTTATTATTTTAATTTTTTTTCACTGTCCTTCGACACGAGACTAGTACATTAACCGTCGTTTTCAATGAATCAATTACATTCTTAAGGTTCGATAATTAGATTCTTTGAAAAACGAGTATTTGGTGACGTAGGCGCACTCCCCATGAGACTAGCGAACTCCCACCGAGACTAGTGTATTGTTGATTTACCACCTTCATGTTTATTCCCTGTGCATTAGACCAGAATATAGAGTAACCAGTCCCTTTGTCTTCTCTTTCTTTCTTATCAAGAGTATATTATTATGTGTATTTACAGATTTGTTTTAGTGTAAGCTTTACTGGTATGCAGAAAATAAGCTAGTGTATTAATTTTTTGTAAGTGCGTTTATAGCGACACAAATTATTTTTGTGAATGTGTGTTTTTTTAGATGTAGTAGTAGCCTACCCCCGCTCCAAAAGCGGCAGAAAGTTTTGAAAGAAGATTTATCTGCGTAACTTATCCTGTATTAAATGATCTAAGATAAACTTACTTACAAGATATCATTTTAAAAACTAAAACCCCGACAACGGAAACGTTCTTGCTGAAAAGAACGTTAATGCAGTGAATGCAAGCACAGCAGTGCAAAGCACCTAGTAATGTATATTTTGAAATGTGCAAATCAAGACCTTTCAGTTAAAACCGCACTCGATATCAAAAAACAAAATCAATCTTTCTATCTTATATGTAACTTTTGTTGTATACATTTTTTGATACTAATTGTAGCCTATGTCACCCAGATAATAATAACGAATCAATTCACATATTATTATACAGAGAAACAGACATACATATCCACATACATTCATATACTGCTAAAATCATTACCCTTCCTCTTCGCTTTACCGGAATCGAGTAAAAATAGATTTACTCGAGCGAGTCGGTATAACATGTTATGATCCGATGTACACACCCAGCAATAATTAAAATTGACATCCCAACCAGTGCATAAAACTGATTATATTGTTACATTTTAGAGACCTTTCAAATCAATCAGATGAATTTTATCGGAACACAATAGACAAAAAAACTGACAAACATTCATTTAATTCCTCGACAGATAAATAAATTTAAAACGTTTTACTATCCTTTCTTTCATATTTCGAATAAAGTAGTTACTAATTCAATAAATTAATTCAATCTCACAAAAACCCGGGAAAAAAAACCGGAACTTGTCTGAAAAAAAGGCATGTCCATGTTATGTACGACATGTATCAAAATTCGCTCTACACCGATCACTTTAAATAATAGTGTTTAACGAATCAAACAGATGCATGCTTAGGATGAGCAAGAGAAACAAACACTCACTTGCTAGAATAGAGCTTTTCTTCTTCAGACTCCTCGATTTAGAGCTGGGGAATATACTCTTACTGCTCGAGGAGGGCGTGTGCGCGGGCGACAGCACCACGTCGCCGTCACGGCGGGCGGGGGGCGCGGTGGGGGGGGCGGCGGGGGGCGCGGCGGGGGAGGAGGGGGAGGCCAGCGACGAGGAGTCGGGGTCGGCGTTGATGGCGGGCAGCTCGCGCCGCTCCGCCGGCACCAGCTGGATGTCGTGCTTCGTGATGTGGCGCAGCGGCAGCGAGATCTGGAACATATTGCTTGCAAGGCAAAGGCAAAGACCTCCCTTCCAGTACTGCCAACTATCTCGGTCCAGGGCTTTTTGGTATATAGAAATATGGGGATCTATTTCTTTCCATAAGTCGATAGCGGAATCTCTGTTTTTATTAAAAACATACCGCAGTTTCTCACCCTTCAGCAATACGCGTCACTGATATTTACTTAATTAAAACACCGAAACAAAGGTTTAAAGAAATAGAAATAATTTTATTTTTGAAAGATTATCATTTTCATATATTTTAGTGACTGACCTGGTGTGCGTCGATGTGTCGCTTGAGCGGCGAGTAATCCGTCGGCGGCGTCTGCGGCGGGGCGCGGGGCACCGCGCGCAGCACCGGGTACAGCGGGGGCGGGGGGGACGTGGGGGGCGCGGGAGGGGCGACCGACGAGGCGGGCGGCGCGGGGGGAGGCGCCGCGCGGAGCGTGCTCGCCGGCCGCGGGGGAGGGGGCGGGGCGCGCACGGGCCTGCAACGCACACAACTGAAACGTTTCTCATCGGCATCGACAACAAGCATTTAGAACTCGCCTAACATGAACGGAACTCCGCCAGTAATGTACTCAATATGCAATTTCTATTATAATGAGTGAGCTGACTCGGTCTAATTTACAAATTTTTAACCACTGACAAAAAAGAGAGGTGTAATAAGTTTCCGGTACGATATCAAATCGTATCGGTAGTTTCGCTATTTATCACTAGACTAGATAGCGCTCTTGACATTTTCAAATATACTTGTCGATAAAGAGTTTATCTAGCGTATCACAATCTTCACAATGTAATGTCAGATCCTCTATATTATTATAGGTCTATAAATCAAGATATTTGAATTTGAGTAAAAATCAAAGGATCAAGAAATCGAGCATCGCAGTCATTTCTACAAGTTAGAACAATATTTCAAAGAATGTCTTTTAGAACAATACATAAAAAGAGAGCTGTAAGGACAGAATTAGTATAAATATAACATACACAACGGAATTTCCTTAGATCTCACCGTTAGAGCCGTGTGGAGGGTTTTAAGCGGGCGCGTGCAGCCGCTTCCGCAAGGCGACAACGGGGGAGTAGTGCGGGGACGGGGAGCGGAGCCGCATATTGCGCAGGACCTGAGGAGATTCCGTTCTGTATGTAATAGTTACACAAATTCCGTGGTGTGAGTGTCCCCCGACCTGGCAGCTCGGCCCCGCTCGTCGTGCTCGCCCCCCTCGCGCCGCCGCAGCTCGAGCGCGGCCACGTTGACGGCCTGCAGCGGCCGGTCGCGCTCGGGGGCGCCCGGGCTGGTGACGCCGTCCCCGAACGGGAACTCCGTGCGCTCGTCCGCGGGACGGGACCTCTGTTCACACACCACCAGTGTATGCTTTTTACAAATCAATGCTAAACATACATATACGGACGAATCACACAGATTGAGCTAGCCCCAAAATAAGTTCAATACATGTGTTATAGGATACTCTGCGACACTATATTTTCTAACCAATACATATATAGATGAACACCCAAGACCCAAGTCGAGCTGAAAAGATCATTTTCCATCTTGGGGATCGAACCCAGGACCTACGGGTGAAATAATAAATCATTTTAGAAATTTCAGAAGTGCATGTTTTTATAATAAACGAATTATAACGAAAAACAAAAAAAGAATTCCACCTTCCTTATTGAAATGAACGCTCGGCTACGGCACGAATTTTACAAATACAAATGCGTTTATTTATGTATGAGAGGACATTTTTTCTCTTAGTGAGTATTCAGTATTCTGGACTGAACTAACTCCATTTGCTGATGATTAAAAAGTCAAAAAATGTACAAACGTCTTACCGATGCTTACGAGTAATAAGTAAAGTTAGATTTCGACAAAATACCTGTTGCTGGAGAATGGCTTCCCCGATGGCGGAGCTGGACTTCTTAAAGTCCAGGATCTGGTCGGCTTTCTCAGCCGAGTGCACGAGGATCGTGGGGCTGCAACAAGTTACATTTTCTCATATTACAAGTACACTAAAACTTATAGTATGAACCTGTATCTATAATGTGGGATGATTTTGTTTACATACGATTTTCTTTCTTTGAAATTTGGTCTATCGACAGACACGATACAAAATGTTAGATGTAACATAGGCTACTTCTAATGGATCACACTGCCTTCAAATGTTTATCCAGTAATTAGACCTTTACAGGCACTTCTCTTTACTTCAAAAAGCCCTGCGACCTCGCGGGGAGTTGCGCCATCGGCCTTTGGATCTGGAGGGTTGGCAAAACACGTGTAACGCCAGGCGTTGTAGGCATCTTTAAGCCATGATAACTAATTCTTCAGGTAGACCTTATTAAGAATATGCACGTATTTTTTTTATTTGCTTAATGAAATCCTTATTTACCACAGTAAACACATATGAAAGAAGTTATGAAATATCTTAATCAATGACGAACATGTAATATTTTAAAATTTCAATTAGAAAGAGAAGTCCAATATGGACTGGTGACGTCAAAGTCTACATCATCTATACATTTGCCATAGAAAATAGCGTTTTTGCGAGTGAGCTAGACATATTTTCGTAAAATTGCTGTATCTTGTTAATTTTTTAACCAATTCTTATTCTGTTTTCTCTGTTACTTATTTACTTTTGAATTTTTATGGATAAACTGGTTTGACAACATATATTTTTTTCATGCATATTCCCTATTGTAAAAATATTTTTTCAAAACTTAAAAACTGGATTTACCCCCACAGTACACAACCAGTTTTGATAAAATTTCTATGGGATCACCTGACGAGTATGCCCTTGCAAACTAAAAAGGAATTTTATCAAATTAGTCGAGGCGTCTTTCAATAATTGATGAACATATATATAAAAAAGATTCCGACGAATTTATAATCTCTTCTTTTTAGGAAGTCGGATGAAAAGAAATGAGTACTGCGCTGACCTGTCGTTGGGCGTGCTGGCAGCCTCGGGGATGACCTGCGAGGCGAGGTGGCCGGGCTCCCGCGCGGTGCCGAAGTCGTACGCCGGCGTGGAGTGGCTCTTGTCCAGCTTGCCGCGCGGGGGCGTGGCGGGGGGCGCGGCGGGGGGGCCGGCGGGGGGGCCGGCGGGGGGGCCGGGCCCGGGGGAGGGCGGCGCGGGGGGCGCCGGCAGCACGCCCAGGCACGTGCGCGGCCGCGGGGACAGCTCCAGCCCCGTGCTGCACGACAGCGCCTGCCACAAACCCGGTACCAAATTGCAGAAACATTTACAGTTATGGCAGATTTTATTTAACTACATAGAGGTATAGCCACTTCCCTTAGCGGAAAAAAGGTGGCTTTGATGAAATCAGCACCATATTTTAGTATGTTGTTAAGCATGATTTTTTAATGTTATTCTAACTAAAAACCCACCGGAAGACAGTTTCCAACGTGGTTGAATCACCAGTTATGACGTCATCAAGATGACCACTGCTACGTTCTGAATATTGCGTATAGAACAGAAAGTATGTCACATGTAAGCTTGTGTTTGTAGACACTGTCTGCCTTTATTTTTTTAGTCATTATAACATGCTTAACAATAAGCATTTTTTTTTCGCAAAGTGATGCAACACACGCTTTTGATTCGAGATACGCTTTATAATAATAAATAAAAAATACTAAATGTAACTATTTTTTTTTCATTGCTTTCTTGGGGTTAGATATCAGAATATTCCTTATAGTAATATTTTACGAAAAAAAATCATTCAACCGTATCGTAGCTGGAGGAGGCCAAACATGATATGTTTTGCCTCCTCCAGCAGGAGGAGCATTTTTATTGTTAATTTAAAAGAAGTGAATGAAATATAACGATGTGATATATTTTTAAAATCAGCACAGAAGTCCCTTACATTTGATACCCCACACGATAGGTTTCAAAACATTTTTTTTTTTTTCATATCAAAATGACCCTCGTTTGGTTTACGCGGGTTAGTAGAAATCGTAGTGCAATGATTTATATCGTTTTGGATTGCTTACTATATAATCTATAAACTAAATACTGAAAAAATGCATGGTTACTGAGAAATTCGTGGAAATACTAACGGATAAATAAGTTTTTTTTAGGAAAATTCAAATAAAAATTAAGGTTTCTCGCAAACTATGGTATTTACAAGGTCAAATGTAAAACAATATTGTAGCACATATAATTTTGCTTTTTATGATACGAAGATCATCCAGATAAATTGTGTGAAAATAATTGAAAACTAATCTATTGAAAAATAATCTCAATTAATGGTATCTTTATGAATTTAAAAGTGAGTCTCTCTATCACAGCTTCGTAATTAAAAAATATAACTATTAAAATGTTTATTATCTATTTGAGTCTGTAGAAAAGCAAGCAGTCGGCTAGGGCAGCCCGTGTCCGTGCCCGCACCTTGTCCCTCCGGTAGAAGGTGTCGCCGTCGTCGCCGGCGCTGCCCGCGCGCTCCCACCGCGCCGACCGCAGCTGCTGCCAGAACTGCACACACAACCACACTATTCATATAACTAGAACCAAGCGGAGGGCCCGAAAGTAGGCAAAATTAGGGTTGCCGGCAGGCACACAGAGATGGCAGCACAAACGACTAGCAAAAAAGTGACAAAGAAAGTGTTGAATATGCTTTGAAAATATTTATTGCATTTCGTATAAGTCATATTTAATTAATTAAATGTACTACTTTATTTAAATAATAGGAACAAAAGATTTTAATGTTTTAATAAATATCTATAGCGCCATCTCGTGACAAGGAAGAGAAATAATAATGTTTATAAGGCGACGGGTAGGCATGGTATAAAATACAGGACGGAATCTCCTAAGATCCCGCGCAATATGCGTCCCCGTTCCTCGAGGTGTCGTGGCGGCTGCACGGCTGTAGCCGCCTCGACACCTCGGAACGGAGACGCATATTGCGCGGGACCTTAGGAGATTCTGTTCTGTATGTTACACTCATATTAATTCTGTGCCGCAACAACCACGTCAACGAAGCAAGACGCACTCTGTCGGCACGACGTGGCTGGTTACAAAGTATCTGCCATATTTACTTTACTGTCAAACTTATTAAAAGTACGCACTCTTTAAATTGGTACATCAGTTTCCGACAAACATTTTTCATGCCTATTTCGCAAGCGTCGGATATTTCTGACATAAAAACCACTGCTCTTATTGCACATAACTTAAGGGCTACCTGAATTTTTCGGTCCAGTCCATTTGAAATAAATCATTCGAAAGGAAACAGAGATATCATTTAAAACTTAGCCTATATATACAATTTGTCTTTTATATACTTGATCAAACTAAATGTGCGGATATAAGACGAAATATTATCAATAAAAAACCGGAAAAAAAATCGTTATAGACACTTTTTTTTTTTGTTTAGGTCGTGTTTCGATTTTTAATTTTTTCTCTTTATTTAAACGGCGTATTTTCTTCAATGCGGCTTTGAAAGAAAATTTGAAAGCTACACAGTTTAAGAACCTATAAAATAAAAAAAGAAATGTGGTGTCGTGGGACACCAGGTAGGAACGAAGTTCAAAAGTTTTTGTGTATACGACTGTCGCGCCTGCGCACGTCTCATTTAACGGTTTTATTTAACGAGGTCATCCTTACGGTTTTACTATCACATTTTTTTCAGTTCGGTCGCGCAGCAAAATCCCTATCTCCTCCAAGCCGCTGCTTTTTACGTGAAAGGAACTTCGTTCGAAAAATAATTAACAATACCAAGCAGAAAATTTGTTAAAAAATAATTAATGAAAAAATTAAAGTGCCTGGATTTTTTAAACGACTAACATAACGATATTTTTTTCCATTTTTTTTTCTATATAATTTTGTCACACTTCGTTTGATCAAGTATAAAAAACACACATTGTATATCCCTTCAAATTCTTTTATGAACTACTGTTCATAGTTGAATGTGTCGTTTTTGGCTAATGTGCGTAGAAAAGCTACTGCGGTGGGATCTCGTCAACAGATATAAAGTCTCGCGGTGAAATGGTTAAATTGGTACATTTCGTAACATGACTAAGAATTGTTTTTAGAACATGGTAGTATCTGTATGGAGCAAGCGAGTAAAGCAGTGTGACCTGTTCGATGGTAAGGCTGGGTCGCTTGGCGACGGGGCTGCCGCCGCTGATGCTGTGCCGGCGCTGCGGGGCCGCCAGCGGGGGCGGGGGGTACAGCCTGCAAGGGGGATGTTTATTTTTATCCACAACATTTTTAAATAGTAAGCACGTAACGTATAGATGGATATAAAAGAGAAAAGTATCAAAAGATAGGAATCGGCCAATCCAGGAAGTGGGATTTAAGTAAACCTTCCGTAAAAAGCATATAAAACCGTGGCTAATTTCTCTAATGTCAAACTTCAACAGAGTGTATAGTTGAATACCATGAAGTTTAGCTTATATCCAATTCACAATGAAAAATGTTAACTAATTTTGATTTTTAGTGTCTCATCGTATTCTTCGTTGAAAATAAAAAATATTTGTAAAAAATATATTTTTCATCTCATCTACTCAAAAAACAATGTTTTCATCCCAAAACATTTGGAGCTAAAGTTACTAGTTATTCTCTCGGGACTCAAACGTGAAAAAGAAGATCTCTAGGGATTAAAACCAATTTGAAAACAGGACACGAGTTTAATCTATGTAGAATCAAAAATAATGTTATCAGTCCAGCAAAAAAAAAAAGAATATTGTTTTAAAATAAAAAATAACTAGCACAGACTTCGTGATTTTTTAAATTTGGAATACATATCGTCTTCAACATGGATGAATGTAGGTTAAAATTTTTATGTTCTTTGCTTCGCAAAAAGAAATAAGTATAATTAAAAAGCGCAATAATTTTTCCCTATGATTCAAGTAATTACAGAAGTTTTAGGTTATTTGTATTGAAATGTAATTATTTATATAAATGTGAATACTTTTTCGTGAGTTTAAGCCAATAGTGAATAGTTATCAAGTTTACGTATAAAAATAAAAAGATATGAAGGACCACGCAAACAAAGTTATGAGTGAACATTTAATCTTTAGTTGGTGGTCTTCGAAAAAATATTTCTTAGTATTTATTGTATGAAAACGACACCAAATAAAGGTTAGTATTAAATCGTCGGTTGAAGTCTGTTAGGTATTGTAGGTGTTCTTTTGTTCATTATATTCTGTTTTATATGTGCTAGTTTTTCTCATAGATGGAGATGAAAAGTAAAGTGTGCTACTCGGGTACGGTAATATTTTTATCTCGGGCGATATACATGCATCCCTCGCTACACTCAGGATTCCGCCGTAGAATCACTCGCTCCGCTCGTGATTCAACTGTGGAATCCTTCGTTTCGCTCTGGATTCAAAGTAGCGCCCTCGCCTTTAAAATATAACCTTAGCCGTTGTAGCACAATCTACTAATTATTTTTCGTTTCCGAGAAATGGAATTTTAAAATGAGTGTGCGACGCGAGATGCGATGACGTCACATCCCACCTGAGATGCGATGACGTCACATCTCACCTGAGATGCGATGACGTCACATCCCACCTGAGATGCGATGACGTCACATTCTACTGGCGGGCCGGCTATTGCAACGTGCGACCGAGGCGTGAGCGGAGCGGGCGTTGGAATGTGACGTCACGCAGGCTTTTATTCTAATAAGAATTTTAAATGTCTATAAAATGATAACTGTCTTTACACATACAAACTACAGTCGTACAAATTTTCAAGCAAGTCTGAATGCCTAGTAACATTCTCTATTGCTGTTGTCAGTTGAATGTAAAGTGAACATAGAAAGCTGTAAAAAGTGATGTGGTTTGCTAACCTGGCGATGGACATGTGGTGCGTGGGCGAGGCGGGCGGGGACAGCTCGCTGTCGCTGGAGGGCGGGGACTCGGCGCGCGCCGGCGCCGCCACCGACAGCGCGCTGGGGGGGGGCTGCGGCCGCAGCGGGGGGGGCGAGTATCTCGTGAACGCACTGCACACATCACATGACAATTTAACAACTGGTTGCTATTAATAGTTGCAAAGAGGCCAGAGGGTTATCGACGTACTTTAAAAAAATATATTTTAAAAGTCATTTTCGGCAGCTTTTACCTTTTTTAACCTCCGACAAAAAAGAGGGGTGTTATAAGTTTTACGCTAATGTTCTTCTATCGGTCTGTCTGTTTGTGGCATCGTAGCGCTCGAACGGAGGGACCGATTTCGATGCGGTTTTTTTTACGTGAAAGCAAATTACTTATTTGTTGTACTTTATGGTTGTATTGAAATTCATTTGCGGTGATTCTTATTCTTAGCCATGTTTAGGAATCGGTTTAGTCGTTTAAAAGTTATAGGAGGTTAACGCTTGAAAAGGCTTTCTCTAGCAAATAATAGTTGGTGCTGCGGATATAATGTCGTATCGGTACTTTCACTACTCATCACTAGATTGTATTCTTGACAACGGGGATTTTTTTTTTTTTTATTTGCCTAGCTAATAAACTTATTCATTGTATACCAATCAAATTCACAGGAAGTGTGACTCTCATTGACGTTCGTCAATTCATATTGATAAATGACGACATAGATTGTGTCTAAGAATGGCCGCGACATAAAAAAATATTGAAAATATAACCGCGGCGGTGCAGCCGCAGCAGGCGCGGCATCCAGCAACGCGGGCCCCGCAGTTACCTGTGGGCGGCCAGCGCGGCCAGCGCGTCCCCGCGGCGGTGCAGCCGCAGCAGGCGCGGCGTGGCGAGCGCGGGCGGCGGCAGCGCGGCCCGGCGCCGCAGCCGCAGCGGCAGCTCCCCCCCCCGCGCCGCCCCCGCCAGCAGCGACACCACCGCCGCGCCGCTCCACCCCACCACGCAGCGACCGCCCACCTGCCGCAACCGATTACACTTTAACACCACGCAACTGTATGACACAATCTAACCCTCCAATTTATAAAAATTTACGAACGTTTGCCTATTTTGGTCAAAATATGACTTGTCAAACAAATTATATTTTAACAAAAATAGATTTAGCAAACCGCTGTTAATTTTTTTAAATATAATAATAGTCTCTTTCTTCTTTTTGATCAGCTTAATTAACAGTCCACTGCTACACTTAAACATACATTTTGAAGTAGAGCGGCAGGCGGCAGCGACAACTGCTCGTGTCGCGTGACAGGCGACACTGGCAGTATTATTGTTTCGTATGAAATGACTTACAACCACGCGACACACGACGAGGCGCATGCTGCGAACGGCACGCGACTTGTAACGCGCTGTCAGTGAACTGAACTGTGCTTATCCGAACACCTGCCACTCAACTTCAAAGCGTACCTAAGGAACTTCCCAATAAAAGAAGAATTTACCCGTTCGTCTGCCCATGCTGGGCAGACAGGTAGATGATCGCAGCAGGTTAAATAATGCAGAGAACGCTGCTACCTGTACCGTGACCTGTACCTCCTTTAGTTGCCTTTTACAACACCCATATGAGAAAAAAGAAATGGTACGGTGAAGTATTCTACTCTGTCGTCACCACCCGGCAATCGTGCATTACATTTTAATGACTAAATTTTATAACTATTTGTTGTCATTGATTATCACGTAATCAATGACAACAAATAGATAATAGTTATAAAAATATGAAATGGCTGTAAGTTTTCCGAAATAACTAAAACAAAATAAAAAATTCTAAGATCGAAACGAGAAACTCGAGACGATTTTCTATTCTTATAGTAGATGACATTTAGACTATGTGCTTTTTAAGCAACACAGCTAACAATGCGACGGATACTCGTACAGGAAAAAGAGTGAGAGAGGGATATAGTGTGGGTGAAGCGACCTGCACGATCTCGTCGCCGTCGTGCACGGCGCCCGAGGCGTGCGCGGGCGAGCCGAAGCGGATGTCGGCCAGCTGGTGGTGGCCGCAGAACGACGGGACCACGTCGAAGCCCAGCGGCTTGTCGCCCTGCCGCAGCGTCACCGTGTCCAGCGACGCCGGCTGCAGGATCTGCGGGTCGCACACGTCCTGCACACCAACAACGTTCCATTTGTTTATTTGTTCTCAATAAGATCCAATAGCTTATGGATATCGGAAAGCTAATAGAAAGTTCCCCACGGATAGCACTAGATTACATAAAACTATTACACAGAGCACGTTTCATAAACAGCATTAACATCAACACCAAAGCAAGTATCCGCATTTTTAGACGACACTAAATGATCACACGAAAACTCATTTATTAGTAACGAATATAAAGTTGTTAGCGAGTCGAACGTGGATGAGAGACGCTTAGGACTGTGATAAATGGCATTCATTGAGGGAGGGCTATTCCCAGCAGTGGGTAGTGAAGGCTGTGAATGATGTTGATGATATAAATATAAATCATTTGTTGGTTAAGGTACGTCTTATCGACACAACACCAGTGCTGAAGGTCACTTACGCGCAAGAGATACGTGTTTTTATGATAATTGGTAGAAACAAGATGGGGACATGCATGGTGCAAAGTATTTTAGGGCCCTTCAACATGATTTATTTTTTATGCATCCAATACACGACTACGCGCATCAAATACGCGCGTAGTCGCGTATTTGATGAAACGCGCTGTAGGCGCGCGTTTGTATGTATATTATTGTGTTTATACAACATGCGTCCTGGTTCAATTCGAAAACGTGGCGTTTGTATCCATACAAGGATCGTGTGTAATTGTTAAAACGTACTAACATCTTTGAGTTTGTATCGACACAAACGAGCGTAATAGATACGTCGTGTGGAAGGGTCCATAAGGTGAACAGTAGACATAATGTAACAAGGTACCTGTATGATGTAGTCGGCGGTGGCGGCGGCGCTGGCGGCGGCGGCGGCGACGGCCTTGGCGGGCTGCTCGGCGAAGCGGTCGCGCTGCGCGCACGTGGCGGCCTCCAGCGCCAGCTTCAGCAGCGCCGCCTTGCGCTCCGCCAGCGCCGCGCCGCTCGCGCTCGGCGCCCAGCGGTCCAGCCAGCACACCAGCGGCTTCACCGCGCGCACCTCCACACACAACACACGTTTATACCGCGCCGCTCCCCAGCGGTCCAGCCAGCACACCAGCGGCTTCACCGCGCGCACCTCCACACACAACACACGTTTATACCGCGCCGCTCCCCAGCGGTCCAGCCAGCACACCAGCGGCTTCACCGCGCGCACCTCCACACACAACACACGTTTATACCGCGCCGCTCCCCAGCGGTCCAGCCAGCACACCAGCGGCTTCACCGCGCGCACCTCCACACACAACACACGTTTATACCGCGCCGCTCCCCAGCGGTCCAGCCAGCACACCAGCGGCTTCACCGCGCGCACCTCCACACACAACACACGTTTATACCGCGCCGCTCGCGCTCGGCGCCCAGCGGTCCAGCCAGCACACCAGCGGCTTCACCGCGCGCACCTCCACACACAACACACGTTTATACCGCGCCGCTCCCCAGCGGTCCAGCCAGCACACCAGCGGCTTCACCGCGCGCACCTCCACACACAACACACGTTTATACCGCGCCGCTCCCCAGCGGTCCAGCCAGCACACCAGCGGCTTCACCGCGCGCACCTCCACACACAACACACGTTTATACCGCGCCGCTCCCCAGCGGTCCAGCCAGCACACCAGCGGCTTCACCGCGCGCACCTCCACACACAACACACGTTTATACCGCGCCGCTCCCCAGCGGTCCAGCCAGCACACCAGCGGCTTCACCGCGCGCACCTCCACACACAACACACGTTTATACCGCGCCGCTCCCCAGCGGTCCAGCCAGCACACCAGCGGCTTCACCGCGCGCACCTCCACACACAACACACGTTTATACCGCGCCGCTCCCCAGCGGTCCAGCCAGCACACCAGCGGCTTCACCGCGCGCACCTCCACACACAACACACGTTTATACCGCGCCGCTCCCCAGCGGTCCAGCCAGCACACCAGCGGCTTCACCGCGCGCACCTCCACACACAACACACGTTTATACCGCGCCGCTCGCGCTCGGCGCCCAGCGGTCCAGCCAGCACACCAGCGGCTTCACCGCGCGCACCTCCACACACAACACACGTTTATACCGCGCCGCTCGCGCTCGGCGCCCAGCGGTCCAGCCAGCACACCAGCGGCTTCACCGCGCGCACCTCCACACACAACACACGTTTATACCGCGCCGCTCCCCAGCGGTCCAGCCAGCACACCAGCGGCTTCACCGCGCGCACCTCCACACACAACACACGTTTATACCGCGCCGCTCGCGCTCGGCGCCCAGCGGTCCAGCCAGCACACCAGCGGCTTCACCGCGCGCACCTCCACACACAACACACGTTTATACCGCGCCGCTCCCCAGCGGTCCAGCCAGCACACCAGCGGCTTCACCGCGCGCACCTCCACACACAACACACGTTTATACCGCGCCGCTCGCGCTCGGCGCCCAGCGGTCCAGCCAGCACACCAGCGGCTTCCACACACACACATACATTATGCAATATGGGAATTAACGAATCACGAGCAAGTGAAGGATTCTAACGACTGAATCACGACAGTAGGGAGTGATTATTCAAGTGTTAGAATCCTGAGCAACGCCATTGATGCATGGCCCTCGATATAAATTCGTTTTATACAAGAGTTGCATACTATACGTTATACCATTTATATTTTCTTTATATTTTCGCTTAAATCTTTCTGTTTCTCGTAGTTAACGAGAAACAGAAAGATTTAAGCGAAAATAGACAACTTATGAATAAAAAGTAAAGATAAATTTACTAAAATGCAAATTAAAATTGGAACACTAACTAAAATTCATACACATAGAGCAATTGTTTTTAATTTAAACACTAAAAAAATTATTAAAGATACCTTTTATTCACTGTTTTCAGTGAATAAAATAAAACACCAAAATTGTGAATAAAAAAGGTTTTCATTCTCTGTTTTCGGTGAATAAAATAAACTTTTTAGAGAGAGAATGGTATAAAAATCATGTTTGGCTTATCAGGTAGAATAATATTAAAATATATTGTACACATATTTTTTATTATCTGATTAGCAAATATTGATGAAGATACAGCGCATCAAAATGTACTGGATGGTGACATTCCTTTTTGTGCATTTTTACTGCATAATCATACGTTATTATTGGATAATCTAACTGACACACGAAATACATTTCTTTGTGTTCGTTTGATGAGAAAGCTAAAGGAGTGACTCACGGTGCGCGCGACGTCGGCCAGCGCCTGCGTGTCGAGGCGCGCGTCGGGCTGCGCGCGCAGCGCCCGCGCCAGCGCCGCCGCCACGGCCGACACGCGCAGCGCCAGCTGCTGCACGCACTCGCGACGCGCTTCATATTGCTGACAAACGTAACACACACATTACTGCGGGGACTGAAATCTATACAACAAGAACTTAACCTAGTTGAGGGACACACGGATGTACCAGAATTACTTAAATTTATTGAATCAAATCTTATGAGCATAATATGTACTTGTTCCAAGTTGTACAGTGATTATAATAATTTTTCAAAACTTAAAACCGACTTCAACCTCAAACTACAAACCGATTTTAATAAAATTTCTTTAGGGCGACCTGAAAGAATGCCCTTTAAAAATAAAACATTTTTCCAAATCGTTCCAGGCGTCTTAGAATAATCGGTGAACATACTTAAATTAAAAAAAAGATCCGAATTAATAAACTCCTCCTTTTTGAAGATGGTTTAAAATCAAACAAATCATATTACAGTGTGTATATAAAACCACAATGTTAAAATATATTATACTCATGCAAGAACAAATCTCACTGAGTGAGCTAGCCCTAATGTTAGCTAATTTAACTGTGTTCTAGGATGCTAACTCAACTATACTTACTTTATTTTATGATAATTATACATACTTATATAGATAAACACCCCAGACCCGGGACAGTTCGAAAAAGGCCATTTTCCAACTTGACTTGAGATCAAACCCAGAACCTCCAAACAGCGGACTGGCGTGGCTAACACTACAGGTCAGGCCTGTTGTCACCATCCATTTAGAAATCGAAAATATACCTACGCGCGGCAACCACTCGGGACTAAGAAATTCAGTACCACCTTAGATAAAAAATCTAAGTTCAGTACTAAATCCGCCACTCACTGGCCACTTGTTTTAAGTAGGAACCGACTTATTATGAATTGTTGGTCGAGAGTAATAAGAGTGATATTGGCTTGCAATGAATTTCTAAGTACCTAAATGACAAGATACTGTGTTCGGATGTGAGCTAAATTAAACCATATACCTAACCTCACTGAGTAGAGTTCTTTGAATTACTTTACTGAGTAAGACTTCTGTACGTCAGTGTGCAGTGTTACAAGTGTTTTAAAATGCATTGATTAACAAATTACAACACTGATTTATTCACTGATTTTCGCTATAAACCAATCATATACAATCAAACAAATACATTTTTGTGAGAATATTCGTCTTTGAAATTAATCTTTATTAAAATAATTCTTTTATGAAATAATAATAAACCTAGATAGTTACAAAAGTATTAAAGAAATATTACAAATAATTGCAGTCCTGCAGGCAAGCAAGGCAATAAAACAACAGTAAAATAAGTTTTGTAGCCAAGTGTGGCCGCAGATAACAATGAAGATAATGACACAGCGCTGAGTCACTGCGGGCATTCCTGTAGGCACTAGCAAAGACAAGCTTGATGGATTTATAGCCGTCAGATAAAGCTGGAGACAGCCTATTAATAGTGTTACGCAGGACTAGTATTGACATTTATTGCTTTGCTCGGGAACTCAAGTGCTATTAAACAGGTTATTTTAACTGCATGTTGTAGAAATTATTGGCAATGTAGGTTACATTACTTACCACATCAACATATTTTATTTTTAGGTATGTAAGTTAGTATAATTCTTTTGATGTTTATTATTCGCTTAACTGTCTGTCAATAAAGAACAATAGTAAAACAATGGCGCGCGACCGTATTACGGTCGTAGACTGTTGAAGGGCTAATAAATTTAAATATTAACCTGTAAGAGCATTAATTAACCCAGAAATCTTTCTTAATAGCAACCACTTTTCTGGTTTCCATTTTCTAAAACCGCACATTATTCTCAGTGGCCATTTGATTTAGCAACCCTTAGTTCTGTCAATCATTAAAGTATTCAGTAAAAATGTGGTAGTCAGCATGGAAATAGAACAAAATTAGACTTGGCATGCAGCTAGACCACTTCTTTAAATATCAAATATAATGTAGTATCTAAACAATCAATCATATATGTTCAAGTAGAGCCTCTCACTAACATCTAGAGCTCCTGTTGCAGTAAATATTATAGACTTTAATCTCTAAATTACAATAATAAAAATAGAAGGTAATCTTGGTAGGCAAACAATGCTACACTGTAGTCCAGGTAAACAGTAATGTAATATTGAACTCCGAACATGTATATTATGCATTATATTGAAACACAAACCTTTTTTTAGCTTTATAAAAGAGCCTTATACATACAATAATCTTTGGAAAGTGAAAAATATAAGTTTTTACTATTCTATCCTTGTTTTAAAACCAAGTGGACACATTGTACATTAGGAAATCCAAAAAAAAACTCATTAGGTGACAACTACAAAACAGTCGCTTTGTTCGTGGATAGTAACTTCTAAAGTTACTGTAAACAAGGTTTAAAGTAAAAACACTCACAAAGTTGCGTAAGTGTTCGACGGCTTCCAGCAAGAGCTCCTGGTGGCCGATGACGTGCATACCGAGGTACTCAAGGTCATCGCAGCGCAGCATCAGCAGCTTGGCGCCGTTCAGCTGCCGCCGCCGCAGCTCTGGGATGTAGCGCGCCACCGTGGGCCCCAGCCCTGCAACAAAACACCGTGACTCAGTCCTCCCGATACCGACCGGCTTCACTTGACATCTTTTAAGCTCGTTGCGAAATTCACCTGAGAGCCAGTCCGCTACCTGATCCGGGCTCCATTCTGCAACGTTTAAACTAGCCATTAGGAAGGACAGGGGGCATGTTTTGCTTGCTTAGTCTGCTTTTACAAAATTACGAAAGCAGTAGACAAACATGTAAAATACAATTCAACAATCAGACAGACAGATGACTGTGACTGATTGCGGAATGTCACTATCACAGATAAAAAATAGACGCTACGTCAATGTCAACGCCAAAAATATGTAAAAAAAAAGTATTTTGTTTTACTAAATAAATAGGTACCTACATAAACATTTATAATTATTTAATATTAGGTAAAAACCAAATCATTTATTTACTTTAATTTTACTGAAAGACAAACACGAGGAAAAGGATCTACATAGACGAGAATGCCATCTTAAAGTTAAATGAGAAAAACAACTTTTATCATTTTGTCACTAGATGGCAACAGTGGTACCATTTTATATGATTATCCGAAGTATCTTAGTATACCATGTTATTATCTACTTTACTAACTGCGCCCCGCGGTGTTTGCCGCGCCTAAAGTAGCCTATGAGTTAATCTAGGGTGTCAGCTTCCTGCATACCAAATTTTATCATAATTGGTCCAGCCGTTTGCGCGTGAAGAAGTCAAAGTCAAAAAAAAATATTCAATGTAGGATAAAATCTCTTACTGAAGGTAATTTTTTTAATATTATTTTAGTACAAAAGCTAAAAACTACTAGCGTTTCGGAACAACCATTGCTGGAAAGATTACGCCGAAAGCAACCCAGTTCAGTATTGGTCCCTTCCCAGCCTGACTGGCTATGTTTCAGTTTTCAATACAGATTTCTACACATATGTAAACTCAGTATACTTATACATTATATTATACATCTAAATAATACAATTAAAATTTGCAGTCAACTATTTCCAAGAATTTTGATCAGATAAATAGTCATTTACATGATATTAGGAAAGCATTTTTTATAAATTCTTTTTTACGGCAGTCCTAAACTTAGAAATGGTAACGATCAATCACGCTAAACTTGGCCTTTTTGTCTTAGGGCCTTGGGCTCCTTCTACCAGAACGTAAAAATTTACCTATCCCTACTACCTAAAGACGTCGAAAAAAGCGTGTAATAAGTATATTCCTTAATCAGATAACGTGCGTTCCACGTCCAGGTGACGTTGGCTTATTGGCTAGGAAAACGCGTTCTCACGAAGCCAATAGACAAGACAATTCGACGCGCGTGTGGTGGGGGAAGGCATTGTTTTTGCATTGTTTTTAAAAATTTGAAATTGGTCTATTTCCAGTCTCCTGTCTTCTTGTCCTGAATTCCTGATCATTGTCTCCATTCGGTGGATTGTCTTCATTTACAAGAAGCCATTGACAGGAAAATCCACTAAGATAATAAATTGTCCTAGTGGATTGTCCTGTGTGTAAGAACATAGCCCATTATTGTTCTTTTTAGATAAGTTAGCCCTTTTCATACTGGCTTTTACCCTCAACTTCGTTCGCACGCATCTCTCTAGCTCAAGAACCTTACGCCAATGTTACCAGGGAAGACCCTAAAAATGTAAACATCACCAACTCCCACAACTGGGAAGACAGGAGCAACCCGTGGTTTTAACAGGTAAGAAATAAACCAGAAAAGCGAATCGGGATTGCCCATTTAGGGTTCCGTTAATTAAACTATTTACAAACAAATATATATTTGCAGTGAAACATGATACCTACTTGTTTATATATCTGAGTATCATAAACTTATAAGAACCCTAAAAAACCAAGTACTTAAGTAATGTAGAACCAAGAGCTTGTTATAGGTATAGGCCTACCTAAGTATATTACTTCCTAAAATAACCAGTGCGACGTTTAGGCGGCGTTAGGTATATAAAAAAACACAAACCTAAGTCAACATCAAAGACTTTATTTAAAAAGTTAATAATAGGGGTGTGGGATACAAAGGCCCTATGCCGTTTTCTATTCCCGCATGGAGGTACCGCCCTTATTGTCGTCCCGTGCTCCGTGAAGGTGGTCAGCTGGGGTCGATCGGTGTTGGTGGGCCAGCACTCAGCAGCAGAAGAGGAGCTTCCTGGTATGGCGCAAGGTGGTAACTCGTCTTCTGTTAAAAACCCAAGCTTTGGACCTTGGAATAAGGTGGGTGGACCATGGAAGGCCATGCTCCTTCGAAGGCCAATTGTTAAAATTTTGTAGTAATTGCTATGTGATGACAAATTCCTTCTATTTACACAAACACCCATCGAACTGGAAATCACAGACGCGGCGGCGAATCTCTCGCGCTACTATTTTGGTAGTACGGTCCCTCGCTTCTTCGATATCAGGAATCGACGACGTTAAAATAAGGTGGGTTTACCATGGAAGGCCACTCTAACAAATAAACAGTTATTATTCGTTTATTTACTGTATAAATGAAACTAACAAATATTTAAGTAGTAGGTACTTTGTTTTATTACGTAACATATAAACCACTTTTATAAATTGCAGATTTAATCGCTTTTTAGTAACTTTTAGTGTTAAATGACTGATTTATTATAATGGCCTTCTAAGGAGCCTTGTTCCTAGTAAGGCCATTTGGAAGAGTTCAATGAAACTTAAGTTCAATCAATATTGATTAAGTCTGCAATAAAAAGAAGTGGTTTATATGGTACGTAATAAAACAAAGTACTACTTAAATATTAGTTAGTTTCATTTATCCAATAAATAAACGAATAATAACTGTTTATTTGTTAGAGTGGCCTTCCATGGTACACCCACCTTATATGATGTCCAGCATTAATTGGATGTCCTTTGAATGTCCTTGACCAGCCAGCCACGCCCAGTAATACGACGAAGGGACTAAGTACCTACCTAATTTTACTTAGTAGGCATGAATGTGGCTGATGGTCAAAGAGAACAGAGTTACATTGAAAAAGTGACACAAAATTTTGAATAATGAAATAAGATGAATAAAGCAACAGATTAGATAGTAAAACAAGACGGTAGATTTTTAAAAATTGGCTGATGCAATACCAGATGCCTATTGCATCTTACAACTAACGGCCAGTTTTAATTTATGTTTAAGCTATCTAATGAAGAAGATAAATAAACACTATTTTGAATACCTATAAGCACAATTATAATATAAATATCCCTATTAAAATAAAAATTGAGTTCGTCATTTACCGATTCACGGGTATTGCTAACACTTGGAGTAGAAATTACGAAGTACTTTATTATTATTTTTTTAAATGTACTTTAAATATAATCGGGTCAAAATAATTGACCACTTAGTTTTAAAATTAGACTATGCGCTAAGACGAGCGCGCGCTAAGCGAAGTGTATTCACGCCAGAGGGGTCGCAAACGCTGTCTGGCTGTGATGATGAGCCGCCATTCGTATTGTCCACGCATAAGTACCTAGCAACGGAGACAAAAGACCGATGGATGTCGCAGTAAGAATGAAAGCCAGCCATTATTGACGTTACCAATTTATGGTACGTTTCATGTGTGTTAGTTTGTTTATATAAAAGTATATGACTGCATTATTATTTTAATAGGGTGTTTATTTAATTTTGTACAAATATGTTGTTTAACTTTATTTTATTTACTTAGTTTAAGTTTAGTTTGTAATTTTTATTTTTGTTTATATATTATTAATTGTAATTATATAGTTTATTTTAAATTACAATTAAATGTACGTTACACCAGATACACCAGATCACGTGACTGCTCAATTTGAATAACACATTTTCAAGTTTTGATAATAGGAAGGGTAATAGGAAAAGTTGATCAAAATAATGAACTGAACTGTCCTTTGAACATGGAAGAAAGATAAAAATACAAAGTCTGTTCTTATGCTAAAGCGTATCTAATATTTCTACATCAAAGCCGATGTCACTCCAGATAATCTTTCAAGTAAGTATTCTTACGAAACATTCAGTTCAGGAATATTTTAAAGATACCTAAGGCGGAATAAAGAACTCACATACTTATTTCCTAGACCAAAGAGGCAAACAATACTTACATGAACTTAAAAACTCAGATAAATACATACAAGTAAATACTTATACCATAGTACATTTCTTTTCGAATTTAGTAAGGACTTTTTTTCGTTTAAAAATTGGTAAGTACCTACTTAATAAAATGTGGACTTTTCGTTGCCCGCAATAACTTCAGTTCTCATTTAAAGATGACGCATGTAACCACTGAGTGTGTTGAAATATCAGGCCATAACGGCCAGTTTTAATTTATGTTTAAGCTATCTAATGAAGAAGATAAATAAACACTATTTTGAATACCTATAAGCACAATTATAATATAAATATCCCTATTAAAATAAAAATTGAGTTCGTCATTTACCGATTCACGGGTATTGCTAACACTTGGAGTAGAAATTACGAAGTACTTTATTATTATTTTTTTTAAATGTACTTTAAATATAATCGGGTCAAAATAATTGACCACTTAGTTTTAAAATTAGACTATGCGCTAAGACGAGCGCGCGCTAAGCGAAGTGTATTCACGCCAGAGGGGTCGCAAACGCTGTCTGGCTGTGATGATGAGCCGCCATTCGTATTGTCCACGCATAAGTACCTAGCAACGGAGACAAAAGACCGATGGATGTCGCAGTAAGAATGAAAGCCAGCCATTATTGACGTTACCAATTTATGGTACGTTTCATGTGTGTTAGTTTGTTTATATAAAAGTATATGACTGCATTATTATTTTAATAGGGTGTTTATTTAATTTTGTACAAATATGTTGTTTAACTTTATTTTATTTACTTAGTTTAAGTTTAGTTTGTAATTTTTATTTTTGTTTATATATTATTAATTGTAATTATATAGTTTATTTTAAATTACAATTAAATGTACGTTACACCAGATACACCAGATCACGTGACTGCTCAATTTGAATAACACATTTTCAAGTTTTGATAATAGGAAGGGTAATAGGAAAAGTTGATCAAAATAATGAACTGAACTGTCCTTTGAACATGGAAGAAAGATAAAAATACAAAGTCTGTTCTTATGCTAAAGCGTATCTAATATTTCTACATCAAAGCCGATGTCACTCCAGATAATCTTTCAAGTAAGTATTCTTACGAAACATTCAGTTCAGGAATATTTTAAAGATACCTAAGGCGGAATAAAGAACTCACATACTTATTTCCTAGACCAAAGAGGCAAACAATACTTACATGAACTTAAAAACTCAGATAAATACATACAAGTAAATACTTATACCATAGTACAATTCTTTTCGAATTTAGTAAGGACTTTTTTTCGTTTAAAAATTGGTAAGTACCTACTTAATAAAATGTGGACTTTTCGTTGCCCGCAATAACTTCAGTTCTCATTTAAAGATGACTCATGTAACCACTGAGTGTGTTGAAATATCAGGTTCAACAAAAACGACCACAGTAGGAAAATACCCCGAATGTTTTCAATCTGAATTTTTTTGATGTTGGTCCCGTTTGAATCAAAGACGCCGTGGGTCGTTAGGGAATTCGTTAAATCGTTTTGTTCCATAAATAAGTATTTTAAAGGAATTATTATCGATCGATCTCCGAATGAGCTTTCTCATAGCCGAGATGCCTAGTGTTTACGGCTTCCTATGTTATGGCTTCGTTGAAGCAAACGAAAATTTTATGGTCCTGATCATTATCTGTCGTGCAGGAAGCTTTAAAGCTCCGTGGACACTTGACCGGCGGTGCAAAACACTGGCAGTACAGATAAAGCTCTGGTCTTCGGCCGCATCGGCGCAGGGCTGCGCCGACTGGCAGGGTCGCCATGTAGAGATGAGGCGACTTAATTAAACGAGTGTTACTTTGATACTCCTCCTTTATTCAATTGGTTAATCATATATATAGCTTCTTACACATACACACACTTATATCTATACTACCACACTACAGCCGTGAGTCACCACATCATTAATAAGTACTACCTAAGTAGGTAAGGTACATACCGTACATATTTCAATTTGATCTAGAAATCTATCGTCACCCCAACTCTCACAGGTTTATACTATCGATGTTTATGAAATACCAATACAGCTTTCCTTTAGCCTTTCTAAATCTATTTCCACGTAGAAATTAATTTCAATGGATATCTTATATAGCGCCATCGTAGTAAGTAAGTAAGGATATCTTATAAAGGTATGTTTACTAATCTTGACTGAAAACCAGAATCAAAAATACCTATTGTCATATAAATTGTTCAATAAATATTAAAAGGGTACAATTTAAATGCTTACCAAAATATTTTTGTGACCATAGGACTAAGCACCAAATAAACTTTATATACTCCATAAAATTAAACACAGTCTAAATATTGTATACCAATAATTACAGTTCTAAATTATCCAACCTCAAACTAAATATATTATTGTCAACCTAGTGATGCCCAACTGCTGGTCACCCATCCTAGTTGCGACCATGCTTAACCTATGAAAGCGCGGTTACCTTATATTAAAATAAATGAAAAAAGAATTGTTAAAATCACTCACATAACCACTAATAAATATCACCGTTTATCCAATATGAACATAGTTGTAAATTTATTGACCGGTGGAGCTGTGTTTCTGTACCGTCCATTGGTTGTGTTGTTTGATATTGACCAATGCCCAGTAGCAATGCCCAGTAGCCGTTCTCCTCGGATTAACTTGGTCCTCTGTAATTGCCCTAGTTAGATGTCGACAATTAACTGCTCTAACTTCCCGGTGCTCGGTGAAACTGATACCGCGATACCAATCCAAGGAACGGCGACCTGCCGCCGCGGCTCGCGGGCGGCCGCCGGCCGCTCGTACACCGCTCGCCCCCAACCGTCAGCTTTATCTGCCATAAAATACTCATTTAATCGGTCCACCTGCGAGATTGGCACCTCCTTATCAGAACACATTCTAGAGGCTGCTCGCGTCCGTGTTATTAGCATTTTAAGGCATTGTCGGGGCATTCCTCGGGCTTTCATTAAGAGCGGCTCCATTCACCTGTTATCTGATGGGATCTTTAGTATATTTATTGGGGCATCAAAGCCGCGGGGACGGGGGCGGTGTAGCGCGGTAGCGGTCTTAAATCCGACAGTTTAATACCGCTCATAAAGCGGGCAGTCACCGGCGGCCCGTCGATAATTTCTCTTATTGTCTCGATAAATTAGCTTAATTAGGGTGTAAAAAACGCGGCGGGCGCGGAATCTAGAGCGCCCTCGGTGGGTGGCCGCGGGCCCGGGGCGGACAAATCTAATTAGCAGCAACGCTGCCGAGGTAGCGACCGCCGGTGGACACCGACACCACCAAATAAATTATCAGCGACGGACAAGGGACAGAACTGTCTCTAGATAAGAAATTAACAAGGTGCGGTTAAGTGATTAATTTTCGAGAATAAAGATAGAAGACTCCGTGAAGGTACTCATATCTAGGCAAGCACCTAACCTACATAATATTAATAAAGTTCTTACTGCTGCTGCTTTTCTAATCAAGAACGATTTCAGTAACATTTACATAATATAGTGAGTCAAATGTAGAGCTACCAAAGCCGCTAAATGAGTCTAAATAGGTAACTAATGAAATGAAGTATGAGTATCATATCCATACCTAATATGTACTACATTGGTTGGTAGATTAGGAAAGTAGGTGCCCCAATTGGAAAGTAGGTAGTCTCCAATTCTCCATCATCGATGTCCACTTTGCTCTACCGTAGGTACATATGTACTACACTCCCAGTTTGTTGCACAAGAAGAGTGGTACCGGAGAAGGGTCTACCTTGTATTGTAAAACTTTTTAGTGTAAAGAATATTATCATGCATAGCAGCGTATAGTAGAAACCTATTTCGTAGAATTTAGATTGGCATTTCTCATTTCTCATACATTTAGAATCCATAATTTTTAAATTAATATCCATCTTATGGCATAAACTTGATAGTTATAATAATTAAAACGAAGAATCATTATGTCGCAGACAGTTCACAGCTAGAATGTCGTTTTGACATAAAATCAATTTCTATGTCATTATAAGGCAGAACCATCATATCTTGGAATATGTAGGTACAGTAAGAATCATCATTTGGCTTAAGTGCTCATATTGCAGATAAGGTATAGTAAGAAAAATGTGTATTTCATAGGTACCGTAGGTCATTTAGCATGTGTAGAGATGCAGCATAGAAACATGCCTAAACCATGCAAGCAGGCATGCAGCATAAAAGCAGGTATGCAGTATAAAAGCAGCCATGCAGGCAGGCATACAGCATGCAAGCAGGCATACAGCATGCAAGCAGGCATGCAAGCAGGCATGCAGCATGCAAGCAAGCATGCAGCATACAAGTAGGCTTGCATCATGCAAGCAGGCATGCAGCATGCAAGTATGTCTGGGTGGCTCAGCCCTTCGTTTCATTCGGGGACTCGACCTCTCATTACACTCAGGACTTCCTTTGCGAGCCTTCTGGTTCCGCGCTAAGGAATAACACTCTAGTATATGACAAAGTTGAGCCACGTGAAGTCGGGGTGCTCAAAGTTGGATTTGCCAGCAGTTTATAATTGCGTAACATATTTTAGTATTACGCAAAAATCATGATTGCGAATGAAATTATTGGGATTAAAATTATTCTTATTTAAATTCAGCCGTCTTTGTAAAAGGAGAAGTGAAATTATATCAAATAACTATCGCACAAAATAAAGGTTATTCTATTTGAAATTATGTATAATGTAGTGTATGTTAAAAGCAATTATGCTCACTAAAATTCTGCCAGCTGAATAGGATGCCATTGAAAATTCTACCACATAAATACTCAGCCAAATATTGGTTCTATGAAAAAAAATATGCCTTTTCTATGTTCGTCCAAAGAATATTCTACCATGTGTGTTATGCGAAATAAAAATCGGAGCATTAAGATTCTGCCAAATAGAGGGAACCCACCGGAGAATCGTCCTTTACCACGTAGGTTTCACGTACGTTATGCTGTAACATTAAGAGAGGTTTTTCTCTGGTCCCAGACCAGGTAAAAAAGACTAGGTGGGCTAGGTATGTATATTAGAACACAAGATAAGTCAAGAGTAGAGCGTCTAGCTAGATAGGCACGTATGTAACTATAACTTAGAAGCCTGTTAGAATGAATAGAGCTCCAATTTAATCCCACCATACTTCATCTTTGCCACCATCACCATCTGTCCGATGTAGTCGCTGCTGACTAATGAGCTCAATATTAATTTAAAACCATTTTTTGTGTCACAATCATTAAGCACGTGGTGCCTATGATTTAACGGACATTAGAGCGGCGGCGCGTGCGCGTTTATTTGTGCTGCAATTCAAATAAGATGCCGTCGGTAACGTCGCGACAGATATACGAGACGAGACGAGAGTAATGGCGGCTGATGACTGTGTGGACACAAAGTACTACTCGCACCCACTGCCGGTACAAACAAGCTAAAGATGAAGTGCCCTCCGTCTGGTCTAATGTGATACTTACTTACAAAGAAACATTATACCTTCCTATCTGATCATCATTTCGTAAATCTATACTTACCTACCTCTTTATGTATAAAAAACAACCTGCACTCCTTAAAATATGTTATAGCATTGTTTTTTATGTCAATTGCGTTTACTCTCCTTAAATTGGTAGATTAGTCGTGTAGATTTATTAGCAGATAGGTTAACAAACAAAGAAAAATAACCACCGGAAATGTGTCGGTATTGTCGGCTCTACGTATTTATAAATCCTATAATTCTAGTACCTGTGTCGAGCGAGCGACCTAAACGGAACTTGTCTCTTTTCTGTTTGGTATCTACACTGGTCGATTAACCAATATCGACTGCAACAACCACAACAGAGTATCCTCAGATAGTGCACCTGTGAGCATGGGTGTGCCTCAGGGTTCAATAATTGGTCCATTTTTGTTTTTGATTTATATTAATGACCTCCCCTGTCTTGCAGAAAAGTTGTGTGAAGTAGTATTGTTTGCTGATGATACATCTTTACTTTTTAAGGTTGACAGAAAATGCACAAACTATGACGATGTAAGCAATACTATGTCACAAGTACTTAGTTGGTTTACGACTAATAATCTGGCCTTAAACACACAAAAGACTAAGTGCGTTAATTTTTCACTATTGAATAAACCTAATACTCACATACCTTTGAGTCTTAATGGTCAAGTTCTAGAATGGGTACCCAACACCAAATTTTTAGGCATAACTGTAGACTGGAACTTAAAATGGGATAAACATATTGAGGCCACTGCCAAGAAACTTAGTTCGGCAGCATATGCTGTGAGGAGGGTCAGACGGTGTACTAACGTTGAAACTGCTAGGCTAGTATACTTTAGTTATTTTCACAGCATAATGTCATATGGCTTGCTCTTATGGGGTAAAGCGGCTAACATACATGCTATCTCTGTGCTACAAAAGAGAGCAATTCGGTCGATCTACGGACTAAAATCACGCGATTCCTTAAGAGAGTTATTTAAATCTATAAATATTCTTACTGTGACATCTCAATTTATTTACGAAAATCTTCTATTTGTTAAATCTAGGTTAAATAATTTCAAGAAAAATAGTGATGTTCACAGTTATAATACTCGCAACAAAAATCAGCTTCATACGCCTAAATTTCGACTTGCTAAAACTAGAAAGTCACTCTTAGGTCTAGGTATAACATTATTTAATAAACTTCCCGAAGCGATCGTTAACCTACCAATGGCAAAATTTAAAACACATGTTAAAAAAGTTTTATTGAACAATGCATACTATACTATCAATGATTATTTAAGAGATAAAAACGCGTGGATACTTCCTAAACATTTTCCATTACACTCCACACATGAAACATAAATAGCTGCATTTTCTGTTACCATAATAAGCTTACTGTAAAAACATGTAAATGCTCTGCGATCAATAAGTGACCAACATATAATTAATATTTTCTCTTGACAAGGTCTGCGAGTTCGGGTTTTTCATGCTCACTAAAATGTCCAATCCGGTGGTGGCGTCGCTGGTCGGGTCGTTGGATTCCCTCTAATATGGTTGAGTTTAACGATGGCTGATCCGTGCGTCAACTCGTGAACGGGTGCTGCCGGGAGGGACTGGTCAGCTCGGCTTCGCTTTTTTTGACTACTTAATATTTTTTATTACGCAATTTATGTTAGTTTACTTGTTCGCAAGCATAACATGTTATAATGTGTCAACATTGTATTATATTATAAGTATTTATTAATTAAAAGACAATTATAATAATATGACAAAGCCCTTCTGGCGAGTAGGCGACCAATACTGTGAAAATGAGTTTCTTTCGGCGTTTCTTCTCAGCAGTGGTCGTTACGAAGCGCTGGTATCGGTAGCTTTTCTTTAAAAAATAAATTAAATTTTAATATACTTTACACGTAACATAAATTATACTTATTGACGTGTAAAAGTGCCTGTAAAGGTCTAATTACTGAATAAACATTTGAATCTTTGAATCTTGAACTACTAAGTTGAGGTCATCCTCAGAGCTGCGATAGCTGTGTCAACGCCGGTCTGGTCCGATAGAATGAAAACTGTTTTTTATGTTGCTGCGCCTCCTTAATTGATTTTTTCATAAAAGAGAGCTGGAAAAATGAGTTTCTTTCGGCGTTTCTTCTCAGCAGTGGTCGTTACGAAGCGCTGGTATCGGTAGCTTTTCTTTAAAAATAAATTAAATATTAATATACTTTACACGTAACATAAATTATACTTATTGACGTGTGTAAAGGTCTAATTACTAAATAAACATTTGAATCTTTGAATCTTTGTACTGGTACATGAGGACCAGTTCCATACACTGGTACAATACCACTAGTTTAGATACTCTTTTCATGAAACATTTTTAAAACGTTTTCTTAACAGTAGGTACCTCCTGTTAAGAAAATAAAACATCTCATAATAATGTCATTTGTTATAGATCATATCCATTTTCAAAGTGATTTTGAGAACTATTTGTCACTTTTTATACCTAATAGTTTAAATATTTTTGACCAAGGAAAATACTCAATATTTTGCAGTGGGTTTTATAGGGAGCTGCTGATGATGACCTTCTACACTACCTTTTAATATGCACATTGTCCTAGGTATTGTTGATAAAAGGTAACTCAGTATGTAGCAATAAGGAACATTATAATGTATACCTATCGTCATCCCAGCGTATTCCCGGTTGCATCTATTTCTTTGCTCTACCTACACTAAAATGTTTTAACTTGAAAAAAGAGTTCAGGGTGTATAAAATTCATTAGGTCATATTAGATAGTTATCGGGCCCTCAGCTCCTGCCTCTATCGTTTACTCGGCAAAAACTGTAGTGCAGCCCGGGCCCTGTCGCCCGCGGTGCCCCGCGGTCGCGCCCGCCATAAATTCCCGCTATCTCGCATCTTACGGCAGTCCGCTCCTCACATGTCATAGACTTACCTACATTAGACAACTCCATCCCCACCAGCCAGCACCTGCCCGCGCCGCCGTGCTGTGCCCCTTGAAAAAAACAATATTAATTTATACCTACATTACTAGCTGTTACCCGCAGCTTCGACCGCGAGACAAAATCTTTATCATACGAATAACTCAATTAATATTTACAAAATACCCACAAGTTATATGTATTCCAGAATAAACCCTTCCAGAAAAAACTATCTATCAAATTATAAAAACTTCATCAAAATCCGCCCTGTAGTTTTTAGTTATACCTAAGCGTACAGAGAGGCAGACATTACAATATGTGTACATGTTACCTACCTACAGGATATCAAAAAAATATCTAATCTGACTTACCTACGTACCTATAGAGAACCTACCGAACGCAACAATGTTTACAACTGGGTAAAAGAGCTACGAGTACCACAGAAGGTAGCTAAGTAGGTATCTACTTACGCGTGGTTAGTAAAAGCATCTAAATGTGTAGACGGCGACCATGTCTAAATAGTTTTGTAAAAATAGGGACCACGGTAGTGCGTGAGCCAAGTTTTTGAAAAAAAATATGATATTGCTTACTTTACTGAACCTATGACTAAAAGCGAGATGTTTTCGATGGTTTTACCTAACTAAGCTGGCAATGCAACTGGATGGAATAACCCCAACTTACGAAGGTATATAATATACCCAGGTCCCAGAACAAACACCTAATTAATGAATAATAATGTAAATTACTTTTATGACAGTATTTATGTAAATCGCTTTAGTGATGGCCCGCCTTTGTACCTACTAGATTTTAAATGTACTTTTAATTATTGTCATACTTAGTTGGTGCAATAAAGAATTTTTATCTTATTTTATGAAAAACCTTTAAGGGACTAATTTAGTTGCAAATATGTAGTACTTGGAAAAAATGAAATTTAAATTAAATTAAAACTATACTTACTAAAATTTTGATTTAAACTATGTCAAGAAAATACAATTAATGCACCACTAAAATATTAATAATTTAATAGTTCCATTGCTAGTCAATGTAGAGTTATTTAGGCCTACAATAATAAGATCGGCAAGAAAATGCCAACGGCCATAAATAATAGGAAGTTAGCAGTAGGTAAGTACTTACCTAAACTACCTAAGTAGTACATCAATGCTAGAATGACTGCGGGAAACCGGCCGCGTGTCGTATAATAAATCAATCTAGCGGCGACAAGGCTGCGCTTGCGTCGTTTATGAGTCGTCGCCGCCGCGATTTATCGCCGGCCCAGCCGCGGCATAAAACGGCACCAAACGGCACACGGCGGCGAACGGCGATATTGCGGTAAAGTGCAATTAAACATGTAGATAATGACATAAATACATGGGATGCAGTATTAAACACGTATTTAACTGACCGGTAGTGCGCCGCGGTGCGCGGCCGACGGCCGGCGGCGCGGCGTTTTCTCTAAAGCCCGCATTTTTTTAATGTCAATTACTTAAATTTATAGATATATGTGGTAATTTTAGTAGTATTCATTTAATGGTTTGTTTTTCGTGTGTGTAAATGGCCAACACTGGTGTCAGAGTTTTTCAGGCTGCCTAAAGGCATCTGACATAGCTTGACAACTGCCATACAATGATGACAGCCGGGACCAACGCTTATACGTACCTTCGGAAGCACGAAGAAGTTCTAGAAATGTTTATGCCTCTTATTCACCCTTCCAAATGCGGACAATGACCGGTGTCGCTTTACTTGCGAAAGCGCTAGGTAGTATCTAAAATACTAATAAAGGCTGTTTGTACTGATGTTAAATAGGTAGAGCGATAAATGTTGATAGTTTCCTTTCTTGATCTACCTCTATCTATACTCTATAGATGGATTATTAAGTTCATAAATTAATTAAATTATAGCTGTGTTGGTTGAGAACTTGAGACATTAGGGCCATTTGGCCTTGAAGCCAGAATATTTAAAAAAGAGTGCTTCTGGTCGAGGCAACAGGAGACTTTAGCGCCGGCAGCTTCTTTGCCCAAAGAATGAGCCTAGCTACTCAGCGAGCCAACTCTCCCCGGTCAGATGCTCTTGAAGGGGTATTTCATCTTCAGATACTTGGTTTCTTTTATTTTATTTAATACTAGCTGATGCCCGCGACTTCGTTCGCGTGGACTTTATGACTCCGGCGTATAAATATAAATAAAAACTAATGAGAGAGAGAGAGAGAGAGAGAGAGAGAGAGAGACAGAGGGAGAAAGTACTTGTAGTACTTGTAACAGTGTTAGGAGTTAAAAGTCAATATTATTTTAATTCTTTCCTTCGGGAGCCATTATGAAAAGAGCTGAAGTGTTACTAACCCTGGAGAAAGCCACAATAAGTAGGCCATGCAAAAAACCAGTCCTTAGATCGACATCAGCAGCTTTAAGCCTCTAAAACTGTGACTTATTTTCATAGCAAAGCAAGTTAACATATGGAACTGTGTATTTTCAAAAGGAAAATTGTTGGGGATGAGTGGCATACGCGGAATAAATACAGTTTCACTGGCATCACTCACTTACTGTGAGCTTTAAGTGTCTCAGCAGACTATGCCGAAGTTTAGTGGCTAAAGTTCAGTGTGTAAAGTTCGGTGGGGATGACACACTAAATAAGCTGAAGTTCAGCTGCTGAAGTTCGGTGGAAACGCCGGACAGTAGTGATGTGCCGATATGAGAATTTAATCTTCCGTCTTTGGCGCGTCTGCGGCGAACGGAAACGGGAGCGGAAGAGGGAACGGAAGTGGAAGAGGGAACGGGAACGGGAGCGGAAGCGGAAGCGGGAGCGGGAGCGGGAGCGGAAGCGGCAGCGGTGGCGGCAGCAGCGGCGGCGGCGGCGTCGGCGGTGGCGGAGGCGTCGGCAGCGGCGGCGGAGGAGTCGACGGCGGCGGCGGCGGCAGCGGCGGCGGCGGCGGCGGCGGAAGCGGCGGCGGCGATGTCGGCGGAAGCGGTGGCGGCGGCAGCGGCGTCGGCGGAAGCGGTGGCGGCGGCGACGGCGGCGGTGGCGGCGGGGGGAGCGGGAGAGGGAGTGGGAGCGGGAGCAGGAGTGGGAGCGGAAGTGGGAGCGGGAGCGGAACGGGTACGGGTACGGGTACAGGTACGGGTACGGGTACGGGTACGGGTACGGGTACGGGTACGGGTACGGGTACGGGTACGGGTACGGGTACGGGTACGGGTACGGGTACGGGTACGGGTACGGGTACGGGTACGGGTACGGGTACGGGTCCGATTCAGGCAAAAGCATCGGAAGTTCAGCGTTATGTGTTGCTAGTAATGCAAATAACATTGCAGGCATGCATTGGCTGAAATTCAGCCGCTGAACTTCGGCATACAGTGCTGAGACATTAAGTTGGGTTCCGTTACACAGTTTCGGCGGAGTCAAATTTCGCATCAGCATTATTGGCCCTCCGACATTAAGACTTATTTTGTGAGCCGTGAGTCCATTTGCTGCAAGTGAATTAAGAAACTCAACTGGATAATTGGTGGCGTCGTCAAAAACACTATCCAAGAAATCTAAATATATATCTTATATCTAAATATATATAACTAAAAGGTGACTGACTGACTGACATAGTGATCTATCAACGCACAGCCCAAACCACTGAACGGATCGGGCTGGAATTTGGCATGCAGGTAGATGTTATGACGTAGGCATCCGCTAAGAAAGGATTTTGATCAATTCTACCCCCAAGGGGATAAAATAGGGGATGAAAGTTTGTATGAAATTTTGACAATTTTAAACCGATCGGGCTGAGACTTTGCATGCATAAAGCTACTATGACGTAGGCATCCCCTAAGAATGGATTTTGATAAATTACACCCCTACGCGAGCGAAGCCGCGGGCACAAGCTAGTTAACAATAATTTGCGTCATAAGTTCTTTATTAATTGATTTTTAATTTTTTGGTGTCAATTTGGCGCGTTCACATAACCAAGAATTTTCTGGTGTGTTATGCTCTGAAGGTCCGCAAATACTGAACTTATAAGTTCTACTTCGGACGAAACAACTTTTTTTTTTTGAAAAAATTTCAATGTACAGACACATTTTTTTTACTCTTTTATTATAGTATACATTTAGTATGTTTTTGTTCAGCGGCAACAAAAAACATCATCTATAAAAATTTCAACTGTCTAGCTATAATGGTTCATGAGATACAGCCTGGTGACAGACAGACAGACAAACAATCGGACGGTCTAAGTAATAGGGTCCCGTTTCTACCCTACCCTATGGAACCCTAAAAATCGAATAAAATAAGTATTGATGGGGGGCTCCCATACTACAAACGTGATTTTTCATAGATTATGGTACGGAACCCTTCGCGCGCGTCCGACTCGCGCTTGGCCAGTTGTATTATAACTCAACAAAAAGTTCTCATCAGACTTGACAACTTTTGCTAAGGCGGCATTTTAATATTTCTTATAGTTTAGCTGGACCATTGTACGTGTAGTTCTGCATCATGTGTTCCATTTTCCAAAATCAATTATAGCCTATATGTTGCCCAGGCTTCACAGCTATATAACAAAAAAAGTTTCATTCGAATCCGTCCAATGCTAAATAAGTAACTGCAATGGGCTACTTAACCACAAAAATGAGTTACAAGTAATCCTAGATATAGAAAATATTGATGTGTGCCTGGTATTTGAAACAGACTTTACAAAACAATCTTACATAAAATTAAAAGGTCACAAAGTATATAATGCATTGCACCCAGAAAACAAAGGTAGAGGTGGTAGTGCTGTTATCATCAAAGAAACTATTCAACATCAAGAACATGTTAAACATGAAATTCCTCAGGTGCAATGTGCTGCAGTCAGATTGAATACAAAAAGTTGTCCTCTTACTGTGGCTGCCATATACTGCCCACCAAGACATAAAATACAGAAAGACTTGTGGAAGAACGTACTTTACACACTTGGTGATAAATTTGTATTGGGAGGTGACTTCAATGCTAAGAACACGTATTGGGGTTCCCGACTTACGAACACAAAAGGAAGAAAACTTATGTGCGCCATCACAGAAATGAAATGTGGTGTTGCATCAACAGGTTCACCTACATACTGGCCAACGGACCCATCAAAAACCCCTGATCTCATAGACTTTTTTATTTATAAAAACATGTCGTCTAACTACATGCAAACTAATCAAAGTTATGATATGAACTCCGATCACTCAGCCATTTATTTAGAAATAAACGAAAAAGTAATATTTAAGGAAGATAATTTAACTCTAGTCAATAAATATACAGACTGGGATAGTTTTAAAATAGAATTAGACAGCCATGTAGACCTTAGAGTACCACTAAAGACTCCAGAGCAACTAAATATAGATTTAGAAAAATTTGTCAGCTTAATACAACATACTGCTTGGAATAATACACGTAAGAGTAAGAAAAGGACAGTGAAAAACACATACCCATTAGAGATAAAAGACCTGGTAAAAGAAAAAAGAAGACAAAGAAAACTATGGCACCAAACTAGGTCGCCAGAAGATAAAAAAAAGTTAAATAACCTCACAAAAAAGCTTAAAAGGGCAATCCAAAAACATAACGATGAGTGCACAAATACGTATCTCCAAAAACTGTCCAGTGACCGTAGTACAGATTATTCTCTCTGGAAAGCTACGAAGAACATGAAACGGCCAATAAACCAAATTCCTCCATTGAAACTTGGATTTGGAAAGTGGGCGGTTAGCAACGAACAAAAAGCTGCTTTGTTTGCCGAACATCTCGAAGGGATCTTCAAACCAAATGACAGATCAGAAGGCATCGTTGAAGATATCACTGAGGAACTCCGCGAAAATTATGATGAAGAAATAAATATAAAGCTTGTAACTCCAAAAGAAGTTATGAGGGAAATAAAACAGCATATCAACCCCAGGAAATGTCCTGGCTTTGATCTTATACCAGGAGAACTGCTACACAATCTCCCGAGAAAGGCTTTAGTCAAATTAACTAATCTCATAAACGCTGCTTTGAGACTTAAATACGTGCCCGATTTATGGAAAGTAGCTGAAGTAATAATGATTCCAAAACCGGGAAAACCGCCAAATGAGACGACGTCGTACAGGCCAATTTCATTGTTACCAGTTATGTCAAAGTTATTTGAAAAAATATTACTAAAAAGACTAAAACCTATCATCGAAACCAAAAACCTTATTCCACCACATCAGTTCGGCTTCAGAGAAAAGCATTCAACTATAGATCAAGTTCACAGAATAACAAATATAATTGAAAATACCCTCGAAAATGAAAAAGTCTGTTCTACTATCTTTCTAGATGTAGCGCAAGCTTTCGATAAAGTGTGGCATGAAGGACTCATCATAAAACTTAGAAACATGTTACCCACTAACTACGTAGATATAATTACATCATATATAACCAATAGAGCTTTTAGAGTGCGACAAGAAAATGCGTATTCTAAAATTAGAGAAATAAAAGCTGGAGTGCCTCAGGGAAGTGTTTTAGGTCCGGTCCTGTACCTACTATACACCTCGGACATTCCTGATATAGATGACAATACTATGGCGACCTTTGCTGACGACACTGCTATAATGGCTGTCGGAAGTACTCATGAAGAAGCAGCAGAAAAGGTTCAAATAGCAATTAATAAAATTATTGAATGGACAAAGAAGTGGCGAATCAAGCTAAATGAATCAAAGTCAACTCATGTTAACTTTACGAATAAGCAAGAACAATTATGTCCCGTGTATATAAATGGAAAGCAAGTTCCATTTGAAAATACAGCCAAATACTTAGGTATGACTCTGGATGCAAAGCTGCGCTGGAAAGCGCACGTCAAAAAGAAAAGAGAAGAGCTCGAAATACGGTTTCAAAAGATGCACTGGCTGCTTGGGAGAAACTCTGCCTTGTCAGTGCACAACAAAATACTTTTGTATAAACAAGTCCTGTTGCCAGTATGGACTTATGGTATACAGCTGTGGGGCTGTACCAAACAGAGCAATATCAGTATGATCCAAACATTCCAGAACAAAGTACTCAGGAGCATTGTCAATGCACCCTGGTACATTAGAAATGCTGACCTGCACCGGGACCTTAACATGCAGTTCGTCGATAAAGTTATTAAAAAATATGCAGAAGCACACGAGTATCGATTGCTTCATCATGTGAACGTTGAGGCAATCCAGCTCCTCGACAACACGGACACAGTGAGAAGACTTAAACGAACTAAACCGTTCGAACTAGTGTAGTGTAGTGACAATAAAAAAAAATAATACTTAGTGCGGTCATAGTGCAATAATTAAAGACACACGAACAAAGTGCCTTCCCCTTAATAGAGACAGTAAGAAAAGTGCCGATGGACACATTCTTATACTATTGCTTATAAAACTAGGTCAATGTAAAATTACTAATTAGTCTTAGATTAATAGGCTAGATTGTAATAATATTAGCGTACTTATTGAACAGTATATAGGTACGTTAAGAAAGTGAAAAAAAAAAATTCGAATCCGTCCAGTATTTCCAGAGATTAGCGTGTACAAACAGACAAACAGACAAACAGACAAACAGACAAACAGACAGACATTTTTTTTATTTTCTTACTCTATTACTATATCTTCATCGCCCAAAATATTTTTTTTTGAAATATTTTCAATGTACAGACACATTTTTTTTACTCTTTTATTATAGTATAGATTAAGATTAGTTATAAGGTCTAGTTTATATCATTAGGATTATTATAATATTTACTGTAATAATTTGTATACAACGTGTAACGGAAAGGTGGTAATTAACCCGAAAGGGAGTCAATATACTAATCAATGTGAACAAATTTTACTATGGGATCATCCCTGAAATCTAATAAAAAAACCGCAGCTCCATACATTATGGCACGGTAGGTATTTAATTTTGTATAGAGGTGAAGATTTTTTTTACGATTTCAAGGATGGTCCCACAGTAAAAGTTGTTCACATTGATTGGTATGTTTACTCCCTTCCGGGTTGATACCCCCTCTCCGTTACACTTTGTATACCTAATATAATAATTTTGAGTAAAAAAAATATGTCAAATATTAAAAAGTTTTTTCTCATTAAAATAATTTAACCCATTGCAGATATACTGCAGTCGTTATGTGGATCGATTTGAAACTATTGTGACGCTCCTATTCTTATTGTGACTGATATAGTTTTGAACGAACACTACTGAAATATAAATCAAATAAGCCTTATTTGGTTTTATTTTAAAGTTAATAAAATAAAGTTAATTAGGCAGGTAATCAAATTGGGTAGGTCCCACCAGAAACTATCTACAGAGACAGTATCTCGAAAGAAAAGTCCTAAAATGCTCAAAGCATGGTGACAAGCATAACTAAGTAGATACATATTTGCTTTTAACTTTATACTTTATTATTTCAATATACTTAGTTATTATACTGCTTTTACCTCAGTTGCTCTTTTTAATGTATGAAAGAACTTATAAGCACTTAACTGTTAACCTTTGATGACTTTTCTCGCAAAGCTAGCATCACTATTACTTACCAAAAAACATGTCATCCCAACGTTGGCTTATGTACCTAAGTACTATATGTGTAGTGTGGTGGTATCTGGGCGAGGGGCGTTTCTCCAGCGGCCGGCGAGATCACAGGCGCGCCGCCCCGCGCCGCCGCCCGCGCCCCGCGGAATGCCGCCGACAAAGAAACACGGCTCACGACAATACAATACCGAAGCCTGCCTACAATACCGTCGGTATCTCCGCTCGCATCGCCTGATCGCTCCGCCTATACCAAGCGTAGACTTCTGCAGGAATGGACCAGTCATGGCAAAGCTCCTTTTCAGTCATAGATAGAAGGTAACTTTGTAACTGTTTTTATGGAAAATAATTCAGTATCATGGAGCAAAATTGCTCCAAAAAATTGATTGTTAGTTAGAAATTCATCATCTATAGGTAATTAAAAATTACGTGTTCGGTTGAGGAATCAGATAGTGGCAATGACCTAGACCTCAACAAAAACAGTAAAAACACACTCATAAATTCAGGTCAGTGTGAAGCCGGCATGAAGCTGTTATTGCAGCACAGTGGCGTTAAAATTACATTTATAAGTAAGTTAGAATAGGTAATTATTAACACGAGGACCCCGATTTATTGTATACTACTTTTTTTATTTGCCATTACGACATGTGATACTCCTCCATCTCTACAAATAGCCAAACTACCAAAAGAGTCTTGACTGTTAATAAGAGAAAGAAATAAAATTACTTTGACGACCTCCGTGGCGTTAGTGGTCACCATGCTAGTCCGCCACCCACGGTCAGGGCAAGTTGGGAAATAGCCTTTTTCAAATTGTCCTGGGTCTTGGGTGTTTATCTATATATGTATTTGTTATAAAGTACAGTATCGTTGAGTTAGTATCCCATAACACAAGTCTCGAACTTATTTTGGGGCTAGCTCAATCAGTGTAATTTGTCCAAAAATAAATAAAAAACTAATTGAAATATACTGCATGTAATAGTTTTTATGTCTCTCTTCATATAGGTAGTTAAATGAATAAGTAATTAGATTTTTTTTTATATATTTAAAAGTATGATTTATCATCAGTTATTTATTTATTTGGTTTGGTAACTAAATTGTTTAATTTAGTTACCAAACCAAATAAATAAATAAAAACAAAAATTTTCGTTTTGTAGGCCTGTGGTCTATCTGTTTGAGGTCTACGAAGAGATGGTAGGAATGTAGCGGCCGACTGTCCTATACTCCGATCGTAATTAGTGTTCCGCGTAATTATTTATAGGCTCGACTGGGATTAGAACGGCCGAATTTCGGTAATCAACGCATGCTTGTCGTTCTGGCCGACCATTTCTTTGAAGTGGAGTCTAAAAGCCCGGCCGCAATTCCAGTAGCATTCGATATCGGATATCAACTATGTTTACACAACATGAACCTAGAAACGTTTAAATTACGTCAAATGTGTATTGAGAACGAAGAACGCATGGGGCACATGGCAGTGTAAGCGCCAAATGTAGCAACTTGAAGCTACCTAAATTGTCTCTTTACTTTTTACTTGCAGAATTTCTCGCAAGTATTTTATTGATTACAGTATTCAGATGTGTACTTTGATGATTATTTAACAAAACAATATTTGACATTATGATAAAGTCGACCTACATATAGATTATAAATCCTTGTATTAGATAAAAAATAACTGGGCGAAGTGGATTACTTTTTTATGAAAATATTTTTTTTGGCCCGTCTCTTCCTAAAAACCGAGTTTCATCAAAATCGTTGCAGCCGTTTCCGAGATCTTCAATATACAAGAATTGCTCGTTGAAAGGATTGAATTAAGTAGGTAAAAGGAAAATAAGGTTTCTAGCTTGAATAAGATTTTTATATTTTTAGCCCAACTTAACAAAGGATACAACACTTCTGTTCTTTGAGATCTATAGAAATAGAATAGAAAACCAAATTCCACAGAAGAGGATTAGCAAGTCATGTGTTATGATACCTACTTATTATGAATGCTATAATGGTAGAGAGCGCGAATAAACCAAGCCAAAGCCAATTGCAAAACAATGAGATAATAGCAATTGAGTCTGCTTTGCGCGGCCCCTTTGTTTCGAAAGTAATACACCGGCGGGATTCGTTAATGAAGAGAAAACAATGTTACGCAAGCGGTTTTCAAACGAGACAATCGGGATGTTCTGCTGCGGCGGCGGTGTGCGCAGGGGGTTGGGAGGGGGAGGCAGGGGGGAGGTAGGGAGGTGGAGACAATGCAGAGAGGGTTCGCGGCAGGTTAGGGTTTGAACACAACCGCCAGGAGAATATGCGAGGAAATTACGGCTGAAATATGCCCTTTGTTCCTTTACAATTTATTTTATTTTGTACCATGCCATCGAGAGCTATTAAGTTATTATGATGGGGGCTCACGTTTGAGAAAAGTGTCAAATGCATTAAGTAAGTATGTAGATAATAAATAATAAATAAATAATAATAATAATTAATAGATATGGACAAATTACACTGATTGTGCTAGCCCCAAAGTAAGTTCTAGACTTGTGTTATGGGATACTAACTCAACGATACTATACTTTATAACAAATACATATATAAATAAACACCCAAGACCCAGGACAATTTGAAAAAGGCCATTTCCCAACTTGCCCTGACCGGGGATCGAACCCGGAACCTCTGGGTGGCGGACTAGCATGGTGACCACTACGCCACGGAGGTCGTAAATAAGTAAATTAAAAATCAATTGTTGTCTAGAAAACAATACCTGCTATGTAAAAACATAATTGTTAGCGGCATTTGCGTCCACTTTTAACTGAACTGCAAAATAAAAATAGTAGGTAGGAAGGTTCTAGGTATCCACACAAAAAGATTGCAAAGGGCATCGGTTGAACTACAAAACCGGTTGAATAAGTCAGGATCTTGGTAAATCAAAAGCTAAAGTATTTCTTATTCCTGCATCTGAGAATTATTTCTTGGTAACAAATTATAAATTCTATTCGTCGTGATTTTCCTTTTGTTGTTTAGAAAAAGCCCTCTCGCCGCGGCGCGTTTGTCTCCTAATGGCATACGAGCGAACACATGCGGCCAGATTTACAAGCCGGCGGCTGCGCCCGCGCTCGCTCCCGCCGCCGAATTCGCCCAGCTCCGTATAATACGGCATTGTGGCCGTGGGAACGTGAATACGAAATAACATCACTGCATTATATCACCTTATCAAATTCTTTTCTCACACCTACCAATTTAGATAGGTAAATTGACAAAAAAATATTATTCTATCCATTTCGAGTAAGTTACTTACTCACTCGTAGTCGTAATGGATAGAACAGTATTTTTGATTACTTATTCAAAATTTTTTATCTTATCTGAAACCAATTTTTTTATAGTTTTCTAAGGACCATCCTTTATGGGAGTTCAGATAAAACTTTGAAAACGTCACTTTTAACTTTAAAGTATGCAATCTTTTACTGCACTTTTTTGTACCATAAAGTTTAAATAAAGAAATCTTGTTCAATTTTATTTAAATTTCTCTGTTACATGATTTCTTTTTCTTTTCGGGATTTCTTACCGTACTGATAAAATAAGCTGTCTTGTACTTCGTTGTCTTTCATTGTGTTGTTTAGAGAATATATTTTTTATTACCAACTATATAATTTAAAGAATAGTAAGTAAGTACCTAAGGAGTACCAAGGAGGAGGCTTTTGCCCAGCAGTTGGACATAACAACAAAAGGCTAGTAAAAAAGTAAGTACCTACAACTTAGTACCCCGATCCTGATCAATCTATGGACGATGACACTGACATGAAAATGTCGAGGTTACTCGATAACAATCTTACATGACAAATGTTAGCGTGCCAAAAAATAGACGAACTACATTGTTTGTAAACTTAAGCAAGTACCTAATGAGTTTGAGTGGTCAGCGGGGGTCACGACTCACGTCGAACAGTAAACGCTGCCGGTGATTAATGGTTCTCCTGCAATAGTTCGGATCGGTCACCGAGCGGCCGGCCACGGGTGAGGCTCAGGAAAATATTAATGAAACCATTTATTGGAGTGAAATCAATGGTCGCCGTAAAAGGTTGTGTGGCCGCGGAATGCTCGTACAAATGTAATTAGCATTTACAAATGGTTTCACATTTCAGAGATAACGTCTCTAAATAACGTGCGTTATATAATAATGTTGAGGTGAACGTTATAAAAATACCTATCTGATGTTAGTTTTAGATCATCTTTTGAGATAACATCTTGTAAAACTTGCATTTGGCTCAAGAACGCAAATACTTACCCATATCACGAATTATTACGATTATAGACATTTCTTAAACTATTAGTTAAGTTAGGTAGATAAATAATAAGAATAGGTATATTTCTGAGAAAGGTGCCTAGATAGATTCTAATTGATTATACTTGAACGTCACTGCTGTCTCAAACAGCATGATTCTCTAGCGTCAAATTAATTTGTAAAATGAACCAAAGACGAACTCATTACACGAAGAGAAGTTTGCCCCTTCAGTCGCTGAAGTGTTTGGCGTCATATTAAAAACATGATCCGCGCTTCGGCAGGTGCCCTCGTATTAGTAAGTACGTAGGTACTATGCCGAAGCTGATCCGGCTCGGAGTGTGCCGCTCGAGTTCATCTCATACTCCATTAGCGAAGTTTGCGAGCCCTCGCGCGTGGAAATTAATAATACCCACTTCCGCGTGTGTGCACTTGCGCGAGTTTGTAATGAACACGGTATCCGTTTCAAGCTAGTTTTTACGCGTTTACACGCCATCATTCGTAATAATGATAGCATAACGATGTCTGTTTCTGGAAAATATTCCGCCGGCTAAAAAACAGCGTTAATCGGATTCAGTGAGCTTTAGACAATAAGTCCTCACGACGGATTCGCAAAAGAACTTGTTTGTCAAGTACGCGCGTCGGGATTTATTCCACGTTATTTTAATATTATGACGATACAGCCATGGTGGTCCGGTTATCAGACCCATTGATACAGTAAATACAAATAGGTAGTCATTACATTCAACTTCGAATGCTCAAAATTCTTATTTGACTTGGCCTATTTTCTACCAATTTAAATATTCAAAAAAGTCAATACCTACATGTCTTAATTATTGTTTCTCACATGCTGTCTAGTAAAACACTTGGTTGGTATACTTTGATGGTAAGTTTTATCCATGATCATCAAAAACTCTCCTCAAGAGCAAGCAATCAAGCAATTTAGCAACGTATTTCTATATTTCTAAATTAATTATTATTGAAAGAAAAATATTAAAAAATGAGTGAATCTGGTATGAGACAGCGTTCACACCGTTTCCTTCGTATTTCGTTATTATTATTTGAAGAGCTCATAGTAGCTTAGTACCAGCCCAGAGAGTACGCTTTACTAGCGCTTTCTCAAGCTAAGCAACTCCGAGCGTAGTCCGCACTTTGATGGGTGACCATAAGTGGCACAAAAATGTATCGAGCTCTTCCGTACCTCGGAAGGCACGTTAAGCTGTTCATAAAATAATTTATAGGTTTATCTTATGCCTTACAATGTGTAAAATATTAATTTTCACTACAGAAAAGATAAGAATTTATTTCAAAGAGAGCGACAATCAACTCTTTCCTTGCTTATCAAGTTAAACTAAGTACTTAGTACTTAGTAGTTAAATACCTACCTAGTGTTTTAAGGAACGAAAGGAGTTTTGATATGGTCATTTCATAAACGACTATACAACTCTACCGCTGACCGAAACAATGGCATTAACGGTTAGGACGCCATATAATTACCGACCCTTATATATACCAGTGTTTGGATGTGTCCAGTTAGCTCGAAGGGCACAGGGCATCGGCGCCACGAGGTCTGCGCCGGCCGCCGGAAGCGGAAGGCTATTGTTTTTAAATGCAGCAAGCCCGCTGTCACCACTCGCCACTGTCACCAGTCGTCAATATTTATAGCGCATTGCTGCGCCCCACCTGCCGCGGCGAGCAACGAACGTTGCGACAACCCAACAATGGTAGCTCGATGATGGCTCGTTTGCAATCACCATAAACAATGTAAGTTACAAACAAACAAAGCGATATTTCAAAAAGCTATCGCTTTGAATCAATTATTTCGCTGATGCCGCTCATTATTTTATTATATTTACACATTCAAAGCTGCGTTTTTTGTGCAACGGCTTTGTACCATCAACAGTGATCTCCAACCCGCCTGCTTGCGCGGATTACAGAAAACATCCCTATATTAGAAGAGAGGCCCTTAGTTTAGCAGGGACTGATATATAGAATGGTATCTTGGAACATTGATTATTTTTATCTTAACATTTAATAAATGCTCTAAGAGTGGTAAAGTAAAAGGCAATCTTCTTCTTCTATTTTCTAATAATCTTCTTTTAAATATATATAACGCAAAGGTGACTGACTGATTGACATAGTGATCTATTAACGCACAGCCCAAACCACTGGACGGATCGGGCTGAAATTTGGCATACAGGTAGATGTTATGACGTAGGCATCCGCTAAGAAAGGATTTTGATCAATTCTACCCCCAAGGGGATGAAATAGGGGATGAAAGTTTGTATGAAACTTTGTCAATTTTAAACCGATCGGGCTGAGACTTTGCATGCATAAAACTACTATGACGTAGGCATCCCCTAAGAAAGGATTTTGATAAATTACACCCCTACGCGAGCGAAGCCGCAGGCAAAAGCTAGTTTCTAATAAAAATAGTAATCCGTGTAATTTTTTTTTGTCAGAAATCGGTCCGTTGACCAGCTATACCAATAATATTTAATTGATGGCTTTAGTTACCTGATTAACAAGAAGTTTTAAATAGTTATGAATATTATTAACCATAGTGAAGTTGGACTTGGGCACAGAATAAGTACTAGTACTCACGTAACTTGGGCGCATATTCTCCCGTTAACAGATAAAGGGACAATACTGCTTCAATTAAGGGGCTGCGACATACCTATGCTATGCATCTATATTTTGTCTAGTTTGTGTCTGATGCCTGCGCGTAGTTCTTCGGTGAGAAAATAATTAGGTCAGGACTGGGCAGGTCTAAAAAGGTCAGCGATTGTCACCTCATTACAATTGCTTAACTAGACCAGCTACATGGAGTTTTTGCGAGTGTGTCGCGTGGACTGTCATTACCGGTAATTATCGCAGAATTAGCTCGCGTGGACACGGCCCGCGATACTATGCACTGACCTGCATTTTATTTAATACTGCTGATTACGGGAAACGTTTACTTGTGCGGGCACCGTCGTTACAAAGTTGCTTATTGCCACACTTGGTATGAGCGCCTACGCCTAGTACAAATCACGATAGAGATAAGACGGTATACCTTCTTATACTCTTATCTCTATCGTATATCGCGATTTCAAAGCTACGAATAAGTACTAATTAATAAAGTATTGCCAACGTACTTATTCAGCCAAACAACTAATGGCAGAAATGTGAAAGTCAAAGTACGGGTATTTGTCAAAAGAGTTCAACTGAAATGGATGAGTTTTTTTGTCAACTAATCCGTGCGTCAACTCGTGAACGGGTGCTGCCGGGAGGGACTGGTCAGCTCGGCTTCGCTCTTTTTGACTACTTAATATTTTTTATTACGTAATTTATGTTTGTTTACTTGTTCGCATGCTTTACATGTTATAATGTGTCAACAATGTATTATATTATAAGTATTTATTAATTAAAAGACAATTATAATAATATGACAAAGCCCTTCTGGCGAGTAGGCGACCAATACTGTGAAAATGAGTTTCTTTCGGCGTTTCTTCTCAGCAGTGGTCGTTACGAAGCGCTGGTATCGGTAGCTTTTCTTTAAAAATAAATTAAATTTTAATATACTTTACACGTAACATAAATTATACTTATTGACGTGTAAAAGTGCCTGTAAAGGTCTAATTACTGAATAAACATTTGAATCTTTGAATCTTTGAACTCCCATAGCTGTTGTTTCTGTTTGATATAGTGTGTTGTTTCTGAAGCTAAGTAGTTAATTAACTTCTTGTAACTACTAGTATATACCATCATACGCGTTGTACAAAATGTCAACGTCGGAGCACTGAGACCTTTAACCGTGCCAGGACTTCTTTAGCTCATTACTCACACCCTTATCATAGGTCAGTATCAGTTTGTCCTGTCAAAACGCTGACCTTAATTTCCCAGTGGCAGGTGAGTGGTTGTTCGCGACTTATGTATCTCATGCATTATGCGCACATTGCGTCGCCGATAAATACGTCGTCGCAAAGATTTGGCGCGTGGTCGTCACCGCGGCATTAGCACACAATGCGCGGCAGCTGGCGGCGACCGGACCCGCCGGCCGCGTCCGGCCCGGGGCGCGCCCCGCTGACCCCTAGCCTTCAGGCTCCTACCACATTCCCATAGCTTGGACTTCGACGTCATCGATAGACGAGGTCGTCGCGAGAATCCTTTAATGCCAATACTTACAATTTAAAAGAATCAGGATGCCATCTAGCTGGAACAATTCCCACGTAATTTTAATATTTATAATAAGTACCTTTTATTTTTATACTTTAATGCTCTTTTAACTTTACTTTATTCAAGGCTTCTGTTTTCGATTTCACCGAATCTACCCACAACAATTTCACATTTATTTCCATCTACTCAATTCAATTCAATTCATTTATTGCATTTCATAAAGAACAACAGTTCTAACTATTAAAAGTCACTGTCTTCTATAATAGGTACACTATGAACCCTGTCGGGTATCGCAAAACAAAAAGTGGAACGGCAAGCGACATTTATGACATGCAGTTAACTTATAAATATAAAGGTTTACAAAATATTATTGAATAGTATATGTATATTATTATTATTATTAGTATTTATTAGCAAGATTGTGTGATATTTATTACTTGTAAATTATTGTCAAGTTATAAGTTTAAATGTGATGTCAAAGTTTATTTGTTAAGTAGATATTTTGGAATTGTCAATTTTAATTAAAAAGTTTATCGTTAAAATACTCGTTCAGTTTGTAATACGTTTTATTTATTAGAATTAATTTCTACGATTTTACTTGATCAAACGCTCGTAATAGTTAATGGTTGTCAGAGACCTAAGAAGAGAGGTGTGTTAACTAAGCAGAGCCTGTATCTCAGTGCACCAAGATTTGGAGTACCTAGGCCTATTTCTAGAACTTTACTTAGTTGTAAAACGGGTCAACTCACGTACTGATTCAGCTACTGGGACTGACATGACTACTGGCATACACTTACACTTACTACTACTTACAGAAATACTCTACGATTGTACATATAGTACTTCTTATAAGTACACGACGATATCGTCCTGGCGTAAGTAACTGAGATTGAGAGTAGGTAGGTCCTATGTTCTGTAGCGAAGCATATCAGAGTTAAAGAGTCAGTGAGCGCGATGTCTGGTCATAACTCATCGCAGCACATCGCGAGCTGCCGCAGGGTACTTCGAACGTGGCTGTGCGTACTATCTGACCTCCCTAGAAATTCTTAAAAAGGTTTATCAGTCTTGCAAAAAGGCCTTAAAAAAAACTTGAGAGGTCTCAAGGGACACCCGGATGGAACGAAGTAAAATACAAATATACCTAAATAGGTCTAAATTACATTCAAACTCTTTTCTGCGTTCTAAAATCAAGTTTTTATTATCTTCATAAATTTGAATGAACAAAAAGTGTCGTTACAACTCTTGGTCTTAATTTTTTCCATCTAGCTCCCTTTCGCAACGCGCGATAAGGAACTTTGTTCCAATTGCCAAAACAGAACTTGCACCATTATCAGGGTCGGATTATCCACAAGATGAAATAGGCTAGACCTACTTTCCCACCGATATTCACCTTTTTCACCTTTTTCACCAAATTTTTAAAATTGCTAAGATACCTCCTAGGACCAAATCCAAAACACACTTTCGATCTTTTGTTGTTGTTTTAGATAGCCCAATGTTTACTAAAGCTATTCAAAGACGAAATACAACCTTTCTTAGAATGAAGGGATGGAGTATTTTAATTTAATAGTTTGATTCTTACTTTCAGCAAATGTTAGCTTAAAATATGTGCTTACTTACAGTTATCCCGCCGCCATGGCCTCTGCTCAGCCTTACTTGCTGACGGTCACTGCGCCCCGCATCTACATAACAGCTCTGGTTTTTCACCCGGGCGCACGGAGGGAAGCCTGCCGCTTTATCGGTCAGCTTGTCACGCTCTTCACTTTTTACGTCACTTCACTTTATCCATTCGTTTTGAGGAGCTCACACGAAGCAGTGGCGCTTTTATTTAACTTGCAATGTATCTATTTTGAACCAGTTATCCTCAATCGATTGAGCTGAAATTTTGCATACTTGTGTAAGTCGGACGACAATGCAACATCATGGAGCTATTCAATGATCATCTTCCGAGATATTCGACGGAACTCAGTTAGAAAACAACATAACCTCCTTGAGCAGGACTCATTTTATTTGTCTTGATGTGCACTTTATGGTAGACTAGCTGCGCTGCGCGGTGTTTCCTGCAGACAAAGTAGCCTATGTGTTAATCCAGGATGTCAGCTACCTGCATAAGTACCGAATTTTATCAAAATTGGTCTAGCCGTTTGCGCGTGAAGAAGTTACAAACATACACACTCACAAACTTTTGCCTTTATAATCTTAGTGGGATAGTGTGATTATGCCTAGGCTCTGATCATGGAGACGGAAGGCGGTCGATGGAAATCAGCAGTAGAACGACGCAACTTCATCGAGTTTGACGTCTTAATAAGTACTTAGGCTTCACTTTAAAAGATTGTACAAAAAAAAATCAAAAAAGTTCTTATATTTGGTTTACAATAACAGAGAGCTTTGTACACCTCAGGCGAGGTCGACACGGCCGCAATGCTAAGCAACTTTTGCCAAGGAAAACTTAAAAAAAAATGGCTTATTATATACCTTGACCGATCAGATCCGAATTTTTGTGGAAAGTAGAGTCATATCATAATTCGATAACATGTTCGTTCAATAGGTATCATGGACTGTATCTATTTTTATAATACACCTGTTTAATTATGGGCCAGTAAAATAATGGGAATATTTCGATTTATTCATTCTTTTTACTTTAATTCTTTTTAGTTTAATGTCTATTAGTTTTAATTTAGGTTTTAGTTAAATTTATTGTTAAAATTGTATAAATTTATGTGAATAAACTGTATTTAATTAAGGAAATGTAGTGTCATGGAAATAAAATTAATTGTTAGGTAGTTTGATTTGGTTAAAATTCAGAATAACACAAAGAGGGAATGCCTATTCTAAACAGTGGGTCGATGTGGGTTGGAAATGATAATGAATGATGGTGATCATTTCAATAGTTATAAAATGATTTTAAAATATTTTGTATCATTTTCTCCTGAAAGATTTTTGCTTTTTCAAGGTTTTTTTTTTTTTCAACTTGATATAGAGTGGCTCGTTGATGTCTTTTGTTAAAAATGGGAATTCTACTACTAAACATTTATAAATATATATAAATATAAATATATATGGACAAATAACAATGATTGAGCTAGCCCCAAAGTAAGTTCGAAACTTGTGTTATGGGATACTAACTCAACGATACTATATTTTATAATAAATACATGTATAGATAAACATCCAAGACCCAGGACAATTTGAAAAAGGTCATTTTCCAACTTGCCCTGACCGGGGATCGAACCCAGGACCTCTGGTTGGCGGACTAGCATGGTGACCACTACGCCACAGAGGTCGTCGAAACATTACCTATATTAAATTTATGTTACAAGACAGAGAGGGTCAGTATCGTAGCAAGTGGGGGTTCGTAGTCAATGTATATATTAATACATATATGTATGTGTACAGCGACAAATCACATAGATTGAACTAGCCATAAAGTATGATATAATAATTTTTGTTTTGGTATAGTAACTGAACGATTATATATTTTTAACCGACTTCCAAAAAAAGAGGAGGTTATCAATTCGTCGTGAACCTTTATTTTTTTATGATGTTCACCGATTCTTCAAAGACGCCTGGACCGATTAAAAAAATTCTTTTTTTGTTTGAAAGGGTATACTTTTCAGGTGGTACCATGGAAATTTTATCAAAATCGGTTGTGTAGTTCGAGGGTGGAGTCGGTTTTTAGTTTCGAAAAATTATTTGATAAACACTTATATGCATAGATAAACACTCCAGACCCAGGACAATTTTTAAAAGGTTGCTTTGGGCGCGTATCGTTTCCTAAACCTCTATACTGGCGGACTAGCGTGTTAACCATTGCGCCACGAAGGTCGCCATGATTTCGAAAGCTCCTGATGTGAGAGCGCACTACTAACGCTTTTGCAAGTAAAGTGACATCGGGAATGGTCTGCATCTGGATGAACCACAAGTGGCATAAAATTGTTTGAGCTCCTCCGTGCTTCGAAAGGCACGTTTATACTATGTAAGATGCTTTTACATCAGCGTTGGTCACTCACTTACATAAAAAGCAACAAAATAACTTTATATATTGGTATACAAAAACAAAAGTTGAAATTAAATTACTTTGGGGCCAGCTCAATCAGTGTTATTTGTCCCTATATATTTATATTTATTTATTGAATTTCATAGGTGAACTAAAATAGGGTAGATATATAAAGTATCCCAGAAATGCATGCAATGCATGCTCGGTCCGTGTGTGGAACGACTTACCCAGAAAAAAACTTACTGAAACAGCCATTATAGGTAATGTAATCATCGGCAAATCGATTTGATATCGATTACTCATTACACGGAACTACTCATTGAATTCAAAGTTATATATCTGCTCCAGTCGGCCGCGCTGCACGCTCGTGGTGTGAATGTCCGACAACAACTACCTCATCATAGTTTTACCTAATTTACTGTCTTACTGGTAATTATATGCAGTACATTTTTTTTAAGGGGATACATGTATTTATCGGCGTCCGCGCTGCCCCATTTGAAATCGCACACTAGCCAAAAGTGGCCGTTTTACGCATGTGCGAAGAAAAGCTTCACGTTCTCACTTTAAACTGTATGCACTAGTTCTAAAAAAAGTTGGATTTTAAATGATATCTCCGGTTTGAAGGGTTATTTAGGGCATGATGAAGACAAAATTTTAAATGATATCTCTGTTTCCTTTTAAATAATTTATTTCAAACGGGGGCAGCATTGGACCCTGACAAATTCATGTATCCCCTTAATCTACACTGTACCACCACTAGGACAAAGTCTTTCCCACATCCCTCCAGCCAGTCATCCCGGTCCAGTGCCATCTGTGACCAATTCCTCCTAAAACATCTGACGATGTTTCCAAGGCCTGTCGGCTTCCTGCGTCCATCTGGGGAATCCACCTAGTCCATTATTTGCATAAAATTTTAGTTTCCTTTTTCATAATTTTAGTTACTACTTACTTACAGCGCCGCATAAGGTACCTAGAAATCTATCATAATATAAATATTCATGATAAATCGTGTATTTAATTTGAATTGTTAGATATGTATGACACTTTTATGTGACTTCTACTGTATCATAAAAGCGTTCGCTATGACTTTTAGTTATTAATACCAGCATTATACAACTTCTGCTAATTAAACCTTTTGTATCTACCTATGTACTTACACAATTAACTGTAGTTTGAAAGAAAGAAAAATAATTTATTTGGTGCTATATTTTCGTGAAAAATGCGTGTCGTTTTAGCACCAGATTGTTTGTTTCATATCACTTGATGACTATCACAATCACCTGTATCTATATTATAACCTGCCTGCTTACCTCGTTTAAATATAAACCCACGATTTTCGATTATGAAGCCAAGGTTTGCCGGGTTAATATCGAGTGCGGTGCAGTGAGTCGCGCCGCCGCCCCTCCCCGGCCCCCGCTCTGCCCGATGGTTATGAAGTATGAACGGATCAATTTCACAGCCGCCGCTCAAAGCCGCCGCCCACGCCCGAGTGGTGCGCCGCACGCGATGCCACAGACTCGATGTTACTCCCTTGTATTCATTTATACCTGGCAGGTTTCATCGAAGCTGGTTGAGGATTTCATTAGGCTGTGGCGCGAGTCGCACGCCATTGTCGGCGCATTAGTGGTGTTCGGTTGCCGCCCCCCCTGCAGGGCGGCGGGCGCAGGTTCGACGTGACTTTACTCAATTTGCGCCGTTAGCTCGCCTCCATTTTTCACAGTTATCGAACAATCCGAGCCCCACGAATGACGCTAAATGAGTATCTGTTCAATTTTCCTCATTACCGAGAGGTTTTAGATTTTTTCATGATTTGTCATTTCTGTTTTTTTCCGCGCCATTGCGGCTGAGGCGAACCAGTTGGAAGTTAGGTTAATCGTTCGTGACTATACCGGTCGCGCGTCGACACTGATCGCACACATGATAAACCGCTCGGTATAATTAGCCCTGATTGTTGAATTTAATTGATTTATAAATACTAATTAGTGTAAATTATATGCCTGAATGCGCGCAGCTTGAGGTGCATTGCCTTATCGCGATGTGCAAATGCAGCGATGGTTGGAGAGTAGGTATCGGTGACTAATGTGCGCGCACGCAGCGTGCGTGTGCGCACTGCTCCGCGCGGGCCGCCCGCGCCGTAAGGACGGCCGGCCACAGCTCGGGGCAGCGACAAATAAGGACACTTGGCAGGACCGCTCTCTGTGCAAACATAGGAAGTTTTGCCGAACGTCTAAAAAAATGTAGCGTTTGCATGTTCTTACATTATCTTGACGAAAGAATATCGCAATTAATAGCAGTAGTGGTGTTTAAAATAATGATGGGAAAACTGGAAAGTATTCTGCGCCATACAGGATGTGCGATGCACTTGAACACTTGGCTCGCAATCTTTGTTTAAGGTTACGACAGTAATTTTCTTTAATTAATTGCCAACTTTAGCTAGCTGCGTATATTACATAGCCCGCATACTTGTCGAATGTACTTACCTACACTTAACGTTTTCTTATATGCCAATATGGTATGTGTAGAATTTATTCAGAAGTTTATATAATAAGTACCACTTTCACAATTCTCGTTGTTTGTTCTAAACAAAGTAACTATTTATTTCAATACACATCCAGAATTTAAAAAAAAAATAGTGTACATTTTGTGTGAGTGATGAAACATTATTTGAAGCCTGAGGCTCTGTTGCAGCGGCCACAGTGCTCCGTCAAGTAAGCAGAGCTCGCCGTGGAATCCGCAGCGTCTCTGTGGATGGATCCGACCCTCCTCCCGTCGGCGACCATTCGCATTTATGTAACGTGCATTACATGATCCACCAAACAAAAGCATCGGCGAGCGACGACTGTCTTCCGGCTGCTGATACTTTAATTAAACGTGCATAAATTACAGTTGTATCGTAAATCAATCGCCGCGGTGCGGCGCGGAGCTGCGCGGTGCGAGCGGCGCGGGCGCTATAATTACGATCGCTGCTCAATGGACACGACGGACAAACGACTTCAAACACGCGTGCCTCGCATTCTAGCGCGCGGCTTTGTCGATCATTGTCGCTGTCGCAGTACATTTCCTACGCAACTCTCGCCAATCCTCCGACGCCCGCGCCGCTCCCCGCGCCGACGTGATTGATTTTACCTGCGCCGATACTCAACTCCACTGAAAAACTCATTACAGCAGATTTGTTTTTTTTTTTTATAAAGCCTAATGTCTACAAAAAGTCTATCATACAGCTGTAAGTTCTATATATTTATTTTGAATGTCTATAAATCTTAATAGTGATGTGGTCTAGTTGATTGCTGATCCGTGCGTCAACTCGTGAACGGGTGCTGCCGGGAGGGACTGGTCAGCTCGGCTTCGTTTTTTTTGACTACTTAATATTTTTTATTACGCAATTTATGTTTGTTTACTTGTTCGCAAGCATTACATGTTATAATGTGTCAACATTGTATTATATTATAAGTATTTATTATTTAAAAGACAATTATAATAATATGACAAAGCCCTTCTGGCGAGTAGGCGACCAATACTGTGAAAATGAGTTTCTTTCGGCGTTTCTTCTCAGCAGTGGTCGTTACGAAGCGCTGGTATCGGTAGCTTTTCTTTAAAAATAAATTAAATTTTAATATACTTTACACGTAACATAAATTATACTTATTGACGTGTAAAAGTGCCTGTAAAGGTCTAATTACTGAATAAACATTTGAATCTTTGAATCTTTGATTTTTTTCCTTTAGGTATCCCTACAAAATACTCGTTAAAATAATATTTATACCATTCCCCCTCTAAAAAGTTCATTTGAGTCACCGAAAACACTGAATAAAATGCACTTTTACCAACTAGGTTGGTTATTTATTTATTATTTTTTTTAAATAGTGATTCAAAGTGCTTTTTATTTACTGAAAACAGTGAATAAAAAGCTTTTAATCTATAAATATAAATTGGTTTTGAGTGTAACAATTACTTTAAATTTTAGTAATTGTTTCAATTTCAATATGCATTTTAATTGATTTAGCTAACTTTTTTTAGGGTTTCGTACAAAAAATGAAAAAAACGGAACCCTTATAGGATCACTCGTGCGTCTGTCTGTCCGTCCGTCTGTCACAATCAATTTGTTCCGAATCTACTGGACCAAATCATGTGAAATTTAGTAGAATGGTGTAATCCTATGACCCAACCTAAGCCATGTGCAAAGTAATTTTTTTTTTCTTGAATAAAGGTCATTTTCTAGGGACATATTAGGATATTTAAAAAAAAAAGTTTTCCGGACCTTACTGTGTTATGTATCATTTGAAAGGGCTCGTTATGAGGATCTCAAATATATATTTGTTATTAATATTATTGTAAAATAAATAGTTTTGATTTTATTCATGAAAGAAGACGTAAATTGACCATTTACCCCTGATCTCCGAAACTACTGAGCCTAAAATGTTTGAAAAAATATAAAATATAGTTCACTAATAGGAACTTACTTTGGGGCTAGCTCAAAGTGTAATTTGTAACTATATATTTATTTATTTATTATTTACTTCTACGGTCGTGATTCAGTCGTTAGAATCCTTCACTTGCTCATGATTCATCTATGACCCTTGACGTAAAACCGTTATTTATCCACTAATTGCGTAATATACTATTATCAAACCATCAACATTTTATATAAACTAAACCTTGCAAGGTCTTTTAGAAGAAAGTTCAATTAGAAAAAACGTAGGTAAAAATTGAGATTGAATTCGCATGCTTGTTCTTAATAAACTTCAAAAATTTATTTTATTGGAACGAAGATTCTTTTTCGACGATACGGACTCGGCGGGTGGGGGCTAGGCGTAAAAAAGTATAAGATTTTCCGTCACTTTTTACTGTCACCAATTTTTATTTTTTTCCAACCTAATTTTCAACGGCATTGGCGCACGTTTTTTATTTTATTCTATTGATTTATTTACAAACAAACAATTTAGAAATTTTCTCATTAGTAATATTCGTAGGAAGAATATAATGTGTTCAGCACTTCCACCCTACAGTGTCAAGAGGAACGGTTTCCGCCGTCGCGGGCAGGACGTGCGCACCAAATGTTCCTCACTCCTGACACATTGACGTATGGCACCGAACACACATTCCGATAACTCATTGTCACATCCACATGCATTGTGCTCTATTTTAAGATATATCTGACAATTTGATCGCCACTCTTCTTTCATCTGTTGAGTGTCAGCACACATCTCAAATCGAGATATTTTTATCGATGCAATTCGCGCATACCTCACTAAGCAATATCAATTCTATAGCATTAGTAACATATTATTACTGTAAAAGATCCAAAGCTTTGTTCTCTGGACAACGAACTCTAGTCTTCATTTAGAGACAAATTTATGTGTGGCAGATTAAGGGGCTATCGAAGCGGTAGTATTTTATCCCATTCGCAGAAGTGGTAGCCTCGGTCCGCGGCGAGCTCTGTGCTAGAACGCGGTTTTGTCCGTTTTGTTCGACGGCGATTGACTAACGATGTTCTATGAGATAGTCGACGAGCGATGCTCGTTCTCGGAATAGCGGCCGTTCTCGATATCGAGAAACGATTTGAATTTCAAAACGCCGCCGCGGTTCCCACACGCGCTGCCGCGAGCGGTGCGCGGGCCACGCTCCGCTGCCGCCGCTAATTGTCCATCGTTCATTATCTGCAGTGTTCGACGCGGCACCATCCCGCGGCTCCTTTACATCCCACATACTACAATGCATACTAGGCGGTTTTGTATAGCTTTTTTCCGCGCTCTCGACGTGTAGCGGAGCGCTGGAGCGCTGCCAACGATGCCATTGTAGCCGTACATCACGTGACATCACGAGACAACCGTTCCAAATATTCACCGTTTCAATTAGAAATTTGCCAAACAGCCGACCGGCGACGTTAATTGAGCGCATTCACGGGATGCCATCGCAGACATTCTGCTAGAGAATGAAACGCACGACGCGGCCGGAATTAGTTTACGGCATTAAGTCGTTTGTAGTTTAATTTGTAATGTAAAGAATATAATAGGACAGTCGGATGAATGGGAGCGCTCGCTCAAGAGGAAGGACAATGACGAGAAGGGCGCGCCATCAAAGCGAGTATGCGGCGGGCGGGGGCTGTCGCCGCGGAAAAACTAATAAAAGGCGATATTACACGCGCAAATATATCGCCGGCAACCCTCGCGTTCCGGCGACCCTCGCCGCTCCAGCAATGCCACGTATGTAGACCCCCCTCCGTCCCGTCACCCCGCAGCACCCTCTCAACCCGCCCTTCCATACTTATACCTACCGGTGTGGCACCAGCCAACATACTGTCCACATATTATAGATATAGCTAGGCCTAAGTCAATGCATTCTCTTTCTTATAACGTAAACGTGTCTAACACCGCCCTACAAAAAATTAACTCTATTACCGCTCGTTATTTTCAATCTTTCTTAAAAGATACTTAAAATGAATGTCTTATACATTGAACTAGAAAATATTTTAGTTATGTTTTTAATGTAACGTTTAGAATAAAATTTGAGTGTGTAAATACGCAGCGAACGGAATAATTGAACAGTCGGCGGGACGACCCCGGATCGGGTACACGTTTCATAGTGTTGCGCTCCGAGCCACGTAAGTAGTCCTGATTTTTCTTAAGGAAATAACTACACTTTAAACTAGTATATGCATATGTAAATATATAAAAATAATAACTTATACATTTTTTTCCCATATTAACATAAAATTTTACTGTTTCCACTGTTTTTTTTTTATTTAAAACGATTTTTTAATTAGAGCGGCATTAGAAACATGTTTTTACAAGTTCATTCTAAAAACGACCCATGGCGGTATTAGACTTTTGACAGTCATTAGAATTATACTTTTTAATACAATTTCTTATGTTATTTTAGGTATTTATGTGAATAATTTGGTTTATAGACATATTTCACGTAATTTGATCAATTAACGCCATATTTCTTGCCTTAGGGATTATGTATAAAATACAATCAAACGTTAGTAATTTTATTATTTTTTGTATGGCAATATTATTTTGATTGATCTTCCTTTAAGTGTTAATATCTTGTAGATATACATATATATAACATAATATCAATCAAAAGTCAAAGTGAATGTGATTTAGTTTAAATGAACAGTTTTTTCTAGGTATTACTTATTTTAATGGTCGCTTATAGAGTATTCCAATTTTCATATAGAGTCTTATTACCGACCCATATTAAATGGCCAGTATTTTTTCAATTTTAGCATTACCTTTTAGAGTTCTATTTTTTTTCGTTAAGGGGTTCAGTATTCATTCTCTTATTTATAATAAATAGTTATTTCTCTAGCTTGACTAGAAACTCATTGACGTCGGATTTTATCATTATGGTAGTTAAAATGTCCGTTTGATAGCTATGAATCATCATGCATATAAACATTAGAATAGTTGAGACAAGAAGTGTAAAAAACTTGAGCATCATATCTCAATATTAGCTTGATTTAAAAGTTATTTCTCAATTATATTTCCGGGTTTCTTATAGAAACATAGAGCGTTGTAAGCGCAAATATAGTGCCGTTCAACTTGAATGAAGGAAAAAGTATATATGAAGTATCCAAAACATATGGTATTCCGAGAACTACCCTACGCGATAAGAGAGACAATTAATATAAGAATGAAAAATGTGGGCTTCAACCAGTTTTAACAAAGAATGAGAAAAAAAAACGAATAGATTGGATTTTTTATCTTGAGAAGGCAGGTTTTCCTGTAACTAAAGATCAGTTGTTGGAAACAGTAGCAAAATTAATGGAATGAATAACCTTTGAAAGTACGAAAGTAAGTCCTTTTAATATTATATAAACGCAAGGATTTTTTATAATAATAAAAAATCCAACATAAAAAGGACTACTAATAATATTTTAAAAGGTTATTCGTAAAATAATAAGAAGGTATATCTAGGGCAATCATCAGTTATAATTTTAAATTATGACCACATTTACGATTAAAATAATCATTTTAAACGAGGGCGCTATTACATCACCTTAATGAGAAAAAGTAGAAGTATTATATCAAGACTTGTGTTGAGACTGACTTTTTGTTAACTAAGAAAAATTTTAATAACATAGTAATGTACTAGTCTCATTAAGTACTTGTCTTTTAATGCTGATAATATTTATGATAAAAATGCAAAAAATAATTTAAATTTATATGATTGTGATAGATTTTTTATTTATTTTATTATGAATATTGTAGTAGTCGGTATTAGAAAAAGAAAGCATGGTAATAAAAACAACCTCGTTTTTTGGGTCGTTAATAGAAGCAATTGCCATTTTAGATTAAATTATTATTTATTAAATAGCAATTGATATAATATTTAAATTAACCTCTGAATTTCATAGAAAACTAAATAAAGATTATGAATAAATTAAAACTCTTATATTAACATAACGGCTATCCCCAAATATTTGGGTCCGAATCTGAACAAAGCTTAAACTGGCGGTAATAGGAGCGTTTACGTTAATAACACTTTCCCTGTGACATGTGTGTGACAATCGATATCTAAAGCTAAATTATATTAAAGCAAAAACTGGGCAAACATTACAAACCTTGTAAAGTACTGATTACTTATATGTCATTTTTCTATTCACTTTTATAGAGCAACACAATAATTGAGAAACACCCTGGCAAAGACAATATTACTAGAGTTGTAACTATCAAAACAAAAACGGTATTTGTAAACGTCCTTGTAATAAATTATGTCTTTTGCCCAAAAATTGTGAGATTTAACTTAAGATTTTAAGACTCGTTCAGTTCTAATATAAGTATTATAAATTACTTGTTATTTATAGTATAGTTTCCTGTTAACTATGTTTAATTTAGTTTTCATCGTTGTTAAACTTTTACAGCAGCAGGTACACTAAGTGCCTTATTTGAGTGTCATCATTTCTTACTATTGCTGTAAAATATTTTAGTTTTAAAGAGTTTATTCTTTTACGTCAGTGGTCATGGTGGGCGGATATTGTTAAAATATTTTCGTTTATTTTTAGTTCGTGAAAGAACAAGTTCTTTGGTGGGCGGAATGTCTAAATTCGTTGAATCAAATTTGTTTGTTTCCTTTATTTCTTTTAAATTATGGCAGTTGTAGGCTCCGTCCATCCCGTAAAAATTAAAGACGTAAATAGCATTAAGTACCAACTTTACCCATAACCATAAAACCTTTAGTTTTGATATATATTGTATGCAAATGTTAGTTTCTCAGAAGATCCCTAGATGGCGTTGTGCAAAATTAAAACTGGTTATGGTTTCTTTTATATTTATTCTTAATACTTGGTGCATATTTCCAATAAATCGAGTTCAGCAGTAGTGTGTGGTTTGATTTCTACATCGTAGTGCAACGGTAGTGACACTCAGTTTATTATAGTATAAGACCGTTCTTCCCATCCCGGTATAAGTATTTTTCTAGATTCAATTATTTTAGAAAAGGCTTTTGCGTGCTAGACTATCTTTTATGTTCTAGCTTTCTCCAGGCATTCGAGGAGACCAATTAAGACTTCAGAATTCATATCTAAGAAAAATTCAGCAACCATATTACGTTGTTACGTTCATAGTAATTGTATTTTAATTGACTTAGTGCAAACGCGTTTAAAGCGTCCAATTAAGCGCTAATTACTGTTTCGACACTATTGCGTGCTTGCTTTCCATGTTTGTATAATACTGAAGTCCATAGTAATTATATTTGGTCGAGGGAACCCCTTCCCCCGCACGCACCGCGCCCCCGCCCCTTGCTCCAGTGAGTCAATAAGCGCATTCCTTCTGCAGCGGGGCGAATTAAAAATCAAATAATGTTGTGTTGTGTATCGCGAATTACAACACCGGCCCCATCATCTCGTCCGCACGGGACGGAGCGCCAGGGCTGCGTATTCCAAAACTATTTCCACTGCATTTTTTGAGTTTGCCAACGGATTTACAAAAAAATAGGAAAATTGTGCATACGAATCAAAATGCTGACCGCATGTTACGAGACGACAAAATCATTAGTTTGTATAATATAGGTAGATAAGATAATATTTATTGCATTCAGTTCACATTACGTCTCTATCTTGTTGACTTGTATAGTAGGTAATAGCCGTTAGCCGTGAGTCTTGAAATTCTTGACACGTAGATATTTGAAAACTACCTACTTTAAATTATGATGAAGACAATGTTTTATGAAAATGAGACAGGCAGATCAGAGAGAAAATTTTGATCAAAAGTTTTGCTAATTTTCGTATATTTGGCAGCCCTGCTCACCGTCGAACAAGTGCAAGGGTGAGCGCGGTCGAGTGCGCAAGGATATGTCCGTCCCGGGTCGGGCCGGGTCGGGCCGGGTCGCTGCTAATGAAAAGTTTAATAACGCCGCACGTGTGCTCCCCTCACCGCGCGAGATGCACAATTTATTGAGAGCAATTTCGCATGTCATAAAACCGAATTAATACTGTCCGGAGAAGCTGCGGCGCGTGCCGGCCTCGCCCCTCGCCGGATCCGCCGTTTGTCAAATGGCACGGCGCACCCCGCACACCACGTATTAATCTCTTTAGAACACTTGTGCCGATGCCGGTGCTATTGTGTCCGCGAATTAATTCGGGACGCTCCACACGTGCCACTCATTACCACGAGAGGAACCCTTCATGTTGACAGTTATTGCTGTTCTGCTCATCATTTGACTGGTGACTGAGAACTTATTGAAGCGATACAATCTTGTTAGGCTTTGATCTTGGCGAAATTAAAAACGTCAACTCACCGATATTAATTTTTATAGAAATTTTCCTACGATGTTACTTACTTAATCTAAGTAGTTATTTTGGTCCTTAGGTCGGGCAGACATCTTACTTATTTACATATTTGATAGTTCCACTTTTTATAAAACATTTTTAAATCTTAATTGCAAGATTCATATAGTTATGTTTACTATGATGTGTAGAAAAAAAATTCGTGTTCAAAAACAAACATCGAAACTTCATGCATACGAGTATAATCAAAGCCAAAATGGGGTCGGATATCAGAAATGATACAGCAAATTATACTTAAAGACCGTTAACACAAGATTATTAAGAGTTGAGCGAAGACGGAGAATGGGTGAATCCAGGGAATTTGCCATTATCTGCGAGGGTAGCTCGGGGTGAGAGAGGCGGGTAATGTAGCGTGAGCGAGCGGAGTGCCGCCGATATTGCGCTAATGAAAAACGTCTTTACAAGACCAGGCAGGCGGAATGTACTATTTCTTCCGTATTTTTTTTTGTGTAAGTTCTTTATGGATTCTACCTAAAGGTTTAACACAACTTTTTTACAGCCTATATGCCTTTATAAATTCCCCTATCAGAATTTGAGACCAGCTGTGATTATTGTGTGCCCTATACGACATTTTATGAAACACCAATTTGGTCTGTCGACACATGTTTTATGTATCGGCTCATCTCATAATAGATTAGGGCCATTACAAGATAAGATGAAATCGATGATGCATTTCGTGGCTGTAACTCGTGCGTTTTCGGGACGTGGTGACAGTGCAAGACGGATGCCGGCGCGGCGCGTCCCGCCGCGCGGCCTGGGAACGCTCCCAGCATCCAGCCGGTACTCAACTACACACGGTAAAAAACGCCTAGATGGGTATCGCACGGAGTGACATCAATCTTCGGCCGCCGGTCTGCCGGACCCGCGCCGGACTACACCATTTGTCACGTCGAGCTCGTAAAAAATGATTTAATCATGAAAGATGACACGCTGGTCGTCATCTTCAGTTTTGCTTGTCACGCCGGCAGGATTGGCTATCGACCCAAGACAGATCCGACAAGCGCCTGCTTGTACTTACGTACAGTCAATTACTAAGATACCTACCTGACCAGGTCCTCTACTTACATCTTCAATTTTCTCCGAAACTAAAAATAATATTAACATCAAATTTTTATTCAGAAAGACTTAATTAAAATCTGTCTGAATATAAATTTTCATATTAATATCATTTTTAGTTTAAGAGAAAATTCAAGATATAAGTAGAGGGCCTGGTCAGGTATCTTGGTACTTGACTGTACCATAGCAGCCTGCCTATGTTGCTATAGGTAGCTACATTTAGTACTTACGATATCTACTAAGCCTACATAGTACATACTCAAATAGTTGATCTAAAGCCTTCAGATTTAAACTATAGGAAGAGTACAGGACTCTTGACACTTAAGAAACAAGTGAAAAAATCTGGTTTAGCAGTAAGAACTTCCTTCTTGTTACCTAGTACTGATGGATCAATAGACGATGTAACAGGTATTTAATGTATTCAAAGCAAATGGGTAATTTGCTGGAAGACGAAATGGCACAATAAGAGGGCGATCCGGAGGAGGTTGTGTAATGGAGAGTCGCGGGGAGGGGTGGCGGGCGCGGGGCGGGGAGAAGCGGGCAGCCGGCTACAAAGCAAATTGAAGCGGCTTTGATGTGCCACTCGCGTTTTTGTTGCAATTTGCCCAATTGTTCACCTGTCCCTTCCTCCACCCGATATCACTTTATTTCGCTCGCGGAATTAATTTCCTGTACGATTTACCGAAGCTCGCCTGGCGAGTCCGTTCTCACAGAAATTCTGAATCCAAAAAATTTCCTGAACTTTCGCATTCGATTCCCATCGCGCATCGGTGTGCGAGATGTCGAGAGATAAGCTCGATAAATTTAATTAAATGTCTTGAGCGGTCTCACGGCGAGGACTTGCGAGGGGTGAAGGGAGGGTTGAGGGGTGGCAGGCAAATTTGTTGGGTGCGGATCTGTCCAGAGCCAGGATTAATTAAGCGCGGGCGAGGACAACGGGCGGCGGCCGCGCGCTCAAAGCGCGACACACACAGGCGACCGCCGGGAAAAACCTCGTCTCGAAAGGACTGCACATTGCTCAGCGCAGGCTGCTGGCCGAACACAAAATCGTGTTGCTTGCCTACCTAATTAGTTGGTTCATTCAATGCTTTAAATTAATTTATGTAGGTTTCTTAGTGTAAAGGCTGGAATCTGGATCATGTCAATAGGATTATTTTGATTCTTTTCTTCCATTTCTTTTGGATCTTACGGCCCTGGGCTCTATCTACCCTTTGGGAATAAAAACAATAAAATAAATCCCGAAATCCTCTCTTCGGCTCCACTACTTGCTATAAGTCTAGCCTCAGTCACACCCTTCATTGACTTTAGTAAAGTGGTGGATGGATTTAAAAGACCGTCTTTACTTTACTTTTCCCACCTCCATCAACTGCCGGCGTTTGCGTTTAGTCTACAAATATTCTATTATCTACATTATAATCTCATATGAACTATTCAGCTCTAGCTAAAAATCTTAAATAAAATACACACATTCAAAGGTTGCTGGATAACATAGGAACTTCCCTTTTTTCGCTGGCGAGTCTTTTACGTCAAAACAAGTGATTCTCGAATCGCGACGAACCCGTCAAAGACAAATAGTGGTTTGGTTGGAGCGGCGCGGTCGCCGGGGCCCCGCTGTGTTGATGTACGGCGCAGGGTCGCGGGTTCGACAGCTCCTGACGCGACCCGATTGATGAAACGTCTACTTCAGAAACCTTCACTTTTATGTACAGACGTCATTTCATGTTTCTTTATATCTTTTTACAACATTTAATTATCTTCTTATTAAATAGCTATTGTTGGCAATACTTTTTAATATAAATAAATCTTAAAAAAAGTATTGTCATTAGCTAACACCTTTAATCTTTAGTTACTAATCGTTTTCAAATATTACAAAGAACTACCTGTTACTATTGGTATGGTGCCAACTTCTTGACTGATATTGATGGGCCCAACCCAAACGCTGGATTTGTCAGTTCATCAGTGTTTCCCCTCATGGACGAAGAAAACTTTTTAGGATCTGAACTTATCCTACATCTTCCTCTTCTTCAGTCCATTATCTTGATCTTTACCTTTCCAGCACTTCTTTTTCCCAACGTGATTGATTATATCATACATATTTGGAAGTTATCGGAATTAATAAACAAGCCCAAGTAGGTTCAACTCAGGAGTTATTCAGTAAAGATGTTAAAAATAAATGGCCTTACCACCTCGTCCTCGCCTCCTGCAGAGCAGCAGCACCCTGAGCCGCCCGCGTGGTCAGCTGGCGACTGCCGCGTATCTCGCATCGGAAATATCGGAATAGATAGCTCTCTAATTTTATTGCTCATTGTCGGCCGCGCCAGTCGGCACTCGCCGCCAGACCGAGGAAACGTTTTTTGCGCGCGTGGAATGTCCGGCGATTGTCAGTCGTTTAGTTAACTGTCTCAGGGCTCTTTGGCGACGATTCCGACGTTTGAATCTCATTCTAAATTGAAGGATTATTGTCTTGAAAGAATTTTTACGAAACACACGACACATAGTCGATGCATAGTGTACGATTTTGAATACCTTAACTTTCTAGTAGACACTTTCTATGTGCTTTGAATTTATGCGTTGAATTTGATCGTGTCTTTTACATTCAGCAATGTTGGCAACAGTAGCAGAACATATCGCTAGGTTTTAAATACATTGTCGTCGTTCGTGGTGGAGAGATGACAAAATTGTACTAGACTGCCGTCTGATTGATAATGAATAGGTACTGCGTGAATTTCTGTTCAGCCAATTTTCTTCATTCATGTATATTTATTAATTACCTATCCTTGAAGAATCTCAATAATTCCTGCTTAGTAGAAGCTATTATTACAATAGTTTTATGCAAACAGTTCGAAATTGAAGTTAGTAAATTGAAAAGGTTCTTACCTATTTAAAAAAAAATATCACCAATAAAATAAATAGTGTCATTTCTCATTATACTTGTTTCAGTTCCGCTCGGCTGCCTATTGAGGCGGCTCCCGGCTCCCGAAGTCACCCTCTTCTTTAAATTACCGATAATGCATGCTGTCAAAACGACCATAATAATTTCCAGTCTCTCTTCATTCCGAGGAATCCGTTTCCTTCGGAAGTAAATTATGTCTTTATCATAGACCAGGTAGCATTGCTCTAGGCCCTGTGTCTGGTATATGATCGCCGAGAATAAAAATAAACGATGAGTCTATTTACAAGTTAATATCCATAGCACGTATTTATAAAGGTCAAAGTCAATACTCAAAAACCATTTCTTTATCTTTGGATATTATACTTACAGCTAAGTTTACTGCCACTTCCTAACCTCAAGTACAGAAGAAGCGGCAACAAACTGTACTGCAGCATTTTCTCCAAAAACGTCAACTTACAATTATACTGATATTAAAGTTAGATATGTGGACTGAGAATACATTGTTATAACATAAAACTTATTATTATAGTACATAAAATGCATAAATAAATACAAATTTAGCATACAGTGAGAGCGGCTGCGTTTTCTTATGCTCTAAAATTCGATGATACCTACCTCTAACCTACGTAGTTATGTAAAATGAGTGTAACTTCAATATAAAAGTTTTTTGGCGTTAACGTAAAAATACCGGGAAACTTAAATAGACTGATTGAGCCAGGGTTTATTGTGTTATGAACTCAGGCCTCAGGATTTTCTGTGGTTGGTGTCGGGGGCTGGCGGCCCGCGGGGTGGCGCCCGGCAGCGCGCAGATAAATAATGACGTTTAATAATTGATTAATCGCCAGCGGGCACCGGCGATGGTATCGGCGCATTCCTCCGCGACCGCTATAAAGATGAGTCGCTAATTAATTTAAATGAGTGGCCGTCGCAGCGCCCGCCGGCTCAGCACAAAAACGCGGGGTTGCCGCGGGTCGCGGGTCGCGCCGCTATCGCCGCATCTCGCGGCGGCGGCCGAAGCCGAATTGTGCTTGATTTAGATGATATCGCCGGACGATCTGTCTGTTGCCGCGACCTCAACTCTTATACAGCGCTCCACCAGTCTTATTCCTTCACCGGTTAACGGGGTGGCAGTTGCACGGAACCACAGACGTAACCCAGCCACAAACTAGCTGCAAGCAGCAAACCACTATTTTATTCTGACATGACTTTATGTAGCTTCATTAAATTTTTGATTATATTTTATCGTTCTTTCTTATCCTCCTTTTTCATATTCACACTCTTTTAAACAATTACAATTGTGTTTTACAAAAGTATTATTAAGTCAACTTATCGTTCATTTTAATTGTATTATAATTAATTAGTCCTATCATTTGTTTTGAAAACTTTACACGGTTTAGCAAAATAATACTGACATTATTTTCACTCAGGGTACAGAAAGTATTAAACAAAATTTCCCCAAAGAACCTATTTATGTAAATTCACTCTGAAAATAGTTATTGTAACTATTTTCAGAGTGAATTTACATAAATAGGTTCTTTGGGTTTTTTTAACATCTAAATAAATATAGGTATTGTACCTATATTTATTTAGATGTTAAAAAAATATATATGTTTAGTTACTTATACGTAACACCTAAATACTACATGTTATTTTTAAAGGAAGTAGATACCTACGTATTTTTAAATTGCTTATTATAAACATTTCTATTGATTAAGCTGCAATAAATGTTACTTTAACAAACCTTTGCCTATAACAAGAAATATATTATTACTTATTTATTATTTACAAATAAATACCTACGATTATTTATACGATACGCGCCTGATGTTTCAAGATGAGTTATGACATCGCTAAGCTGTGATGGCGGAGATGGATTCCTCCTCGGGAATGCGCGACTATTTGCCAGCTCTAATTGCGCAATATAAACGCCTTATAAGCGCTAACGCGGCGCGGTTGGGACCATAATTCCCTTATAAGTTACACGACTTAGCATAAATAAATCATTTGTACAAACGGCTGCATTTCAAAACAAAGGCGTGACAATACATCCGCATGCATGGATACCTTGGAAAAACCGATGAATTATGAATAAGTACTAAATAAAGATAACAATAGCTATATAAAAAACTTTCTCGTAAAATTTTAAATGCTTTCGAGTTTTGATTCAATTCAGTTGCGTAGCTTAGCTAAGGAATACCGTTAAAGTTATGACAATTGCCGAAGGCAAACGTTGCTTTTACAGTTCTAAGCGCACGGTAGTGCGCAGGCCAAGTTCCAGCAACAGGCCGCGCGCATGCCGTGCACTATTTACACGAACCGTTTCGACCCACTTTCGACCCCCCTGTAGCTCAGTGCCTATTGCAAGTACAGAGATAAAGTTAAAACTACGTAATTATATACTAGTACTAAAGCAGTATGTCAAATTTCATAGATATAGCTTCAGTAGATCCTGAAATATGACCCTGTGAAAATAGCTTATTTTGGCACTGACTGACTGACTGACTCACTGACCGGTAATCAAAACCTCTAGGCCACTTCAAATTGTCCTAGCGTTATGAAATTTGGCACGCAGGTCGAGTTTTAAATATAGATTAACAAAAAATTACGAAATTTAAGAAATCGGTCAAGCGTGAGTCGGCTCAATTGAATATTACATTATTAATAAAAATATTTATGAACTAGTGATACAATGAGAATACGATGAGGAGGGGGGAGGAGGAGAGGGGGAAGGGGGTATAAAATATTATCATGTATACATAATGCACAATGTATAGCTTATTATTAAATACTGCTTACCTAAAAAATCAGGCTTCTATTGTTATAAATTACTTTCGATAGATAGCGCTAGCGGTATAATTGAAACGCGATATAGTGTTTTTCGTCTGCAGTATTTATGAAAAGTTGATAAGAAATCGACGGGCATTTCTTTCTACACTTACGACGTTTTGATATCTTATAAAAGATAAAATAGGTACGATTTCTTGAAAAAAAGTATTGAAGTCCCACCAAAAACTACCTGTTAAAAAGGGGGCCAAGTTCCTATCGTCTAATTGTTCACCTCAAAAAGGGTTAAAATCCAATCCAATGCCAAGTTTAGAGGCATTTTAAAAAAAATCTAAAATTATAATACTTCTAAATTTTAACTTGGCAGGTTAATTTAATTATATAGATAATAAATTTAATTATACAATTAATCAAGTGTTACGTACAGCACGAAAACCTGCCAAGTTCAAATTTAGAAGTATTATAATTTTAGATATTTTTTAAAATGCCTCTAAACTTGGCATTTGATTGGATTTCAATCCTTTTTGAGGTGAACAATTAGCCGATAGGAACTTGGCCCCCTTTTTAACAGGTACGTTTTTGGTGGAATTACTACTTACCCTTTTACTGCAAAACGAAGATCGAAAGAGTAGAAAGTATCACGCGAGGTCGGGCCGCGTATAATCGATGCTGCGTAATTTATTCCTAGTTCAAAAGGACCTGGTATCGACGGGTGTACTCTATTGATTTACAACTGTCGATGGTCGCTGATAGCTCCCAGTAGGCACCAGCGGCTCCGACGTAAAAATGTTAATTAAATCAATACTGATGCCAGCAGAATTCACCGAGCATTTTTATGGCCGCCATATTTATTTTATCTTCGCCTGCAGCTTATTTATTGGCAACTAATGGGCTAATGCAAGTTACAATGTGGCGACCGTCAGCTAATGTTATCTGTAATTATCAGTGATTATTTAAATAAAAATAACCCAAGACCTCGCAGTAGCTGTTTACAAAGAAATGGTAATGCGACAGTGTAAGTAAATCACGTAGCAGGAATATAATGTTCAAAACAAACAGTTCTCAAGATCGCAGCGCAGGAGCAGCGGCGTCCCTTACAGCGACGTGTTACTTGTAATGCGCTAATTAATCGACTACTGTGCGCCCGCGCCGCTCCGCCGAAAGCTTTTCGGTGTAAGTGTCGGCCGCTCGAGCACAATCGAGCTGACGAGCGACTCGTCGCCTCCGGACCTTATCTTATCGGCGACATTAATGGCTGCTCCTACACCGCCGGCGGCCGCTACGGCTGCTTTACGACCGCCGGCCACCACAATCACCCATTACCACTATTAAAGCCATTAAGCGGGAGCGTCATCGCCAGCTTCATAAGAAGTCCGAACTAATTAGCCGCTCCCCTCGGTGGCAGCCCGATTGTGCTAGCTTCTCGGTAACGTTAATACAAAGTTAATTGCACTTAATGCTGAACTTAATTGGATGGGTAACCTCCGATCCATCCGCTCCCGCCGCCCACTCAAGGGTTAGCTGTATTTATGTACTTACATTTAATTACTCTCATCCTCGATTGTCATGAATTAAAAAGTTTAGATCATTATACTATTATTTCAATGATTTATCTACACTTTTTCGAAATAGAAACCCTAAAAAAAATGTGGTAAAAGTCATATAAATGTCACCCCTCTCTATACAGCAACGCAACAGGTCATAAATTACTCTTAAAAGCGTGTATTCAATATGTATAAAAATGATTTATGTTGACACTTCTATCTCATAACTAACTTAGAGACACAAAACAAGAGCGTCTGAAACTAAATTATTTTTACTTTGAGCAAATATATCTCATCAGGCTGTTGCGAGAGTATCTACATAAATATAAGATCTCGGTATAGATAGGTAGGTAGATGTCATAGATCTTGGATATGGCTATAATCACACGCACATGTCTTGCCTTAGTCATCGTCATAAATTCACAGCTATACAAGATGTCTACTGGTGCACATAGGACTCACCCAAAGTCTTCCAATATAACCGATGCTGATGCCCGCTCAAGAAGACCATGTGCGAAAGATGATTGTGCTAAACAAGAGACATAATTTTTCAAAACTAAAAACCGACTTCACCCCCAAACTACATAACCGATTTTGATGAAATTTCCATGGTACCACCTGGAAAGTACACCTTAAATCATCAAACAAAAAGATTTTTTTAAATCTCGCGGCTTTAAAGGCGTCTGTGAATAATCGGTGAACATACATAAAAAAAATAAAGGATCGCGACGAATTGCTAACCTCCTCCTTTTTTGGAAGTCGGTTAAAAAGACTTTTATAGGATACTCGATCATACGTACAGCAGGTACACGTATAAGTACCTACGTTTGCAGTTATGTTACATTTTGGTTTGATGGGTTCATGATTAAATTGCACTGCAGCTTGTAAGTAAGTACATAGGTATTTGCTAAATGATTACTAAGTTATATAGCAGGTAGGTACTTACGTAGATACCCAATTTCAAACACTAATATTACCATCGATATGGAAAACAATATCACTATTGAATTCTTATATTTAGAACGAATTTTTATAAACTTAGTACGGTACTTATTTCTTTTACCCAACCCAACATATAAGAACTCGCTCAATGCACAAAGCATTCCTTTCATGTAACAATTTTTCTCAGCAGTTTTGACACAGGCGAAATGCCGGCAGAAATGTTGATAGATTCTAATTCGTCGTATAAGTTCGGGCGAAGGGTTTTTGCGTTTCCGCGGCTCATGTGTAGTGCGCGGGCGGCGGCGGCCGCGTTATGGCCCTCTTGCCAGCGTTAATTGCTGTTAATTGTGTTGGAAGCACATAAGTCACAGAGCAGCCAGCAGCGGCAAGATGGCCGCTGCGGATGCGGTAATTGCGTTCGTGGAAGGCTGTGTTCGCCGCATACAGATTGCAGCCGGCGCCGCAAAAACCCGCGCCGCAATTAGAAGCCCTCCGCGCCGCGCGCCGCCGCCGCGACACGCCCCTCCACCGTATCTGTGAGGGTCGCCGCGGTTTACGTGCTCGGGAACCATATTGCCCGGGATACTGAGGCACCGCGGCACCACATGCTTACAGCGATCGAACCTGTTCCGACGCGCGGACTCGGCTCGCGATCCTAGGCAGCTATAAGGATCGGCCTGCGTCTCTGACATTCGATGAATACGAAGTGTGCTATCAACTCAACACCATTGTCTGAGTTTAGTAATGCAGTCTGCAAAAAGTAAAAAAAAATATTTGCACGCTTGTGCCACAGATATTTATACCTATAGGCCATAGGAGCCGATGCGATATACATATATTTACCATTCATTAAATAGATACTAAGAAACTGTTGTGGAAACACCGATAGAGTTAGAGACTGCCCATACCTACCGGACTGCCTGTTCATTTAACATGAGCTTTTAAAATAGCTTTAAAATCATACTTATTACAAAAGCAACGAAAATTGTATTGTAAACCCCACTATTGTCTATTTAAGTATTGTTTGTTTTTCGTGTATGTAAGTAGCCAATACTGGTATTAGATTTTATTTCAGTATTATGAAAATTTATGTAAATCAATATACACCCATGTTTAGATAAAACCATGCTCTAGCCACTTATTTTAAAAATAAAAATACATGTTTGCTGCTCCGTTTATAGTTACCATTTATTGCGTTTGTAGGTAAGATCTTTGGGTTCCATCCATCTGGCAGAATCTTGATGGTCCAAAATTTTATTTGGCATAACATACGCAGAATCTTATTTATAAGATTCTGCGTATGTTATGAGAACATTTAAAACGCATAAAAATATTTTATATAATTTTTGTTTAGCTGAATATTTATTTATCCGAAAGTACTTACAATAGCATACTTTAAGATGTCAGAATTTCATTTGGTACAATTACCTTTTAGATAAATTAAGTTTCGCATAATTTGTTTTAGAATAATGTTTAATTAGTGTTACTTTTATTTGGTATCATTTTTTTGACCTTCTAAGAAGATAGTATGATTCCATTTGCAATTTAAAGAATAGTTATGAAAACCATTCTTAATCCGTAAAATCTATACTATTGTTGGGCAACATATATAATAGCATTTCGAGTTTACTCGGTAAGGGCAAAAATATAGGTTGAGTTATGTTAAAACTGCGACCACCAAGGTAGACAGCCTTTTCATATTATGATTTTTTTTAATTACAGGGAAGTAAAAACCACCAACGTTTATAATCAACTGTTTGATTTATATTTTAAACATATAAAATTCATAACGAAACAATTGTGTTCAGCAAATTACTATGCCAGAAGAAAATTCAATCTTAGAAAATTATGTTAAATCATGATTCTGCATTCCAAAGAAAATCCCAAAGAAATGTTTGTTTTGACATTTAGATAGAAGTATCTGATTTAGGAAAGTAGCAAATTGATATGTCGCTTATATGTTATATTTTTTGAAACTTTTCATAAAATAAAGCAGTGGCTGTAATAATGCCAGTGGCTGTAATAATAGGTATATTATAAAAAAGTTCGAAGAATATTCATCGTACCTATCTTTTTTTAAGTGTATATCTTTAATTTGTTGTATAGTTTATTGATTCAAAGGGGCAGGCCAAGCGACGAATGTCGTCCATGTTGTATTGAACGGGATTGTGCCTAGTCTAGAGGGGACAGGAGCCGGCGGTGCCAGGTACTGGCAGCAGTGGCTGCTCGGGAGGCTGGCCGCCGCCAGCTGCTTCCTAGAACTAGGTCGGTGGGCAACCATGTTGTTCTGACGGGGAGCGGAGCCCAGCAAACTGGCGGATCGGCATTGCACTACAGAGTGCGACCAGGATCCGATGTAAGTAACTTAAGTGGCAATAGAAATGTTATTCGTAAAACATGCTGTTAATTGGGTTTTGCTTGCAACATTTTTCTTAAATACATTAGGTTATGTGAAGCTTTATTATAACAAATTATTTTATGAGAATAAATAGAAAACCCTATACATTGTTGCACGTTAAGTAACTAGATGACAGGTTTAAGAAATGTTAACAAAATAATTTGTCTAGGTAATAAATATATGGCGTTGGCTACATTCTGCTACAAAACGGTCGACCCTACTCGGCACGCCTGCCCAAACTGGTGCTGAATGCCTGCTGGCTAATCGGTCAAGTAATTAAAACGTTTAGTATTTACCTACGCTGGTTTGGACGGTAACTCACTAGATGTTCAGTAGTTATGTAATTAACCTATTATGCAATATATTAAATGATAATATTTGATGATTAAAGTAACTTATATTACTTATTATACCTAATATTTATTGTGTGTATTTAGTTTGTTTATTAACTATTATTGTATGTCCGTATGGGCCGAGCATGGTGGACTTTATATACCTATAACCCCGTTTGACTTATGTTCTACAATAAAGAGATTTTGTATTTGTATTTGTATGCAAATAGAATGGCTAAGATGCGCTACCTAATATGCACTTTTGGGGAAAAATTAATATTCAGACGCTTATACGGTATAGTAAGCAGTTATAGTATACAATGATGGTAACGACGACCAAGTTGAACCATTGAATAAATTCAATAAAAATAAATTATCACCGCTGTCTATGTAGGTTCTAGATGATTTGCGGAAGTCATATCCTACCGAGTCGACGTTCTTGACAATCGTTTTTCTTCCTATTCGTGATTCTACTCATAGCTAAATAGCATATAATATAAATGCATAGAACCTCTGTAAAACTGTTTTCCTGAAATGACACAGGCGAAGGTATATGTTGTTATCTGACGTCGGCAAAATAATTATAAATAGGTACTCTTATGTAGTCCGCGTACACCTTGATCGATTTTATAAAACGGTGTTTGAAATTGGGCTCGATTTCCTAGGGGTTCGTTGATTGAAAAGGGTAAAGAAACGCTGCTCTAATTAATAAACTGAAACTAAAACTGTAAACTGAAACTAAAAAGTTCTGGGCATCATCCGCCACACGCGCATCTATTATGCGCTGGACGCTCTTAATGTTGAGACACATTATTCAAGTAAATTGTTTGGGGTGTAAATTCTACACTCGCCCTGCGACACTGGTCCCCCACACACATGTTGTGCCAGTGATGTGCCCGGCTCGTTACTCGCTTACCATCTGTTCTTCATACAACAAAAAAATATATTTCATGTTCTACTTGTGATAGAAAAATATGTGCGTTGCGTGGCTCGGAGGTCCTACTTGTGGTGGTGTGGTGAGTGGTGAGCGAGCGATGGGCGTGCCGAGGGCGGCCCCGCCCACCGAGTGAGTGCTCGCCGCTGTGTGAGTGTGTGAACGACAAGCGACAACATGCATGCAAATCAGGGTCCCGCGGGAAGCGTTCGGGGCGCGGTGCAGCTGCTACAGTGAGAGCTACTACGGGGTCGTAGCGTGAGCACAATCTACTTGCATAGCGACATTGTTTATTTATTGATCTGTAGTTAGAGAGAATACAACAGCTTTATATAATAAAGGCGTTTGTGTATCTAACCCAAGGCCTTGCATACGAATAGGTACTTACATTTACGTATAACCACAGAATAATTACTAGTACTCACGTACAGAAGTCTTACTCAGAAAAGAAATTCAGAGGAATATCTACTTAATAGGGTTAGCGCTATGGTTTAATTTATTTCGCGTCAGAACCTCTCACTTCTTCGTTTAGATACCTAGACATCCATTGCAAGCCAATTTCATTCTTATTATATTGGACAAACGATTTATGTAACTGAATTTTCCCCTTCGAAGTGGTCGCCGCGCGCATAGTAATAATGTAGGTACATTTTCGATACCTAAACGGGGAGTGACACAGGCCTGGTATAACTAGTTGAACATTTTAATCGATTTGATTGTAGCGATCTAATTAAATTAATTATGCAAAATTTAATGTTTCTCTCTGTACACGTGAGGTGAATTATAGATAGCTGCGCACAGCATGGAAGTGACATTAAAATAACAACCAACAAACCAAAGAAAATCGACATTCCCAAACGAATTGCCGGGCGGCTGCACCCTTGTACGGAAATGTCATTTTTTCTTTTTGTTTTTTTTTTTAATGCTATTTTAATTTCATTATTCTATGGTGATCTAGTATTTCGATAGGTCTATAGGTAGGTAGCTGAAACGCATATCGCGCTCGGTTTCCACTTGCACATGAATCCCGTGGTACCTCACCCCTCATGTAGCTATGCTCGTAGATATTAATTAGCAACGATAGCGCTCCCGCATGCGGGTGCGCTGCGAAAATGCAACAAGCTCTATCTATGCAGATGAGTCGCGTGACCCGCGCCCGCTGCGGGATTCTAATCATCGCGACCACGGCATAAGTATGATAGCTTACTGAACATCTACTTCGAACATCTACTAGGACCTAGATACAAAAGTTTTGACTACGGCACAAGGTCTTGACTATGTTTGGTAATTTGATACCTGACTCCAACTTAGAGGACTCTAATTGTTTCAATTACCATTAGTTTGGGTAATAAATCTAAAAAGGGGGCTAAAATTAAGTTTCATCCTGGTTTTATACAGTTATATTAGGTTGCACTTTGTTTCAAAGAACAATTACCAATTTTTTTTATCTTTAATAATATTATAAAAAAAAATATATGTTGATAATAATATAAATCTCTTTTTTCTTCATTTCGACAAACGTTAACATAGGTAATCGTGTTCTTTATAATTACTTTTTATTTATAATAATAAATTTATTAAACTTTATTGTTCAAAAGTACAAATATACTTTTAACAAATGTCGGACTTAATGCTAAGAGCATTTTCTCCCAGCCGACCATAGGGATAAACTTAACAGAGAAAATTATACGGCACAAAAAGCAATACGAACCCCAATATACTTACTTACATTATAAAATATTACTATTATACATTATATATGAATATCAGAATGAATATTTACTTATACAATACACACATACATTTGTAGGAGCTCCTAGTAGGGAGGTAGCCACGGACTCGGACGGAGCTCCTACATGAAGAGGTAGGTAAGGTACCTTACCTACCTCTTCATGTAGGAGCTGGATGGATTAAAAATTGACATCGAATATGAAATTATTTTTTTAAAAAACGGAAAAGAGGTAAACAGGAACATGAAGGATAAGGTTTATTGTAACATCGTTACATATTTACACTGCTAACAATAAAAAGCTATGAAGAGAAGAACTAAACAATAAATACTTTACGAAGAAAGGGACTTTAAAAGGTGGGCGTGAACTTTTCTTTTAAAAGAGAATTTGGTAGAAATTTCTCTGGTGTCAACGGGTAAAGCATTCGAGAGCCGCGAGGCTTGAAGAGAAAAAGAATAAGACATAAAATGAGTCCGGTAAAGGAGGATAAAGAGCTGGCGTGTCTCATTTGAACGAAGTTGACGATCAAGCGTATCTGAAACATAATTGAATTTATATTTTAGATATAAGATTACTTTTGTCAAAGACTAAAAATTTGCTCTCTATGCATATACTCGTGGATCTTTTTGTGAATTATTATTGTTCGTTGTATGAAGAACAACGCGGCGGCGCGCCCCGCGGCAGCGGCTGCGGCGACGCGGCGCCGCGCGACAACCAACGGCGCGCCACAAGAGTTATGACGAGATAAGATCCTGGCGATAGTGTCGGAATAGAATTAGATAACTAACTGTAATTAATAATAGATATTTATATCACAAACTATATGCTTTATATAACTGTGAAAGTATTTATAGCAAAATAGCACGGGTTGTACAATTTTTGCTCTTTTATTTTACAGCAGAAGTAACTCAAGTAGTGCATACTTTAGCGGAATGTGAAAAAAATTACATAATACAAAAAAAAATGACGGGTTGCACTCTAGGACTCCCGGCAGAAGTGAAAACTTGAATATTAACGTTGTGCATTTTTGAAATTTTGGAATGGTTAGGGAATCATTTTGCACGAATTGATTTAATTATCAGTACCTATAAAAATACTATCATTTATGTGGTAGAATACAATATTCATTTATGTGGTAGAACACAAATCTCGAATTTACTTTCAGGTATAGCTCAAGTTGTGTGATTTGTCCTTGTATTTATTTATTTTTCAAGCTTCAACTTGGAGATATATAAGCCTGTTTTTAAAGTGGTAACACATCTTCTGTATTTAGGAACGAGCTAGTCTTCGTCGTAGGTAGACGCCAAAGCTGCGATGCGGGTAATATTTATACGCGCTCATTAGATAAAGCTGCATGCAGTGCAAACATAATAATGTTGTGATTAGCATCACTATCGCGAGCGCAGGCTGCGCGTGCGATGATGGGGGCAAAAGCCAGATAACTAGAAAAAAAACTATCTTTTAAGAGTTATTACACTCTCCGATTTATAGGGACTTAGCATCCTTACTAGGTAGCCAGGGATTACACTATCCTTACTCGCTTCCTAAATCGTACAGTTGAGGTCAACTCAACGGCCATTTTCGCGTTTTGTTAACTGTCACACTGGCATCAAATCACCATTTTTAAGTTATAGTTATAATCGACATAGCTTTTGTTGCGATTATATTACTGAATGACTATGTATACCATGAATGATAATTGATATCACTTTGTAAAAAAATACTTTTTTGTAAAGTGATATCAAATATAATTGCAACTACATCGTAGCGCTGCGATTACATTGTCCTAACAAGGACACGATTTACGAGTAGAATCGGAGCGATTGATACCTACAATTTGACTCTAACTAGGATGCTTAAAATCGAATTGTGCTATAACCGCTTTATTCTTACACTTGCAGTGGCACAGATTAGATCGTTTAGCTTGTACTTACCTATAGGTCTGGTATGCCTACTTGCTTGCTCGCTTAAATCACCGCCATACAGCCAACTGCTGAATACGATTTTTGCGCGGGAAAGGATACTGTAATGAAGCGAACTGGAGCTAAGGCGACATTTTAATAGACGGTCTATTTGAAAAACTTCCCCGAAAAAACCTGCGATGCTGGGATTTAATATAATGTCTTTTCATACAAACTATGCAAAGGGAAAACATTTAAAAATGGGAAAGTAAAAAAAAGGTTCGATATGTCAGCAATCGTATCATTTCCTTTATTCGTTATTATACCCTTTTTGTTACGTCTATTGTTTTAGTAACTCCTATTCGGAACTTTAGAGACGTAACAAAAAAATTCACGCTAAGCCTCGTTTATATATACACAGTGTGTTCAAAGCGCGATAGGTTCAAATCCAATATCTTCTTTATTCGTTAACAGTCTATATAATCTTATGTAATAATTCCTCAAATGATGATTCAGAGATTCCTCAGAGATTTATTTCTTCCATTATTTCTATTATAAGAGGTAGCGGAATTATGTTGTGAAGTAAATTTATAAAATCGCTCACCAAGCTGTGAAGGTAGAGTTTTCTACTTGCTTGGCACAAGGAAATAAAGTGAGAAGAAAAACCAAAAAGTAAAGAAAATAATCTAAGTAGATATGCTTGAACTGGAATTGTTAATTTATCTAAAGTAGCTACTTGCATTTACGATAAAGTTGTACGCAACGATGTAAATAGAGTCAGGTAATATTTTTGTGTTAAACTCAAAGTTGAGTTTTACACACAAATGATTAGAAAATTCATCTTATGATGTTTGACTCATTATATCATTACCGCGAGGAGGGAGCAAGACAAAGGCTGAAGTTGAGGACAAGCGCCCCTCAGCTGTTTGACAAATCATAACGACGCCTTCCACGTCTTAACTCCTCGTATCCGTCGCCGTATAATAACTTACGTTATAATAAAGGTTATAATTTAATCCTATGAAAATGCGGCGTTGGTGTCGCATCGCTTTGTCCGCGGCGGAGTGCCGCCATTAATAAGCAGAGTTAAGAGATGCATTAGCGTTCAGAGAGCTCGCGGCGTCGCCATCCATCAAGGGCGGCGCGGCCGAAGCAGTGCTGCTCGCACCAACAATAGCTCCTATACGATACGCATACGATCAATGTATTAGACACATATTGAAGTGCCACTAAGTTGATATACCTACCTTTAGGTGCTTTTTCTGTTACCTAGGTAAGGTACTTAAGTTTTTTTTTCTATATCCATATCCACTATTTTCCCATTCCTACTTCGACGTCATTGGGTGATCATTAAATAAATTAAGTGTATACGGATTACGGACCGATCACAAAGATTGAGCTAGCCCCAAAGTATTTTGAGAGTAAAAACTCGGAAAGCGCCCCTAGGCTCCAAAACAACACAGCGTGGATACAACCGGAAACTAGGATACGGGAGATAGGAAGACTAACTGTCACCCTAAGGTAAGAAGAAGTGTTCTAAAAAATAACATGTATTAATGGTATTTATCTCCTGCGGCCGTGATCAATGCGCAATGCACACTCCTGCAGACATAACTCACAATGAGATCGGATCAGAGCGATACATCAAAACAAAAGTATGCCTCTTTGATGTTATTATTACAGTGCCGCTGCTTATTTCAGGATAAAGCCATTAGTGATCCAGAATGCGGACTATTTCAGGCGACGCTTTATTGTGGCGATGAATAACGTCCAGCGCGTTATTGTGATTAATAAATCCTATCAAAAACGGTACATCTGTATGTATCTATTTAAAAATGCTTATTTGCCTTTTGTCTGGTTTTCCTCGACTTGCCCAAAGAATGCTCGCCTGTGCCGCGATTTCATTCGTGTGTGTGATACGTGATGGCCAATTATGTATGCGAATAGCTTGACGTCTAACACGAGTTCGGAATCTACTTGCTACACTGAGCTTGTGACAATCGAACAAAACCGACCGCAAGATTAAATCAAATCGGAATGACATCGTGATTTACCAACTGAAACTAAGGATAGGACTGCACGTTTGTCAACAGACAGATTACAAATCTTTGAAAAGAGATGTGTATAATAGTAAATGTGTTCTTTTCTGTAAAAACAGAGAATAAGAGTGAGGGAGAAAAAAGTTCCCATAACGATACTTGTATAGAATAAAGACGTATCGTTTCATTATGGGAACTTTTTTGGTCTTGTCATGTTATTCTATAGCAACGAGTTGGCTCGGATGATGACCCTCACCGACCTCACCCACAATAACTATACTTACCATACAATCACCATACCTACCTAGCAAATGAGAGACACCGATAAAGCCCTAGAATCAATAAGGCTCACGATACTTTTCGTATACCTAGATGTACTGCTGGTAATGAGTAGAAAATAAACTGTGACAACAATTTAATAGTGCAGTAAAGCATACAGTTTTTATAAAAATGTTGTGTTGTGTTGTACGGGTGCGGAGCATAGTTTATTTAATTTGGAGATGGGAGGCGAGGCCGCGGGATTTATGTGCCGCGAGATTTATCGCGCCTCGCGCCGCCCGCCGCAGCAACACCTACCCTGCAGAGAATACTGATATTCTTATTTGTTTCATTTACATCAACACTAGTACTTATGGGACTTTAGGAGACAGAGAAGAATGCAATTCCCATCTAAGGAAATCCTATTCTCGGAGCAACCTTTACGTGTTTTTACATACAGAACTAATACTCTTAAAACACTATATAGGAAATTGTCAGCTCTTGTAAAGATCAACCATTTACTTTACCGTTATGACGTATCTATTGGTAGAGCTGAAATTTGTAAAAGTTCTTCTAGCTCATGGTACTTACAGTCCCATTATTGGGCAAAGGTATTGTTTGACCGGAGCCGGTCCATGGCCCAATTTGCTCAAAGACCTCCCAAAAAATTTCGTTGGAAACCCAAAGTTTGCTATAATAAAAAATTTGGTATGTAGATTAACTTCTTTTGATCTCTTATTGTGTTTGATTTAGATTTTTCCTAAACTAACCGAATTATTTTAGTTTCCGTTGTTTGCCAGTGTCAGCAATTTAGTTCAAAGAATAATATAATGATAACGACGCGTCGTGGCGCTCAGCTATTCGACACGTCGCTCGTTTGACACCTAATGAGCACATTACAATGTTTTTAGTGCAATTAAACGTTAATTAAATAGTTTTACGACGTCGCCGCGTCGCCGGCACGAATAAAATCCATATCAAACCACGCTCTGCTTGTTTTTGGAGTTTCTTGATTTTATTACAAGTGGTATAATTTCGGCCCTCGCCGCGCCGCCACTGAAGAAACTCATTGTGGACTTCTCATTGAATGCGCTTGATAGTATAACTTCGGAAACTTAATTAAATTATTCTGAAAGAAAGAAAAAAGTGCGTCGTATAGGAATTGTACCGCCGTGCCGACATGGAACTTCAACCTGTCCTAAAGAAACATGGCTCACCGATGTATAGAAACAGTCAGATCACGTGAAGCTGCACCCGAAATGGATCTTTTACAACATCTTTAATCTAGTTGATACTTGTGACTTCCACTGTCACTGGCACGGCCGCTAGCCCTGTCTGGCTCTCTTTACGACGTTTCCTCCATTCAGAATGTCAGTGCAATTTATTCGTATTCGTATACCAAAAGAAGGAGCAACGGCCGTAAACATGTCAGTGAGGACGTCGCGGGACACGCCTGCCGCTGCTCCTGCCTGCGGAGGTAAGTACCTCAGTTCAGCACAGTTTGTTTTTCGTGTGAATCAACACTGTAGTCAGATTTGTCAAGATGTTGAAGTAGCTCGACGACTCACATACAGCGGTGACAGTCGGGACCTAATTCCCAGGCACGAAAGAGCACGAAAATTCGAACCGTAAATGTAAAGACATGCAAGTCGATACATCAGGGAATAAATAAAACGTACGAACGACTCATCTATAATAAGAAAGAAGTAGGTAGTGCAATACAAGTCGTATTGTGCTTACCTCATCAATTCAGATTAGGTACAGGCGAGCCGAAAATTGTACACATTCTGAGGATTTGAAACCGATTAGGTTCGACGAGGAAAAACTATAAAACGTCTGTTTGTTTAGCGTGCGTTGCCACAACATAGACAATCGCCTCCTGTTGGAACTGTCGTGAACAGCCGTGAAGAATGGGCGCGGCTGCACCACGTGTGGAATGGTCTCCGCGGGCGCGGGGCGCGGGGCGCGGGGACGGCGCATTCTTCGTGGATTTATTGAGCGGTGCGCGCGGAGCCGCGGCCGAACAAAGGTAAATGTCGCGTATTTTTAGCCGGCGACGGAGCGTAAATCACCGCAACTACCCGCGTTCGATGCGATTGCGTTTACGAGACAATAAATGGGTGCTTGGGCTCCCGGGCCGAGGGCTACCATCTGTTGTATGCGTGTCGGAAGACTTGTAAGCGTCTGTCAGGGTTGCGGGCTTGTCTTGATTTAGGTACTTACACAATTGATTCATTCAAAGATGTGAAACATGATCGAGAATGTTTTTTAATCTATTTTGCTTGCATCTCTAGAAGGCAGAGCTAGTAGCAACAATAGTACAGAAACATCGAGTATTAACTCTAGTACAGTTCTCGAGGAGTAAGCTCAGCTTTGCATGTAAGTGAACACAGATAGTGTAGTGAGTTACGGCTTGGGGCAGTGCGCGTCCCGGCCGGTTTATACTGGTTTTTGAAACCCGACCTTAGGCGCGGGCCATAAGAATAGGATATATAAGATAAAATAAGAGTGGTAACTCACTGGAGAGGAAAAATATAGTGTAATTTGAGCCAATCGACACGAATAGAATAAGACTACTCGTAAGAGGCGCGGGCCGTCCCTCGCGCGGCATCATCCTGCACTGTACTTACCTTTGGTACTGCTAGCAGCTAGTTGTGTTTGCATTATAAGTGAAATAAACTGACATAATAAAATAAAGTAGTACTTAATTATTCGTACTTAACTGTACTTAATTTCTTGATTTAAAAGAATTAAAAATAAATATCAACTAAAAAACTATAAATATCGTGTTCTTTTTAATAGTCAAAGTGGTTAATTTCATTCTAATAAAACATTGATTTCATTTTTATGTAATTGTTGACTGACTCTACTTTTTGGGTAGTAAGCAGTTTGTATAAATATATAGAGACACCTTTTGTGATGAAGCTGTAAAGCCGTTTCGCCGTCCATTTTATACTAGCTATACCCGTGGGCTTGGCGCCCCGCGGCAATTTTAGGATACAAACTAGGTATCTTTTATCCTTCCTTGGGTCTCAAACAATATCCATATCGAACTTCATCTAAATAAGTTCAGTATTCGAAGTGTGCAGTGGTAACAAACAAATAAATATACAGGGACAAATAACACAGATTGAGCTAGCCCCAAAGTAAGTTCGATACTTGTGTTATGGGATACTAACTCAACGATACTATATTTTATAACAAATACATATATAAATAAACACCCAAAACACAGGACAATTTGAAAAAGGCCATTTTCCAACTTGCCCTGACCGGGGATCGAACCCAGAACCTCCGGGTGGTGAACTAGCGTGGTGACCACTACGCCACGGAGGTCGTCAATAAACAAACATACAAGCTTAATTTCGCAATTTATTATATTAGTTAGGATTAAGATTATTTAGAATAAGGATAGGTAGGATAATTCGTCCGAAACGTTTGCTGAAATGTTCGGCGCAGCTTCAGCAGCGACAACCCTACAAAGTGCCGCGACAACGGACCGATGGCTCTCCTAATGTGCCGCACCATACCTCGCCACATGCCTAAACGTTCAATATTAAATCGTAGTAACATCGTTTTACATATGTAAGTATAGGTCAAAATACTGTAGGTATTAGGACTTTATGAGGAATATCTACTTAGTAGCTTTTTCTAGTTTATAAATTGTTACCTACCTATTTCTAAATCTGTGCTATCTTATTATTTCATACCTATCATAGGCGTATAAGTGCACAGGAAAGGAATGTTTGCAGGAAGCTCTGGAGAGACGGCGTCGAAGAAGACCGTCGGAAAATGGGAAAGTAAACAGCTGTAGCTACTACAGCAGCAGGAAGCTTATATGTATAAGCCTCATAGAGTCCTGTGGTGTGCTTATGTTGTCCATTGATATTTAGTACTTAATTACATTACCACGACTTTAAATAGTAGACCTTAGACATAGGTTCGGGCTGTAGACACAAAAACTGCTGTCAACGTGATACACATACGGTGTAATTTAATTATATACTTTCAGCACTATGTGTACTTGGCCTCCGCAACGATTTTCCGCCATTCCGCTTTAACTTTGGCCTGTCTTATTCAAGCTGTGTACTTTCCTATTTTCCGTAAGTCTTCTTCGACGCCTTCTCTTCAGAGCCTGATATTTAGTAAACAAACAAATAGTTTCAATGCATGCAAATGTACCAAAAATAAAAATACTTCCGATTGCTTACAAATAACTCCACGTCGCGATAATTCCGGCGATCAGTGCTAATCCCCACAAACGAGAGTTCAAAGTGGAGGGCACAGGCGGGGGCTAATCCTCTTCGACGCCGGCTTAGACCGGCGGCGGCAGCTGTGACGCCCGCGAGCAAACAGCGGCGAGCACGGCCCGCGACAGGAAACTTAATCCGCGATGACAGCGCGTAATCCTGAAGATTAGGAGTTCGACTCTTGCCCGTTACCTTGCCCTTTTTATAATCGCTTACATGTACCCTACGAGCCAGTTTTACAATGAAACACGTTTAGTGCAGCTTCGACTTAACGGCCATAAAACGTTTATCTCCGAATCTACTTATCCTGAATTGGAGGATGTCAGGCGCTACGCATTGGATGATATTCTGAAGCCTAATGCAGTCAATCTTCAGAAATCTCGATACGGTTGAGTAAAACAAGGTGTTGAGTATAAAATAACAAAATGGTTCGACGTAGTAGACGACGACCAAAAGTGGACCTCAATGCAATAGTATAAGCGTAACGAATAAGTCGGCAGATAGAGCAATACATATACCTACATCATACAGAAGAGATATATATGTATATGTATATATATATATATATATATATATATATATATATATATACAGGGTAAAATAGAGTATACTGAAACACTTTAGGCTGAATTCAGTCTATGATAGACGTTATCATAGACTGAATATAGAATATCTATATTTTATATCTAAGATAAGTATGTGTGTTCATACTTATTTAGCTTTAACTTATTAGATTTACCACGCCGAGATTAGCCACCCGTGCAGCTTCTAACATTGTGTCAAGTTTGGCGAAGTCACGGCGGCGGTGAGTCGCTCAATAACGTCGTAATGGAGGCCGCGGCGCGAGACGAATTTATTCGCGAAATGAAGAGAGGGTCCTCTCCTGTCTCCCGCGGGGGGCGGGCTGGGGGGCGGGGGCGCAAGGAATGCGGGGTCCTTGGAGAACGGGACGCTTCATTGATGGATGACTGGAAAATTGAATCCGTACTTGAATTTCGTGTAGGACTTACTACCAAATAAATTAAAATAAATTACTTTAATAATGGAAGATTTAGATTGAGAAGAGAGGTAAATGAAAGTAATTGGTAAAAGGTCTTCTGTATACATCAAGAACTGTTAGTATGTAAGCTCAAGCGCAGGTCTTGGTCGGATCGACCAATAGTTATGTTGCATCGTTGATACTGAAAATATAGGAACAAATACGTATATGCAGACCACGTGAAGTATAAGAGATAGGCACTTATTTTACTTACCTACATTTATAATGTTTGTTCTGATGTTTCCAAGAGTTCGCTTTACCGGTGTACTCTGGCGAGTGTTACGCGAGATAAAGTATGGCCTTTTCACGCTAATGCAATTATGGGCCTGCGGTCCCACTGCCGGGAGCGGCCGCGCAGGCTGTGGGACAACAAGACGAGTGCGCGAACAAAGGCGATGGGCCGATAGCGTCGCGTTGTTGTGCTGCGGCGCGACGTGTTAATTCCGCGCGATCGCGCGATACGCCGCGCATCGCGATCGCATCGGCGAGTATATTATCGGTGACAATTACCGAGATAGCACGCAGATACAGGCTTTAACACAAAACAAACATCAAACAGATGTGCAGCTACAGATAAAACTCAAAAAGCGATCCAAATTCTTTTAACAACGATTCCTGTCCACATCTAAGCGTGATTCGAAATTCAGAAGCTGAGCTGCTTCGGATCTTGTAGGTGTGGCTTATTGACTGTATGGTTTTCAAAGAATATAGGTACTAAAACCTTTATCTAGTAAGTCATCTTACTAGCTAAATACGCCACAAGATGCAACCGACATTGGCTGCAAATGTTACACTGCGTGCAACACATTCTGGCAAACGTTTTTACTTGTAGGTAGGTACAATGGAAAATATTTTATCTCCATTCAGTAGCGCAACCTACTTAAGCCGTCCAGTTTGCAGCTACACCCCAATGACGTAATAGGTACTTACCTACGTTAATAATAATAATCCTGTAATACTTCTGCTGATAAATCCAACACTAAATATACAGTTGAAGTTGACGGGTAATTTGGTTAACACTTACAACGATTGTGATAAAAGCAATCAATTACATGTTTGAAGGCTGACCGTGTCTATAGAGAGCTGCGTATGGGCTCCACCGCTCCACTTCTGTACTCCCGGCATTTTAATCGGGTTACCGGTGTCAGTCCTCTTCCTCCTCCTCTAGCCCCGCCCCGCTGCATTTAACACTATTTTAATTGCAAGTTCAATTAATGCTGCAATGAGACTTCCAGAATGTCATCATTATAAATGCATTCCGATTGGCCACCAAGGGGTTGACACTATTTCGATATTGTTTGCAGTAACAGTAAGTATTAATGGTCTAAGGAATTAACCTACGCTTCATAAGGTAAACGCAGCTATTATCGCGGTAGTCAAAAATCTGCAGGTATTCCCGAGGTATGTAATATAATCGTAATTTTAAGCATATTTTACTCAAAAAGTTAAATGTTTATGAAAGTCAATTTTATATTTGTTTGAATGGATCCGTGGCGCACTGTGCACAATAACGCAGAAAAACAAAACAACAATTAGTTTGCTGCAAGCCGGCGCCGGAGCACGACGTCCATACAAACGGTAGTCGCGAACTGTAAGTACGCTCAATATTTTGTTTAGGTTATTGCGTCGTTAAAAATCCATTTATACAGATTCTAAGTAGGTCAAAAGGTAGATTACAATTTTATCCATGATTGTAACTATCTAATTTTCGTTTATTTTGCACAGTTTTTCGACAGTTAACCAACATAAAATACCACGGTAATGGCTTCACCATTTTCGTCTTGAATGTATTAACCGCAGTTAACTCGGTAGTAGCATAAATTAGTACCAATCGTTTTATTCACTTTTTAAGAATATATTATATAGCAATATCCCAATTGATGTGACAATTCGTTTAAGTCATTAGGTATTTATGTTTAAAAACTATTTCCGCTTTATGAAAATTGCACTAGAACTCTTATTTTTTCGTTTTTAATTAAATCATAAAAAGTAACTTTGTATGAGAGCACTAAATTGAATACGACATGAAACCATGCCTTAGTCTCTATTTTAAACCCAAGAATTAAATTCAAGTATCAAGTAAATGTTTAGGTAACTTTATTGACTGTCGATTTAACTTTTGTTTTCATTAAAATTAATCAAATTTTATCCATCAGAATTAGTTTATTTGTACTATCGCCGATGGTTATAACAAGCCATTACTCGGTAATTACTTGTATAAGCAGCTATTACCGAGTATTATTACTCGGTATTAGCTTCACCATAGAAATCTAACACCGAGTGATAATAGTATTTATTTTTGAGTTTAGGGTTCTCTAGTAACAATACCTAAGTATTTGAAATTCCTCTGACCTATCTTTCTAACAATTTTTTTTTGTGGCAATGATACAGTAGGCGAAGCTTTTGAGGCTGCTTCTTTTCATTTTAAATAAAATAAATTTATTTATTTTTATTGCCTATTACCATAGATTAAAAAGAGTAAAAATATTTTGTACGGAACCAAAATGCCTCTCATTTTCCTACCCTCAGTAATAGAATCACGATTCGCGGTATTAGCTGCAATCACTTTGGCATACCTCGGTAATAGCAACATTCGGATTTCTACATTAAAATTTTTTTTCTGTGTATATTTACTCAAAACTTACCTATATCTTAATAGATTTCTAAAGTCCATATCCGAACGTATCAGAAAATATATACTTGTAACTGTGTTTACTATCAGAAATTCCTATTTCACTGAAATTACCTCGGTAATAGCTGCGTTTACCTTAGGTAAACAAGCAGTAAAAAAAAATATAGGTCTATGGGTCTCTAATATTAAGTACACGTGCATTTTCTTTATAGTATCGTATTTAGCTAAATACAGATGCAGTTCAGTGTTTTCGGCGGAATCTGTATAGGTAGATTCGATCTCGGTCTTCTTTATTGTTACGAATACCTATGTTAGATACCTATATGGAACGCATCATACAACGTGTAACGAAAAGGGGGTATGAACCCGAAAGGAAGTAAACACACTAATCAATGTGAACAACTTTTACTATGGGACCATCCCTGAAATTGTAAAGAAAATCTGCATCTCCATACATTTTGGCACGGTAGGTATTTAATATTGTATGGAGGCGAAGATTTTTTTGTGTGTATCTCATAACACAAGTCTCGAACTTTGGGGCTAGCTCAATCAGTGTTATTTGTCCCTAAATATTTACATTTATTTATTTTTACCCGACTGCGCCAGAAGGAGGGTTACGTTTTCGAGGGTATGTATGTATGGGCACGCTCTGCAGCCTGAACGGCTCGATGGATTTTAGCTTGAGAAGTGTCGTTAGATTCGTATTTACTGTGAAAGTGACACTGGGTATATCAATCTAAAAAATAACAAATTGGCAGATTTTTGGCGCCAATTTGAAAAGTTTGGCACGCTTGCAAATTCATGTTTGCTAGAGAGTGACACTGGGTATATCAAAATAATAAAAAAATATATAAAAATTACAAAAAAAAAACACAGTCGGGTTTTTTGTTTTTGTAATAATTACTTGTATTTGCAATACTTGACATGAAATGGGTTTTATTTTAGACAACAATATTTTTTTGCCAAGTTTACACTCGCGGCTGTCGGTCGCTTTGTGTTCGATTGATTGATTTGTTCGCGCGCCCGGCGGCGGCGCAGGCGCAGCCGCTGCACCGCACTAACGAGCGGCGAGTCAAAGGCCGCAGCCACATGTGCGGCGGCGGCGGCTGCGCGCTAATGAACCTGAACTTCCGCGGCAGTAGCGGTGCTTTTCCGTATACCACACGTGTCTCCTGCCCATACAAGCATCTACGAAGGCCTCTAACATCATACTGCTTAATTAAGTAGGTCGTCGGAAAACCTTCTAAAAGTCCTTGTTACAGATTTTTTCTTGTTTTGCTTGAACACAACGTTTCCGCAGCGTACTGTACCTACTCTAGACTTGGATAGTATTGCTTTTATGCCTTAGATATGCAAATACACCCATATATTGTATGCAGTTAAATAACCTGCTATGGTTGACTATACCTACGCGTACCTTCACCTTGAATATAAATCTAAGTAGGTAATAGTAGAAGTTTATGGGATGCGAACTAATAGCTAATGACGTTCACTCTGTAAAACTCATTAGTAGTCATTAAATGTTCCGCTAGTGAAACGACGGCAGCGGCGGCGTCTCTGTAACGCGACACCTCGTGTTTCAGCAAAAACGCATGTTTTGCTCCCGCGGCAAACAAACCGTTAGCGCGATGAGCCGCGACACCCGCGTTCGCCCCGCGCCCCGCCCGCCCACTAAATCATCTGCTAGTTCCGGTAGCTTCATTATCTCCGACATAATTACCTTTGTCCAATTATACTAATGAGATCACTCCTCGGCGGCGGTTATTACGGCGTGCCCGTATGATACGTCCCGCGGGACGCATTACCGCGACTGGCGGGACGCGGCAGGTTCCCACGCGCCCGCGCATTCCGCAACACAAGGTTTCAGCGATCACTTCTTTTTTCACATTCCCACCGCGCGCATTCTCTCAGCTCAGGTAATTCGACAAATATTTTAGTTTAAAATCTGCACGACGCGCTCTCGCCGCCTCTCATCTGAATCTACTATCGTCCACTCTATCTTGATCACAATCTTAGCCGCAGCTTTGCAATCTTTTCAGACCACAGCTGACCGTCGTGCAAGGCAAAAATTACTACCTACACTGGGAGAAAGACAACTATACTACAACTAAATCTATCTTAGGTGCTACTACTCTTACAAGAAAAGTTCATATTTTATCGGTTTTTATAGTGTATCGTTGCGGTTATCATCATTAGAATTCAATTCAATTCAATTCAAATATATCTTTATTATCATAGGATATTTATAATATCTCTTAATAATCGTCACTTTGTTTTATTGCACAATAACTGTTGACGTCAAAAAGTTACTGAGAGCTAATTTTACTGCCGCCTCCAAAGCGCTAGTGCAGAAGAAGCGGTAACAAACTGCACTGCAGCATTTTCTCCAAGAACGTCAACTCACAATGAAATTAATATTTATAGTTGATATGTGGACAGAGTATACATTGTTTGTTGTCATAATTTAAATTATTTTTTTTAAGTGATTCAAGGAAAGTGGGTTTTACTGTCATTGTCAGTGTTTTCAGTCGCTTCTCGCCATCTGTCCCTCTGTATGCATGATGTACTGTATATAGGTACACCTCAAAATGGAGTCTCAGTTTCGCATACTAATTGTATGAGAAATTGAGACTCCATTTCTGAGGCTTACCGTACGTTCTTCTTGTTCATCTATAAGACTTCCAAACTAAACTAAGTACAATCTCACAAGGGTACGTTATTAGATAACGATTCCTTGAGGGTGGCCGTGGCTTTGAGGCTGGGCTGCGACGTGTGTGAACCTCACCGCTGCATTTGTGGTAAGATGGTAGAGGCCGATGGACACCATGCTCTTGGATGTGCGAGATGTGCGGGTCGTTTGTCTCGTTATCATACTTTAAATGATATTATACGAAGGGCATTGATATCGGCAAATATACCTTGCCAGCTGGAACCTCCTGGCCTCTCGCGCACAGACGGAAAACGACCTGACGGAATCATGTTGATACCGTGGCAGAGGGGACGTTGTGTGTTATAGGACGCAAACGGTAGGTACTTACGCTTAGATCTTAAGCTGCTGTTTCTAATATTAGATACTCGTATAGAGTTATTCAAGAGGAAGGTTTATATGTATAACTAGCCAGTGACGGATTAAGACTACTTGATGCCCTAAACAATCCACGCCTGTGGGCCCTGTCAACTAGAAACCTTTACCGCCTAAAAACATTAGCTTTTTGTAAAATAAGATGATGAGACCGTAACGTCCTTAGAAGTGGAGTAGGTGCCGGAACAATAAAAACCAAAGCATTATTTATTTATTCATTGAAATGCGCGTTGCGGCCTTTTCGGACATTGAATTCACGCGAGATAGGTAGTATTAAGACGAAGTGGTAGCTAAAGTGGCGCCCTCATTTGAAATAAATTGTTTAAAAACTAAATATGGTGATAATTAAAAATTTGATTTGTATAAATGTCTAGAAAGACCTTTAAACTATTTTATGAATAACCTTTGAAAGTAATATTGGTAGTCCGTCTTGTTTTAAAACTGTTTTTCGCCAAAAGCGGCCACTTATGGCGAAAAACAGTTTTAAAACTAGACGGACTATTAGTAATAATGTCAAAAGTTATTCATCAAATAGTTTAAAGGTCTTTCTAGACATTTATACAAATCAAATTTTTAATTATCACCTTATTTAGTTTTAAACAATTTATTTCAAATGAGGGCGCCACTTTAGCTACCACTTCGTCTTAATGTCTAACGTTTTTAACATATCGGACTCGAAATCGATTAATTATCGAGCCTTTCTTGTATCATCTTTGTACTTTTTTCATTTTTTAGTATTTTTAATTTTGAAGAACGTGTGACTATACACTAGCGGGCAGCGAGTGGACAAGCGGGAGCGGGGTTATGACTCTGGGCCGGACTCTATGTCAACTTAAAACGCGCGAATTTTCAAATTAGTCCTAGAAACTTTTTTTGGTGTGGCTTTTGGTGACGTGAGAGTGAGACGTGATGCCCTTTTTTGTGCTTCATCTAGTGCCTCCCCAGACGTGATACCCTAGGCAATTGCTTAATTTGATTAAGGGTTAATCGTCACTGTAACTACCTCTTCGGGCCTTGCGCGGGCTGCAGGCAGGCCGCGGTTTTTCGTGCAGCGATTGAAGTTGACTATTACCAATGAGTGGAGGCCTCTGATGAAACATGAAAAAAATTGTGGGTGGGCATGGCCATATTGGATCCAAAATCTGAATAAAGTTACGAGTTTCGCGAAGTGCTATATACCCCAAGCATACAAAATTTCAGACCGCTCCAAAGTCACTATGAGACGAATTAAGTTTAAATTCTAAAATCCAGACGCCAAAAAAAGTAAGGATTCGGATTTCGCGACCCAAAAAACTCAATGTTGAATTGCAGCTAAATCGCACACAGTTGACTATTTGCGGCCATCTTGGAAAATATAAAAAGCCACTCAGCACTTGGTGGGAGTAGCTCGGCCTACGGCCTTAGGCCTCAGGCTTCGCTTGGTTAGCTTCTGAGACTCTTTGATAAACACCATTACTGCAATCATATAAGACATTATTGTTAATAATATCAATTTCGTCGTGTCGTCGTAGATAACGTAGTGGTACCCAACGTTCGTTGCTCTCAAGCGGTCGCGTAAACTTGCGTGACACCGCCCTTCCCTACTCGATTTTAAACTTTATTCACGCTTCGTAAAGTCTACTTTTGTATGCCGCCCGCGCTACAGCTGCGAGAGTACTTACAAGCGCCGAGGTCATTGCACACTACGCGCACGGCGCATGATGTTTTCATAGCTTTTTTATTTTTCTTACATTTTTATGCTTTTTAATTACTTACTGAAATAATTGCGGTATTGTTACCGTACAAAATATCCTTTATGTGAGTATGTTATCAAGTTCAATAAATGCCAATGATTTCAATTGCTCCATATAAAGCGACAAATATACTTACTTACAGGTAGATGGTCAGGAATGGCCATACGCATAGATGAAGAGCCTAGAGTCAAAACTGCTGCAAAAAAGCTGTGCACTTAAGTACTTTTTCAGACTAGTTAGGTAACTAATGCAGCTTCTTTGCTGCTGCTTGTAGTTAGGTACTAAAGGATAGGTGCTTACACGTGTTCAAGGGAAATGGTTCTCATTCATAGGATGGTTCAGTCATTTGTATAATTTAGTACGATTTCAATTCATTAATTTTAGATTTTTCATATAGGCACTTACGTAGGTGGAACAGTGTTTCGGTCGGGTGGATATTAAACATGTGTTCGACCGCTCATTCTGCCGTTAGCACTTAAGGAGCTATCTGCTCCAGCAGGTCTCCCCCGGGCGCAATCTCAGCGGCGGCGAGCTCCCTCGGGACGGGAGCCGAGAGCCGATTAGCATTCGTCTCAATGCCGATTGCGGGTCCACGCGGCGACAGACAGCGCGGCGACGCGGCCGCGGCGGAACAGGGCCCGCGGGCCCGCTCAATTACCCGTTTAGTATTCCCGTGGGGGCCCGGGCGCGACCAACAACCGAATCTATTTGGAAACATTTACTTCTCGTCAGATTGCCGTCGTCGTCGCGAGCTAATTGTAATATTTATGTGGTCATTAACAATCCATTAGCATAAATTAGAAGCGCGACAAATTCGATCGCGTCTCGTCTTGGCGACGGCGATATTTTCGGTTTGTTTTGTTAGATCAGGGTTTTAGTGGAACCGAGGAATTCGTCGATTCCGCGGGTGTTGTTATTCGTGTGGCGCGGTGCGGCCTGTTTACCAACAGCGGTAATGGCGCTATTTCGGTCGCGACAATGTATTGTTTATTTAGCGGCGCCGCGACAACGCACTCTCCTCGAAGTTGATTAAGTGCGGCTTTACGGCGCCTGAAATAGCGCCACTAATTACACGACAACAGCCGAGCATGGCTACAGACATCCCGGATCATTTGGAAGTTTACAATTCCTGCGTTGATGCGAGCGCTTTGTATTTGTTTCGGAATTTATTGATATGGAGACGTTTGAGCGCCACGTGGCAGAACTCGGAATGCGCGGGAGTTGTCTCTCACTCGCTAACATTAGCTCGCTATAACATAAAATAGGTAAGTAACAGTTTGTAATCAGAAATAAACTGAACGAAGTTTTTGTGGTGCGGGTTGGCTGTATTTTCTGGTTTCTTGTGTTGGAAATAAAACAGCCAAACAGGCGCTCCAAGACGATGCGTATACCTATTTCGACCAAGCCAAGGAGGAAGAATAGAATTGACAAATAAGCACAAAAAAAAAACGAATAAAGTGTTGCTAGTTGCAACAGTGGTCTTCTATTTAAAACCGAGAAATAAAGAACATGAGATAACATATTTCCCTACAAAGATATCAAAGTCAAGATATCAAAGAAAATGAATCAGTAATAGACTAAGTAAGCACACTCTGCGCAGCCTAGCCATGCGCAGGGATTTGAGGTACATTTTTTTAATAAGTACTACTACTTGAAGTGTTGAAATTTTTAACAAATACTTACATAGGTATTTTTTAATATTTTTCTTTTTTGACTTTTTGTTTTTAGTTAGATAGGTATTCTGTATGTCATAAACTGGAACTGGGAACGGTACAATTGTTAGGATTAGTATCTAACTTGGTAAGAAGTAGTTTAGATATTAATGGAAGACGATCTTTTTATTAAACCTAGCTAAGTACCCATAAACAGTTATGGTTTTGGGAACTTCCCATTGGTATTCGTCAGTAGATAAATATTACACCAATGCCTGCTAAAACGGGGATCCATTCGTTTTTTTCTGTTTGATGTTCTTTATTGTTGGTTTTACGATATTTTCCTACTTAATAACTTTTCTTGTGAAGCACAGGGAAATCCGAAGACAATTTTGTCTTCCCATAAAACATTTCCAATGAGTTGAAGCATGTTTTTAAGAAAAGCAAAAGGTTTTTACTAAGTATTTTAGTGTTTTAAATATAGTAAAATAACCTTTATTAGTCTCGGGCGTAATTTTTTTCTTACCTACCAACACGACGGAAAGGAGATTACTTAATTCAACTGTTGGTATATATATATATATATATATATTTGTTTGTGTGTCCACCGATAACTTCGTCTTTATGAACCGATTTTGATGTTTATTTTTTTTTTGTTGGAAAGGAGATTTTCCGGGGGTGGTCCCATAGTTTAATCAAAAACGGTTGTCTAGTTTGGTGAAATGGGGTTTTTTTTAAAGTATGTATGAATGAAATGCGTGGGTAGGCAACCGTCGCCGGACCACACGCAGAGAGTTTTGAAGTAAAACAAACAAGATGGGTAAGTACAGAATTTATTTCACTTTTCACATTTTTTGCGGAGGAGATCCGCTACATGACTCGCATATTGCAACTTTGCCTCTAATGTTTGACAATCTGACTGCATCCGGCTCTACTAGCTGACCTAAAGTATCAATCGATTTACTCACATTATCATACAAGGAGTACTTGTTTTTACAGCTTGAATCATAAATTCAAGCTGTAAAAACAAGTTGCAGATAGATTTAAAGTCCGTCGATTAACACTTACAAACATAATCTAATCGCTATTTCAGAGGATCTCGAAGCTAAGACGCAGCATTGCGAGTATAAAATTAAATAAAGTTTTGAGGGAAGTAATACATATTTTCACGCCTATATTTTTTACGTAAGTATATTTCAGAGATAATCTTAATGATACGGTTGTCGTATTGATATTCTGAGAAAATCACCGGAGCAGTCACTCGGAAGTCTGATAGCACACTACTGGGTACAAATAAGTATTTCTTCTTGACTGTTTCAAGCGACGTTGCAGGACAGTTGCAAAATACGAAGCTTTAATAATTTAAAAGCAAATCACACTGCCATAGTGATAACTTCAGTCAGTTTATGAAACGTGAATGAAGATAGCTAACGAGACTAATTACCTTTAAAGTCTGTACGATTTATTCTCAAACCGTCACATTTTCATCATTTTAATAGCATTGCGTCAACAAGTTCGCGAGCTGCATTATTATATCATACTCATTATATTTTCTACATTTTGTTTAACAATACAAGTGCCTGTAACCATAGGTACTAAGTATAGTACATTACAAAGTCTGATTATTAAAGTATTCTATCTGCTTTAAAAAAATCGGTAGTTATGTTATAACATTATAATTTTTTTTTAATTTATTTGAGTTTATGTACCTGCTGTTATAAATAAGTAGACATTTACCTACCTTCAAATAGGTATATGTTATCTATTTCATCTAAATTGGTCTAATAATAATTTGAAATCTATAGCAAGTAAAACAGTTGCACTATCGTGTAATAAATGTTACATCAGCACCCAATTACCTAAAAATAGGAGTACGTAGTTTCACATAAGGTTCCGTTTATTATAGTTACATTGGACAGGATTGGCTGGTACAAACTGATATTATATGATATATCATGGAGCCTAAGTTTGTGACAGTACACTAGCTATGCTGACAAGCTGCGGTATTTATAGTCAGGCTTAAAAGCATATATAAAAACTGCACGGGTCGATAATTTTAGCTATCATAATTTGGCTGTCTTCTGCGCCAAATATCTTGAATCAGTGTGTACTCTTATAGGTTGACTCCATGAATACAGTCCATCACAGCACATCTAACCTGGGTCTTGCCTCCAGCAGCTTCTCTCCTCTACCTAGCTACCTACTACTATGTACAGCTCGGATTGCGATACATTAAAATACATTATCATCTACAGCTACAGCTACAGCTATACTTAAGCTATCCAGAGCTATTACTATTTATACTGGGCGCTATTATTTACATAAGCATTTTAATATCAATTTCACTGATGAACGATCTTTTTTGTTACATTGTATGCGTTTAAAGTCCATCCATCGGCCAATCTAAAAATTGAAAACTAATTATTATTGTAATTTTTCATCGCATCAAAAAAAGTGCGACTGAGGCTGAACATTTTTATAAGTAATGTAACTACAGTATTGGTATTTACATTGACTATTCTATGAGTGTCCTTGGTTTTATCCAGTCGGCATATCTGTCTTTAGATCTCTTACAATCGAATCTACACAGGTATGATAGCCTGTCACATAAATTCTCCTCAATAATTCATGGCTTGTTCTAACTACTCGTACAACACTATGCTGCAAGCGTCCGTCACTCTATATAAGAATTATATTGACACAATAAGGAATAATGCCAGAGTTCAAATAGACGTGCCTCCGGGCTCAAATCCAAACATTTGAGCCCGGAGGCACGAACTCTGGGTTTTATCAGTAAGCATGGAAATAACTAGCCGTTAAACGCCTGTATTCTGTATTTATTTGGCTAGGTACTTTTACCATCTTTTCGTACGTTCTTATGTAGCAGGTATGATGGGAGTAATGGTTGTGGTGAGCGCCAGCCTGCAATAGTTTGCATGAACTACCTAATTGGAGGCGAAAGCACATAAAGTACCTAATCCAAATCAAAGTTACCTACATGCTCTTTCTTCCAGAATCTATTAATATTGGGTTAATTAATTTTCAATTTCATATACAGATATAAAACCGAACTGGATCAATATACCTACACGCATGTCATACAACATTGTTGTAAAATTTGATTGTTTACAAATACCGTCAGCAGGTGACCACTCGCTGGTAGCTCATCCATTACCAAACACCTTTCGATGAATTATTCCTCCAGTTGTACATAATTTAGCATAATATCTATCGCCGCATACCTTCTGCAGATTTTTCGAAACACAATTCAAAATTCTCACTTCATTACATGTCCTCCAGCACGTGGCCAATTGCCATTGTCTTTAATAACATTTTGGAGGTATTCCCTACACACCCGGTACAGATAAAACAGTCTATAACCAGTAGCCCACACTCCAATAGCTCCTGTGCGATCACTTAGCCTGGATTCTGCATTCTGCAACTGCACTGCACTTAGTCAGCTAGCACAGTCCTCTCAGACTCGTGTGACGCCGGCAGTGCTCCCCAGTGGCCGCTCTCGCTCGCCGCTCGCTCAGAACCAGTAAAGGTCCTTGGAGGTGTCCTGTACCTGCGCCTCCAGACCTGTCGACAACGAACCTCAGTTATTATTGTATGTAGTTTATATTTGTATGTAGCTTAGTTAAAATAAATTGATATATTTTTAATAGTATAGTGTACTGCATTTATAATGAAATATCTTGAGTTTAACCTACTGTAAATGTAACAAGTCCGTCTGTGAGTCATTCTTATTACTATGTGTAACATGTCTGTTATAGATTCATAAAATCATTCTTTAAAATCAGTCCTTTTAAATAGGTATGTCTTGTAATCTTTTTTTGCAGAAACAATTTAGGTACCTATGGACAGACTTAAAACTATTACAAAGGCAAAAGAGCAAAGAAACAAAATTATATAATGAATTCTGGGCAAGCATTAAAAAGGTAGTAACATTATATAACTATGTTAAGGATACTCGTAATAATTGGGTATTTTCCTAGGTCTAAATTAAATTATTTTATTCTGATAAAAAAACAAAACGTCGCAAAAAAAAATAATGTCATTTGTCTTCGAACATAGCCATTTTGACGCGATTTTAGATTTATTATTGCAGAAAAACTGGTAATAAGAGCGCTATTTGACTCCAAGAAACTGTGACGTCATTACCCAGTATTTCACACCAATCCCATAGAAACTGTTTGTTTTGACGTTTTGAAAAAAGATCTAATTTGACTTGTTGGTAAATAGCGGATTGTGTCGAACGGTCGGGCTCGGTCCGTCGGCGGCGCGGCGCGCGAGAGCGGCGGCCGTCAATACTCGGATAGTTAATTGCGGGCGGCGGGGCGCGGGGGGAGGCGGCCGGCCGTAATTGACGGCCGCCTCGTGATTCAGTGACCGGCGCGGCGCGGCCCGCCATTGGTCGCTCCGCCCCCGGCGCAGCCCGCGCCCGCCTGAGTCCGGCCCCGGCCGGTCGACCGTATGTCTTGCGATTGTTGCGCAAATGTCCGACTGAGACCGGGCAACCCGAAATCGTGTTCAGGAACTAGTTACATGAGCTACCTACAAAGGTTTTCAGCAGACTTTTCAGATAAGATACTTACATTAATAGAACATAGCTCTAGATGATATATGTTTATGGATATTTTTTTTTTTATTTGAAAACCTAACCTACACAAAATGCATGGCCCCACAATTTCAGGCCCTTTGTGTACAGGGTTAAACAAATTATACTACTACTTCGCCTAGTGTTCATTTTTGATTATTTACACTTTCATTAAATAAATGTGATGTGAAACGTCGGTCGGGAACCAAAATGGGAGGGAGAGGCCAATCCATTTCAGAAACAAGTAACGTAAGTAGCTTAGAAGGTATAGGCAGAGAATAAGTACTAGGTATATTGTAAGTACAATTTATTGAAGAAATGACACGACTCTGTGTCGTTGAGGTCACCATGCTAGTCCGCCGCCCAGAGGTTGCGGGTTCGATCCCCGGTCAGGGCAAGTTGGAAAATGGCCTTTATCAAACTGTCCTGGGTGTTGGATGTTTATCTATATATGTATTTGTTATAAAATATAGTATCGTTAAGTTAGTATCTGATAACACAAATCTCGGACTTACTTTGGGGCTAGCTCAATCAGTGTAGTTTGTCCCTATACATATATTTATTTATTTATTTATACCGATGATTAGATTACTTACTAAACTACTAGTCAGCATAAAATCATATTTTTGTTAGATATTCTTAATAGCATACCTATTTATAGATTATATTTTGTTTGTACTAAAATATCTATGACGGTACCTATTTTAAGTTTATATTACTTCTATACATAATATTTGTTTATGCCAAAATGAGGTAACTCAGATAAGGAAACATAAATTCGGGTCAAAACATTATGTAGGTATCCAACCGAGAGCGGGCCGGCAGACGGCAAGTGTCTGCACCAATATTAATTTCACCATTCGCAGAAAGATGTCTACGCCCGATAAGACATGCCTTAGCTAGGTCCCACCTACCAGAGGCGTTGGGTGAGAAGTTGGGCTAGTACAGCTATAAAACTATTATTAGGTTCTATTAAGATCTTTATAGAACCTAATAATAGTTATAGTCTTTCAATGTCCAGCACATTCAATTTAAACTTTCAATTGCTAGCTGGCCCGGCGGGAGTGCGCATTACTAGCGCTTTCGCAAGTTAAGCGACCCCAGGCGTGGTTTGCACTTGGATGGGTGACCACAAGTGGCACAAAAATTTCTCGAATTCCTCCGTGCTTTGAAAGGCACGTTGATCCCGGCCGTCATCACTGTATGGCTGTCGTCAAGCTATGTCAGATGCCTTTAGGCAGCCTGAAAAATCTGAGTGTTGGCCACTTACACACTCGAAAAGCAAACAATGTCCAGCTTAAAATTCGCATTTTTTTTATTGAGTTTGTGTGAGTAATGTCACTGAGCGTGTTTATACAAAATTTATCAATGTGAGTGTATTTGAATAACCAGCGAAAATTATCGTATGTTGAATATGTGGGTGTGTGCAATCCAGTATGCTGCTAGTTTATGGCTTATGAAAATAATAAATGGACATTTTAATGCGCGGTGTGCCGATATGACGTAGGTTATAATTGTTTTAGGAAATTAATGCGCATACGAGTACCTATATTAGAAACCACTAAGGGAACTCGGTGGGAATCGGGTACTAAGGAAGCTACCTACGGTGTACTCATTTCCAAAACAACGTTAGGTATATTTATTTATACTTACTTGAAAAAAATAACACTTTAAAAACAATTGTTTCTCAATACCTCATTCGACAAATAATTAAAAGACAAAATTTCATTATATGAAAACATAATTTCACAAACTAATCTTTTTATAGGTAATCATGTTAACTCATTCTTATGGCGAGCAGGTAAATCTCTGAATAATTTCTCTAAAAATGTAGCATGAATATATTCGACATTTCTCCGGCCGCACGGTCAAACGTCTACTTTATGTATTTTTCTTTAAGGGTGGTTAAATTACTTTCGCTCAGTACTTTGTGTTTAGGTACTTTATTATGTAATTATCTCTTATCGCATATATACCTGTACCTGCGAAATAGGCTTAAGACGACGTTTGCTAAATTGTTAGCATATCATATTTTTAAACCCGTTATAAGTAATATAACGCAGTATCTTAAAGACTCGACCAACATTAGTACAAGTACTAAAAACTTAAAAAACTAGATAATAAGACAATGGTGAAGTCCTCTAACATTAATTTTGTACATCAGAACATACAGGGCCTCACCAGCAAATATCTAGAAACTTGCCTGTTCCTAGAAAGTAACAATGTTGATATTTTTTGTGTCACGGAACACTTTTTCCAAAATGATAATCAATTAGTGTTTCCGAACAAATTTGCAGTAGGTAGTGCATATATAAGAGAAAATATAGAACATGGAGGTTCCTTAATTCTTTTAAATAATAATATTAAATTCAAAGAAAGAAAAGACATAGTAGGGTTGTCTCTTGAATGTACCATTGAACTATCATGTGTGGAGTTAGATAAATACATTATTATTTGTGCTTACAGACCTCCTTCAGCTTGTTATAACACTTTTGAAAACGTTATGGAAGACGTCCTAACCCGAGTTAGCTCTCAAAATAAACATATTATTGTATGTGGCGACTTTAATGTAGATATTTTAGTTTCGGACACAGAAAGTATTAGGTTCATTAACTTATTTAATTCATTTAATTTGAGGTATACATTCTTTGAGCCCACTCGAATAACTGAAACATCTGCCAAGTGCATTGATAATATTTTTTGTGATTGCCCGGTCATTGATAAAAAAATCTTTGATTGTCTTGGCTCTGACCACCTCGGCCAACAAGTATCACTTGTATCTCCAAAAGATCACACCCCACGACCTATCACTTGCAGGCCTATTACTACCAATCGTAGAGTGCATTTTCGGGAATGTATACAAAATAATTTACCTAGATTAGATTTTATTGCAAACCCTAACGACCATTACAAAAATATTTTTAACACGGTGGAAGGAGAGTTTAGCAAAAGCTTCCCACTAAAAACTCTTAAAGCTGATAATAAACCTAAATTTTGTGATTGGGCCACTAAAGGTATTTACACTAGTAGGAGGAAATTATATGAACTATATGGTGAAAAAAGATATAATTTTAATGCGGATTTTTTGGCATATGTTAAAAAATATTCAAAATTGTTCAAAAAGGTGTGTTTGGCTGCAAAAGCATTACATCTAACGAACAAAATTAAAAATTCTAAAGATAAAGTTAAGACAACATGGTCAATTATTAATAATGAGACAGGAAAAACCAATACTAGGGACTCAACGTTCACATAAAAAATTGGAGATAAAACCGCTGACTCGGATATTGAAGTAGCTAATGAATTCAATACTTTTTTTGCTAACATTTCCAAAGATATCACCCAGTCATTGCTTTCATGTCCGAACGCCGCCGATGAACTATTGAAAAGTAATTCATCTACGCCATATGACATTATCTCAGCTTACAAGGCTCTTAATACTAAAAAAACTAAGGACCTATTTCGGTTTCCGTTTTGAGCAGTATCATCGACCTGATTGCTCCTCACTTAACTTTAATATTTAATAAATGTATTTCAGAAGGTGTTTTCCCTGACTTAATGAAAGCAAGTAAAGTTATACCACTGTTTAAACAGGGATCCAAAGATGATCCGAACAATTATAGACCAATTTCAATATTACCGGCTTTAAGTAAAATATTTGAAAAAATTATATTAGACCAGCTAGTATCGTATTTTAATATTAATAAATTACTTCACTGTCGCCAATATGGATTTACAAAAGGGCGCTCTACCACTGATGCAGCAGCGACCTTAGTTAAAATTATTTACGAAGCCTGGGAGAATCGACAAGACGTTATAGGTATCTTTTGCGATCTGTCGAAGGCATTCGATTGTGTCGATCATATAATATTAAAAAATAAACTAAAATTTTATGGCGTTACTGATACTGCACTCTCTGTTATTTCATCTTATCTTGATAATAGAACTCAAAGAGTTGAAATCAACAGAGTATCCTCAAATAGTGCACCTGTGAGCATGGGTGTGCCTCAGGGTTCAATAATTGGTCCATTTTTGTTTTTGATTTATATTAATGACCTCCCCTGTCTTGCAGAAAAGTTGTGTGAAGTAGTATTGTTTGCTGATGATACATCTTTACTTTTTAAGGTTGACAGAAAATGCACAAACTATGACGATGTAAGCAATACTATGTCACAAGTACTTAGTTGGTTTACGACTAATAATCTGGCCTTAAACACACAAAAGACTAAGTGCGTTAATTTTTCACTATTGAATAAACCTAATACTCACATACCTTTTAGTCTTAATGGTCAAGTTCTAGAATTGGTACCCAACACCAAATTTTTAGGCATAACTGTAGACTGGAACTTAAAATGGGATAAACATATTGAGGCCACTGCCAAGAAACTTAGTTCGGCAGCATATGCTGTGAGGAGGGTCAGACGGTGTACTAACGTTGAAACTGCTAGGCTAGTATACTTTAGTTATTTTCACAGCATAATGTCATATGGCTTGCTCTTATGGGGTAAAGCGGCTAACATACATGCTATCTCTGTGCTACAAAAGAGAGCAATTCGGTCGATCTACGGACTAAAATCACGCGATTCCTTAAGAGAGTTATTTAAATCTATAAATATTCTTACTGTGACATCTCAATTTATTTACGACAATCTTCTATTTGTTAAATCTAGGTTAAATAATTTCAAGAAAAATAGTGATGTTCACAGTTATAATACTCGCAACAAAAATCAGCTTCATACGCCTAAATTTCGACTTGCTAAAACTAGAAAGTCACTCTTAGGTCTAGGTATAACATTATTTAATAAACTTCCCGAAGCGATCGTTAACCTACCAATGGCAAAATTTAAAACACATGTTAAAAAAGTTTTATTGAACAATGCGTACTATACTATCAATGCTTATTTAAGAGATAAAAACGCGTGGATACTTCCTAAACATTTTCCATTACACTCCACACATGAAACATAAATAGCTGCATTTTCTGTTACCATAATAAGCCTACTGTAAAAACATGTAAATGCTCTGCGATCAATAAGTGACCAACATATAATTAATATTTTCTCTTGACAAGGTCTGCGAGTTCGGGTTTTTCATGCTCACTAAAATGTCCAATCCGGTGGTGGCGTCGCTGGTCGGGTCGTTGGATTCCCTCTAATATGGTTGAGTTTAACGATGGCTGATCCGTGCGTCAACTCGTGAACGGGTGCTGCCGGGAGGGACTGGTCAGCTCGGCTTCGCTTTTTTGACTACTTAATATTTTTTATTACGCAATTTATGTTTGTTTACTGGTTCGCAAGCATTACATGTTATAATGTGTCAACATTGTATTATAATATAAGTATTTATTAATTAAAAGACAATTATAATAATATGACAAAGCCCTTCTGGCGAGTAGGCGACCAATACTGTGAAAATGAGTTTCTTTCGGCGTTTCTTCTCAGCAGTGGTCGTTACGAGGCGCTGGTATCGGTAGCTTTTCTTTAAAAATAAATTAAATTTTAATATACTTTTCACGTAACATAAATTATACTTATTGACGTGTAAAAGTGCCTGTAAAGGTCTAATTACTGAATAAACATTTGAATATTTGAATCTAACCTATAAATCTCAACTGATTGAACGTATAAATTTGTATTATCTAAGTAAGTACCTACTAAACTTGGTGTTTTTGGCGTTCCCGTAGTCTCATAATTGTATTGTGTTTCTATTTGTGAAGACCTGTTATTGACTTTTTGTTTACTACTCTGTAACCTATATTGTAAGCGTAGCTGTTGGTCATCTGAATGTATAAAACAAAAAAATAAATTAATTGGTAAAACAATGCAAAGCATAAATAACGTTTGACCAAATTCGTCGCTTGATAATTACTATTTGAACAAGCGAGCGAAGTTCTCAGAGTCTATGTAAGTACTTAAACAATTAGGGTGTTTGTTTGTTCGAATATAACTTGAGTAATTTTGATGAGATCTTTATAAAATTTGGCGGGCGTGTGGCCGTGTATCTATACTCAGCGGGAACACATGCTGTTTTGATATAGGTCTTTCCGTTATATATATATCTATATAACTAGGGCTATCACAGGTGACACAACTCAAAATTTGTTCAGAATTATTTTCAGAGTTATCGATTTTTTTTATAAAGCCTCTAGCCAGCGGGCAACTTTTTTTAAAGATTTGTTTCTTTATCTGAATTTAATAGGCTCCCAAACTACTGGACTGATTAGAAAAAATATTTCACTGTTGGAATCTTACTTACATTATTAGAAAATGGATTTGGACATTATTATTATTTTTACATTATTACAAAATAATTACAAAATGAATTTTTCCATTCTTTTTTAATTTTCCTAACTGTAATTTTAGTAGGCTAATCTTCTATACTGTTTCTTCAGCTTATATGGATGATCTCACGAAGTATTTGCATCAGCAAGAAAACCACTTCTAAAAGCGGTATCCAAAAGGCAAGATTATACAAAATGTAGATGCGAATAGCATTAATTGAGGATTGTTTTCTAATACTGTAGGTATGTTGCGTATGTATTAAGTTTCCCGCTGACTAGAGTTTTTTTTCATAAGGTAATATTTTAGTTTTAATGAATGAAACCTATATATTTTTTATCATATACTTATATAGGTAGCATAGCCCTAATTATATAACTATATTTTAACTTGATCACTTTCATACAAAAAAAGTTGCCTGCTGGCTAGAGGCTTTATAAAAAAAATCGATAACTCTGAAAATAATTCGGAACAAATTTTGAGTTGTGTCACCTGTGATAGCCCTAGTTATATAGATATATATAACGGAAAGACCTATATCAAAACAGCATGTGTTCCCGCTGAGTATAGACACACCGTGTGGCCAATAGAATTTTTTAGGTTTGAACCGAATTTTTTAGGTGCCGAGATATAGGGTTCGCGAGTCACAGTTCGGGGTGAACTACTAGTGACCTAATTTACTGAAACCGACCTACCTCTAGCCACCGGCATTGTTCATGCGGAGTCCTGTAGAACACCCAGGCCATGTATTACTATCTATTATTTTGAAATATTTGCCAAGTAAAACATTTGAGAAATCTGTAGGTATATTGTCAAATGATTACAAAGTAGATAATATGTTTGCGAAATAAGATGTTTTTTTAAATGACCATTTGTTTTTGGTTTTCTGTCAAACATTAGTGAACCAAAAAAAACAACTGAATTGATTTCGATATTCGAAATTATATTGTTATTTTTGAAGTCGGTTAAAATAAAAGGTATGTACAAAAATCAGGTACATATTGATCATTTTTCCAAAGAGTTCGTTTCGGTCCTCGATTGAAAAACAAATTGAGGAGAAAATAAACGACTCTTAAACCCTCCAACCCTCAGCTCGACCCTATATCCGCGCCGCGCGTGTCCAAATGGGTGCACATTTTCCTTCCCTTCGTTCGCGTCGGAAAATGTTATCAATCAAGGGAATGGCTGCGATTGGTGAGACAAAGGGCTGGGGCGAGGGGTGGGGGGAGCTGTATTGCGCGGGTGAAGAATTTAATTTGCGAGCCGCCCCCGCGCGAATTAATTTTAATCGTCGTCATTAGGAACGGACCCCGCCGCCCGCGCCCCGCACCGCCGGCTCGCTTTCAACTCGCCGCCTTTTTCTCCGCCGCTGGCCGCGGCCGGCCTCCGTCTGTAATCGCGCTCCATCCGCTCGGCAATTACCCTATCCTGAGAAATTAATCTAAATTCCAGCTCCACCTGACGGCCGCGAATCACGCGACCGTACCTACGAGTTTACATCGTAGCTGCTCCAAGGAAACGCCTGCACTGCAGGCGTTTCCTATAAATATACAACTGCAGCAGCTGAGTCAGGTTAGAGGCACATGTGTGCCCTAAACCTTATAGTTACTGGCCTAGACATGCAGAACGTACCTAGCCCCTGCTATTTTAAATATTCAAACTACGTACTTTGAAGGTCTAACAGACAATTCCTGTCATTTTTTCCCCAGAAAAACCAATTAGGTGTCTACGTATAGCTTGTATAGCTTTTGAATATACTTATTTAACAGGGAGCCACCTACCAATTTCAAACAGTGCAAATGGAAGAAAATATATCTGAGCACTAAAGCCTTTAGGGCTTTTTTCAGCTTAGGGCTAGAACGACAAAAAGCTTTTCTTGTTTTGAGGCTAGAAGCTCAGTTTCCGAGAAGCGGTGCGGCGCGGCACAATGCGGGAATGTTTTGTTTGGTAGCCGCGCCACTGCCCGTCTGCTGCGCGCTAAATCATCACAATTATAAGAATGTTTTGTTTGGTAGCCGCGCCACTGCCCGTCTGCTGCGCGCTAAATCATCACAATTATAAGAATGTTTTGTTTGGTAGCCGCGCCACTGCCCGTCTGCTGCGCGCTAAATCATCACAATTATAAGAATGTTTTGTTTGGTAGCCGCGCCACTGCCCGTCTGCTGCGCGCTAAATCATCACAATTATAAGAATGTTTTGTTTGGTAGCCGCGCCACTGCCCGTCTGCTGCGCGCTAAATCATCACAATTATAAGAATGTTTTGTTTGGTAGCCGCGCCACTGCCCGTCTGCTGCGCGCTAAATCATCACAATTATAAGAATGTTTTGTTTGGTAGCCGCGCCACTGCCCGTCTGCTGCGCGCTAAATCATCACAATTATAAGAATGTTTTGTTTGGTAGCCGCGCCACTGCCCGTCTGCTGCGCGCTAAATCATCACAATTATAAGAATGTTTTGTTTGGTAGCCGCGCCACTGCCCGTCTGCTGCGCGCTAAATCATCACAATTATAAGAATGTTTTGTTTGGTAGCCGCGCCACTGCCCGTCTGCTGCGCGCTAAATCATCACAATTATAAGAATGTTTTGTTTGGTAGCCGCGCCACTGCCCGTCTGCTGCGCGCTAAATCATCACAATTATAAGAATGTTTTGTTTGGTCGCCGCGCCACTGCCCGTCTGCTGCGCGCTAAATCATCACAATTATAAGAATGTTTTGTTTGGTAGCCGCGCCACTGCCCGTCTGCTGCGCGCTAAATCATCACAATTATAAGAATGTTTTGTTTGGTAGCCGCGCCACTGCCCGTCTGCTGCGCGCTAAATCATCACAATTATAAGAATGTTTTGTTTGGTCGCCGCGCCACTGCCCGTCTGCTGCGCGCTAAATCATCACAATTAAAACATCCGACCGCGGGAGGACGGGGACCTCTTTGAAACCTCGGCGCGGTCGCCCGCGGACCATGTGTTGGCATTTGTCATGATAACTACGAAGATGCTCCAACGAGCCGGCAGCGGGAAACGCTGGCGATGCTTCATTCCGTCGTCATCGTAAAGAGTTCAGTGATTTATCGTATTCGTACACTTTCATGTCTTTGGGTATATTTCGCCAAAAAGATCTTTAGATCTATGCGCATAACTGCCTATGTAGATTACACTTAGGTAAAAAATTTATCAACACTAACTTAACAAAACGAAAAGCGCAACTACCAACTTATTGTAATAAAAATAAAACTTTCCGAAATAAATTCTATACTGCCAACATAAGAGAACCGTTAAGTCACTATAGAAAGTGAACGATATTAAAAAGTTTGCCATAGATATTTCACCTAGATTCTGCCAAACTTACCTATGTCAAATATTTTCATATTTTTCTTTGTTTATTTTTGTATTTTATTTAGTAAATAAAGTCATCGAAAAAGTATTGCATGCAACTAAGAGCAGATGAAGATTAAGGTGGTCGAAAAATCATCGGAAGGAAAGTGAAGCTAGTAGAGGCCCGTAACTTGAGCAAAGTATACGAGGGAGTATAAGAGGGGCAGACTCTGAACCCAGAGGTAGGTAAGCTCTATAAGATAATAAAGTAAGATAATATGGATAAACTGACCTGGCACGGGCGGGTAGGAGTAAGGCGAGCAGGCGGCGGGGTCGAGGTGGTGCGAGGCGTGGTGCTGCGCGTGCGCGTGGTGCGCGTGGTGCGCGTGCGCGTGCGCGGGCCACTCCACGGGCTTGTACTGCGGCAGCGCCGAGCGGCCCAGCAGCAGCCCGCCCACGCCGTAGCCGGCCGCCGCCGCCATGTTGTGGTGCGCCGTCGCCGCCGCGTGGTACTCCGCCGCGTGCCGGTGCGCCGCGTGCCCGTAGCTGCAACGAACACGGTTCATGATTCGTGTTGACACAGTTCTTTTATTTAATTTTAATGCGGTGCTGTAGTGCCTTCGTACTGAATCGCACTAAGGTCTGTCGCACAAAGAAAACAGAAATTAGAGCGTTGAATGGACGCTATTACGGTTGGATGCTTCTGAATGCAGCAATGGGTCCCGAAAGAGGCCCTCAGCTCATGAGCGGGTGTTCTCGCAGAGCCGACTTACCCGGAGTAGTGCTGATGCCATGGATCGTAGTCGTAGATGTCGACGCCGGCGCAGGCGCCCCCGGGCGCCGCCACACCGGCCGCCGCCGCCGCGTTGAAGAACGACGCGGGCAGGTTGCGCGACACCATGGGAACACCCTCTGTGACAAACATTTATCATTTTTATAACACAAGTCTCGAACTTACTTTGCTCAATCTGTGTGATTTGCCGAAACACAAGACCACTGCTTTTCGAGGCAGCTTTAGATATGCTGCTACTAGATGCTGGAACAACATCCCTCCGCCGATTAGGAATTTGATTTCTGTTAAATCTTTTAAATATATAAACTCAAAGAGAGAATTATACGAACTCAAAAGGGTCAATAATTGTAGCATTATCTATTTATTGTACAAGTAGGTCAATAAGTGTAATTATAAAATATTCATAAGTTTAATGTTATAAATATTGTAGGCTATGTTCAAATTTTAATATTATTTAAATTCATATACTTTATTTTGTAATTTATTTTGTTGTCGCAATTTAATGTATTTTAATTCTAATTTATTATTATTATTTTTTTCGGCTTCCGCGGAAGAACAGCGTCGTGGTTCGTACCACGGTCCACGACACATGCTGAGCATGGCCGTTTTGGTACATACTTGTATTCATGCAGCCAAACAAATTGTTAAGTTTTATAAGTGTGCTACCAAATAAACAATTTTTCTTTCTTTCTTTCTTTTAAATTATTTAATACTCAATAATAATTTATGGAAAAAAATGACGTGCTGTGACACCAAACAAGAGTGGGATCAAATAAAAAGAATCAATAAGGATTAAGGACACGTGTTGGTGACGTATTCCACATTCCCCAGCACAGCAGCCCTGCTTTTGTCGACGGAAGTGAAACGTAACATTACGAGTTCATCATAATTTCAGATGCTGCAAAGCATCTGAAATAATGGACATGATATGCTCCAAACATTTTCAAAATTAAGTTCTAGCCCAATTTCGCCCTACATCCAATGTCTTCGTGCGACCTGATCTGACTAAGGTCACAAGATAGATGAACATTCTCTTCGTGGCACCGTACCGGGTAGGTATAGAGGGTAAATAGTGTCACCCTGATTATAGCGCGGGATTCGGTTTTTCTCAGCGGCAGCCGGCAGACAATCGCCGCCCGCCGCGGAATGGCGCGCGATGTGTTTTTGTCGCGCGGCTCCTTCAGACATCCTTTACTTTAAGTAATGGCCGCTTCTTTCGTCTAATCTGCTCGCGTAACTATGTCCAGCAAAGGGACGCGCCCTTCGCATCACAATGTGGTCCACTTTTTGGCAACACGCTGCGACTCGCGTTCCAAGAGACCGGTTTCAACCGCGTTGCATCATCTCTCGATCTTTACCAATGCGACTTGTTAGTTGTCCTTTAAACGCATGCATGACGCATCTCTTAAATAACATCCCTAGTAAAAGTGGTGGAGATAAATATGCGAATTATAATTCTCAAACTGTGGCTCTGTGAGCTGAAGAGCTTACGACTACAATAACTTCGTCATTTAGAATGGAATTCTTTGGCTATTCAATTGAATAGAATTCCATATTATTTTATCGAACCTGCACAAAAATCACTAGTATCTGTTGAGAAATGAGACCTAAAGCATATAACAGCCGGGCAGCGGGACAGATGGATATAATTACTATATTTTGGCCCGATAATGGAGACATTTGGTTCGCGTTTCGCGTTTTCTCGGGCGGGAGAGAAGAAATACATAGAATAAGCCAGCACAGTTTATAAGGTAATAAGAGGAACAAAATCTGAGCCATACCAATGGGCGCAGCGGATAGCTACGCATCAACCTATCACCTAGGTATGAGCTACACGTGGCCTTAGATTTTACGGCCCTGGGTTCTGTCTAAGCCGGTAGGAATAAAGATCTAATAGCGGAAACTGAAAATAAACAGCAAAAGAAGGACTTCATAATCTGCTCATTTCATGTTGGTTGCGCTACATTCTGGCCGGAAATTCAATTAACCGGAGAGCCAGCAAAGACAGCGCTTGATACCTGCCTAACTAAGCGTTCGATGTGGTGTTGTCGACTGAGTAGCACCTAGACAAGGATGGACGTTCATAAAGGCCCCTGTCTACAATTCTACTTTCTACACTACGGTTGATTACTAGATGACTCCGAACCAAAACACATAACACTAACCTTATAAAAGCACTAGCAGATGGAGCAGTGGCAGCGGCGAGGCAGGAATGGAAGCCAAGAACAGGCGAATTAATCGGCTGACGTAAGTTCTGGTATTAGTTACAGTAAGATAAATTAAGGATGGCGCAGGGCAGCAAATTATTGCCTATAGAAGTAAAATCAGTTGTTTCTAGAATTTAATTTAGTGGCCAATAGATGTGATAGTTCCTAACTAACAACTGAGCGAAACGATGATTCTTTAGACTTGGCTGTGGCAGTCTCTGAACTAAGATGGGTAATTAATGGCAAACTCACTCCGCTGGTTTATCCAGTCGGCCGCGACTGGCGACTGCACTGTATAGACAGTAATAAAGCCCTCCGCCGCGGCTGCAAACTTGTTCCCCAAGAACGATGACAACAAAAAGGAACTACCTACTACTCATACAATCGTAGCGAACAAAACGAATAATTGCCAGCCCGTATTCAATATATCGCATTAGGCATCTACGCTAGGCTACTTGCTCCGAAAATTTTACAACTGGTGGCTGTAGAGTAGACCTCACGAGTCACGTCCAAGTCCCATTGAAGCTAGTCGGATTAAAAAGTCTTTCTCTTAATAAGTGAAACAAAAAACTTGAGAGGTGTCAAGGGACCCGGATGGAACGAAGTAAAATATAAATATAAATAGGTCTAAATTACATTCGAACTCTTTTCTGCGTTCTAAAATCAAGTTTTTATTATCTTCATAAATTTGAATGAACAAAAAGTGTCGTTACAACTTTTGGTCTTATTTTTTTCTGTCTAGCTCCCTTTCGCAACTTAAGGAACTTCGTTCCAAAAACTTTTATGACATTAAAAAAAATCGATATTGCTGAAATATTATTTTTTTAAACTAAAGGAGCAACAGTGGGTACCTGAAAGCTATTGATGGTGATGATTTTTTTAAAGTTTTCAACCCTCATACCACCATTTTATAAAAAAATCAAAAGAAGGGCTCAAAAAATTTATTTACATTATTATCGAACCTGCTCACAAAATTTCACGAGAACTGGTTGAGAAATGCGATCTGCAAGCGAGAACAACGTTAAAACTGTACATCCGGAAGTAGAATTTTTGCTGAAGCTCAAATTTTCCGTCCGACATAACAGACCTTCGTTCACTTCGCTCACTCGTTAATAATATAAAAATAAAATAATTAGGTAGATGACTGGGGCAAAAATAAATTATTTGGTACAGTTAATAAAATAAAACGCACAAAGTAGTGTTACTTTTCATGATCATATTCATTTACAAAATTATTTTAGGTTCATTGATGCAGAAAAACTGATATTTAGAGCGATATTCTTCTCCATAAAAGCGTGACATCACACTTTTGTCTTTTTACAAATTTCATAGAATCAAAAATGTTTGTTTTGAAGTTTAGTAAAATATATCTACGGGTTGTTGGGTAAAATACCATTGCATTCTGAGGCAACTCTTTTAAACAAATAAAAGTATCTGGGTTACAAAAATTATGTAATTATTATCTATACCTAGGGATGAAAAACAGAAATCCCAGATCATAACAAATGACCCAGCTAGAGGTGCCAAGTACATATGTGATCTAAAGTTTTCTTTATCACCGTCCTTGCAGTAGGTATACAATTTTCGCCTTCTCTTGGCCAGGAAGTGGGGAATCGTTTTTCGTACTCGTAACATGTTTGGTACAAGTACTTAATCAATTACTTTTCACAAAAATCATGTATGCCTTTGAAACATTTTTTCAACAAGAACTACAAGGAGCTTCTTATAATATACCTACCGTTGAAAAGTTAAGAAATACAATTCAACTCAATCATGTAAGTTGTATTCCAACAAAAACATAAATATGTGAAAAAGGTTACCAAGTTTAAAATCCGACAAAAGAATTAAGATCTAATTAGCCGCCAAGTTCAATAGATAATCCTGAAATTTATTTATAAGAATCTTAACATTTGACTTTTCTATATAGTTTTTTACCCGCTATTCTGATATTTAGAAGAATAGGACCTGTGTCAATGTAAATACAATACCGTACTTATAACGTGAAGATGATAAGTTGATTAGCCAAATATAAGTAGGCATGCTAAAACTAGCCAAGTCAAATGTAAAGATTCTTATAAATAAATTTCAGGTTTATCTATTGAACTTGGCGGCCAATTACATGTCAATTCTTTTGTCGGATTTTAAACTTGGTTAGGTACCATTTTCACATATTTATGAAATTTTCTTGTCGGATTTTGAACTTGGCCCATTTTTACATTTATGTTTTGGTGGGAAATCATACCTTTTTGCACAGCAGTATCAGAAAGAATCTAATTACGTTTAATAGTCTACGTAGATACCAAATATCAACTTTCCAGGTCATATGGAAATAGGTTATAATTTCGATCATGAATAAGTGAATCAATATTTTTCCGGTTTTTTTTAAACGTTATTATATTAATAACTGTTTGAGCTAAATTATTGAATTAGATTCAAGATGAGCTAGAGGACTTTAATGTATGTGTCAAATTTCATGCATTTATGTAAAATAGGTTTCGAGTTGTGTAATCTCGATCAGAAGTAGCTCGAAATGGTTGGTGTAAATAAACACACGGTGCTGCGTCGCCAGTTCCTTTTTCTGAACTTGGCTCTGACCTTTTGCCGCGATCAGGGACTCAGTTATTTTATCAGTATATCATAGACAAAACTTGTTGTAAAAATTAAGGCACTGGAATAATGCTTGTGAATCGTTAATGACAGTGACATAATTTTTTTTTATGTTATAGGGCGGCAAACGAACAAGCGGATCACCTGATGGTAAGTGGTCACCATGCCCATGGACAACTGCAACACCAGGGTGTAACAGAAGCGTTGCCGGCCTTTTAGGAATATAGACTCGTTTTTTGAAGGTTTTAATGTCGTATCAGTCCGGGAATATTGCTGCAGGAAGTTGATTCCACAGTTCGGTCGTACGTGGTATAAAGTTTCTTTTAGAACATACGGTGGTTGATTGCTAACTATCCAAGTGGTGTGGATGAAATTTTAATTTCAGACGGGTGGTGTGGTGGTGATATTTTACAGAAGGTATTAAGTCGAACAATTCTTCAGAGCATTCCTCATCATAAATGCGATAATGCAAAAGGATTCAACATCCCTACGTAGAGCCAGAAGATCGAGACGGCCGACGAGAGTCACTTCGTCGAATATACGTGTTGTGCGATTTTGAATACGGTCAAAAAGAAAAAGTTGGTATTTAGGTGCCCTGGCCCAGAGATGGGAGCAATATTCCATATGCGGCCTAACTTGTGCCTTATACAGCTGAAGGCAATGTGACGATGTGGATTACCGCCTTGTACTACCGAGAATACCCAGTTTTTAGAAGCCAACTTAGCCTTGTCATTCAGATGACAGCGAAATTCACAACAATTCCGATCTTCGGCTGAATATCGAGGGAAGTGCTCTGAAACGAGGGAGACACGAAGAAGGGACTATTTTTGCGTAAAATTGGACTAAGTTGGAAATACTCCAATCTGAAACTTGGTTCAACGAAGTTTCGATATCAGAAACAAGTTTTGTACGACACTCAGAGACGCTTGCCCGAGAAATATTGGCTTGGCCAGTATAAGAGGTGTCCACCGTGGTATTAGCCGCTTAGCAATGAGTGCTGCTGGATTGCTGCATATCATTGATATGCAGAAGAAAAAGCGTAGGAGATAGAACACAGCCCTGCGGAACACCACCACTCACGAGTTTATATTCAAAGCATGAACCGTCAACAACGACTTTGATGCTGCGCCCTATGAGAAAACTGGTAATCCATTGGCACAATTTGTCAAACAGCCCGAAAGAATGAAGTTTCGATAGAAGAGCTTTGTGCCAGACCCGATCGAAAGCTTTCGCCATGTCCAAGCCAGCCCCCAAGGCCTCCCCCTTACTCTCAACCGATTCTGCCCACTGGTCACTGTCCTATGATAGGGATTTAAATTTACATGGAAATTAAGTGGATATATCTACAATCACTCGTACCTACATATGTCTACGATAATTTTATAGTCTTTATGAGAAAAAGCGTTTTGAACACTACATTTATGAATTTAAACAATGCTCATATTTTATTTACAACCCAAACATATAACCTCGACTAATAAACCATAAGATAGAATTTACCTAGCTTAACCTAACTTAATCCTAACTCATAACTATATTCATGATGGCATAAGTCCGTCGTTGTCAATTTACTCTTTCATGTTATTTTAAATAATAATTTGTTTTTAAAGTGAAATAAAGTTATTACAAACCAACAAACTATATTTCAAAACTTACATGATGGCGATGACCATCTAAGCGACATTGGAGTTTGGGGCGGTACAGGAACAGATGGCGACGTTAAGAAATCTTCGGTTTCGTGAAACTACCCTCCCTCATTAGGCAAAGGAAACCCTGAGCGCGGCGAATGTACGAGCTCCGCTGATACCTACACGGGTGAAGTCGATTCCTTCACCGACCCTGAACAACCCTCAGAGCCAGATTCCCGAGAAGCAAGAGATACAGTGGGAATAGCAAGAAAACTCCTGTCCTACATCTTGGTTGGTCCATATGCCACTGGTTTTCAATGGGCATCTTTAACCTTAAAGTCATTTGACCCACCCTACACCATTTATGTATTGCCAAAATCCAACTTCGTCACCTACTGACACACTTAATTTCTTTAATTTATTGCACTTTAAAATCTTAAGATTATAGTACAAAAGGAACAACTTAATGTTAAACCTTGTCTACCAGTTCACCTTTGGGACGTAGCAGAAAAAATGGTAGATGGGTTTGGGGTTTTATCCGTTCCCACTGAATTTTTGACCTGTTTTTCCTGAGCCCGCTGAACTTTAATTTCTCTTCCCGGCTTAAAATATCTACCCTGCCTGGTGCGCAAAGCCTACCCACTAACAAAGAAGCCGGGCTAACGTAAATACCTGGTTTGTAAGGCCCCACCTACTCCAGAACTCCTAAAAACCTTAACCCCTTAATCCTCATTGAATGCGAATCAATAACGTTCACCACTAGGAGTGTTTTTCCATGTATAGGCCTTACAAAACCCAAATGAAGCCTTGACCAAGGACGTTCGGGTCAGGGCCAAGGTATTTGCGTGACACTTGGGGGCGCATCTGCCTGTATGCGCATACATTACAAGCACGGCATTCATGCAGGCCACCACACGTGACTGCGCGCCAAGGCTTAGACTTTGAAATGCCCATGTGTGGCTCATGAAGGTATAATGTTCAGGACCGTGGTACGGCAGTTCTCTGTTATTACTAGCCTGTGACCCCACATAACATAATCCAGTTCCTCGTAAAATCCGTATTCCTTTTAAAATACGGTTGTATGTTAGTAACTACACACTTGTCTGGCAAATCATTTCTAATATAACTAAGGACCCTACATATCTAAAAAGGCGTCTTTTCCTGTTTGCTGTTTAATTTCACTGAATCCTGGGCGAAATGTAAATACTTACGTCTGTTCCAGGATTGTCACCTTGGTTTCATCTTGGTTGCTATCAGATATAAGCAGTCATTTCATTGTTCCCGCCAAAGGAAGTTAACTAAGACCTCCCCTAAAATGATTTCCAAAAAAACCAATTAAATCGACCTGCATACAGCGTTTTCCTGCAACCTTGCTCAGATTGTGATATCACCTCCACCAACGGTGCACTTGCCGATATACGGCTACTATTCGAGAACCATTCTACTCCATTGGCCATAGCTTTTTCGAGCTATGTGCCCCAACCACTTCCATTTCAATGAATTAATCCGTTTGGCCATTCAGTAACCACCATTCTCCTACGAATGTCTTCATTTCTGATTCGATCACGTAGAATCACCGAGCATGGTTTGAGCAAAATAAATAGACTGCTTGGTAATATTAGTAGAAATAAATAAAGTAGGATGTTCAATAAAAGAAAGTATTGTGTACCAACCTTTGGGCTTGTCGAGCGCGAGTGCGCGGGTAAAGTGTTCATCGACGACGGCGGCCACGTCGCCCGAGTAGTGCGTGAACACCACGCAGTTGGCGCTGACGTACTGCGCGCGCGCACGCCCGCCCGCCGCCGCGCCGCTCTCGCCCTCCGACTCCGAGGATCCGCCGCCTGCGGGGAACACCACCCTCACAGCTAACGATACTAGAGATTGATAGTAAACAAAGCTCTCTATTGTTCCTTACAAAAAAATCTTCAGCATGAAAAACAGGTCTCTGGAAGTCTATAGTAGTCTGACTTGTCCCATCTAAATTTTATCAAAATAGGTTGTGTAGTTTTGAGGTGAAGTCGGTTTCCGGTTTTGAAAAATGATTTACATCTTCTGGTGCCTGTCCATAGCAGGCTCGAAGATTGATAGTGATATATTGGTGGTTGATAGGCTGGGCATCAGCCTACCAAACTATTCTCTATTCATTGCCAAACAGACAGTTTTTCTAATGACAGTACACTCTCTACCTCTCTGAGGAGAGAGAGAGAGAGAAGATTACAAAAGATGAGAAATGCCTTGAAATAAAACGACGACTCTGAAGCACAGGATTAATACTAGTAGTTCGCCGCGTACTTAGACCTCACGATTATTATCTACAACCGCTTTCTTGGGTCTGATTTCGACATTACTAATACAATCCAGTTCCCTAAGTAACACCTAGATGGCGCTATCCAAAGTTAGAACGCGCTATGTTTTCATTTGCTACATAATCGCGGACATTTTTATTAATATTTCAAAAACTACTGAACCGATTTTGATGCCCAACGAACTTGAAAATTCTATTGATATTTCCTACAGGCCTACCAAATTTCATCAAAACCGGATCATCGGTTCGGCAGTTATCGCGGTACAAACATACATTACATGCATACAATGTGTTTTCGCCCCCAACTCGATTTGGACAAAAAGTATTACATACAGATCGGAATCACCTTGCCTTGGGTCCCGCAGTCCCGCTCAATATGCTGCGCGCCTTGTAGAGGCGGCTGCAGGCGCCTGCATCTGTCTCTACAAGGTGAGAACCGGGGGAGTGGTGTGAGGACGGGGAACGGGGACGCATATTGCGTGGGATCTTAATGAGATTCCGTTCTCTATGTATACGTATATTAATTCTATGGCTGAAGAGTGAAGTAGGAGTAGTATGAGCGTACCATCAGCGCTGGCGCGGCCATGGGCCGATAGGTCCTCCTCCTTGGCGCGCAGGCGGGGCGCGTGGTGCGCGTGGTGCGCGTGCGGCGGCGAGCCGGCGCCGGGCGACTGCGCGCCCGACGACGCCGAGCCCGAGCTGAGCGCGCCGCCCGCGCCGCCGCCGCCGCCGCCGTACGCGTCGCTAGCTGCGTTGCTGCTACTCTGCACGTTAAACTGTAGACAATTGAGTGAACCTTTAATATACATTAGGAATGCCCGCTTTTGCAGTACACAATGTGGCTTTCAGAAGTTTATCAAACGTAATATGCAGCATGAATCATGGTGACATTAATATTATGAGACCGTCTACACCCACTTTTGAGTTTAGTCCTGCCAAAGTAAAAATCCCCATCCTGATCCCGAAAGGCCATTTGCTGTCTTTGTAATTATGTTACGTTCCGGGTGCCAGGCCAGGAGGACATTTTTAAGTTTTATGTACATGACTAGTTAAAACACGGATTTATTTCCACAGTAGAGTCGGAAAAGGCCGCCTAGTTTCGATCAGTTTAGACGATCATCCTCAGGGCGAGTGTTGAAGATACGAGTAGCAAAACCGTCGCTTCGGGTCGCCACTCCTCCCACTGGCCCTGATCGACCGAAACAAGTGGCCTTTCCTGGCTACTCTACAAACCGTGTTTCAAACAGTTATCATGTTAATAATATTACAGTACAATGTATGTAGTGGTTGTGGCACTGACCCTGTCATACTGGAAGTGCGGCGCGTGGTGGAAAGAGCGCGCGGCCCCGCGCCCGTACAGGTAGGGGTAGTAGGCGCCGTACATCACCTCGGGGCAGCTCACCGCCATGCCGCCGGCGGGCCGCGCGCGCGCCCCATGCCGCGCTCACCGCCCCGCCGCCCGCTACCTGCCGACCCAACACCAGACCACTCGTTACATGCCTACTAACTTTAGCTACGTTACAAAGCGTAAGGTACAGTCATTTCTACATGTCCAATGTACAAATGTTATAATAGGCAAACCTCGAAGCTCCGGTGCTACTAGGTTTGACTAGTCAATTCTCAGGTCTGACTTAAAGTCTTAGTCAAAGACGAAACAATTGACGTTTTTCGTCCCTTGACTACAGTATTTTCGTCAAACCTATTAGAAAGACTTATTTGTTCAAGCAAACGTCAAAACTCACTACACAATAATGACATCACCTACACTAAATACTTTAATCTAATACAAACAAACGTTGATAGATATATAGAGCTGTACCACGCAGTCTTCCTATTTATTTTTTCCGCCCCCGTCCGAGCTCTATTGTCTACCGATATCTCGGTCTAGGTAATAATAACGAACGGGATAGCACTAGTCCGTCGCACGATTTAAAATTTAACTGGGTTAATCCATGGTCCATGCAACGGCGGCTGCAATAAAACAAATTAAAAAAAACATCGTACCAGCTTTTATTAAAAGTCCTGAGTACTTATCTAGAATGTAATAAGAATGAAATATTCTTGCCACCTTCCAGCTCCATGTTATCATATTATTGCATTGTCCAGTTTTATACGTATACGTGCAAATTTCAGGAAACCGGGAAGTGGGTCTTGCAAGATTTAGACAGACAACGGGATTTAGACAAACTAACTAAATAAAACTAAATAATCCAATTTTTAAGGAAGGTGACAGATCCAACGCTGACAACTATCGTCCCATTTCAATTCTATCTGACTACTCCAAGCTGTTTGAGAGACTTGTGCATAATCTAATATATCCATCCCTACACACTTTTATAATTGAACAGCAACATGGATTTGTCAAGCGACGATCTACTGTTATTAACCTACCTACTAGTATATGCTTTACATCATTTTGATACACTGGACAAGAACAGACAAACTGCTAGTATTTATACAGACTTTCGGAAAGCATTTGACCGAATAGATCATAAACTGCTACTTGATAAGCTAGCCTACGGCGGTATACGACGAGGCTTATGGCGTTGGTTCAAATCCTATATAAGTAACTGGATGCATAAGGTCGTGGTTAAAGGGATACAACCCTGAACTTGTTCCCTCATCAGGGGCCCCCAGGGATCAATTTTAGGGCCTCTTCTATTTTTTTTATTCATTAATGATATGCAACAATGTTTTAAACACAGTAATTTTAAGGTAACTATAAGGGTTCTATGTTTACTACGGAACCCTAAAAAGAAGTATTCCATAACACAAGTCTCGAACTTTGGGGTTAGCTATCTGTGTGATTTATCTGTATATATATTTATTTATTTATATTTTTCTTTTAACCTCAACTTCACGTATAATAATTTTGCATGAATTCTAAAAAAAGTTTAAACAAGCTTTTATCTAAAGCAATTTATTTAAAAGTTTAAAGTGTTCCTCATAACGAATCAACTGAAACCAAACTCATTGGGGTTGCGTCGTTTTATTACAGGGTTCTTATGGCCACACAAACAGAATTTGCCGAATCGGTCGGCGTCTTCGAATAATTAGTGGACATGCTTAAAAAAACTAACCGGCCAAGTGCGAGTCGGACTCACGCACAAAGGGTTCCCTAACATTATCTGTCAAAAATCACGTTTGTTGTATGGGAGCCACTTTATTCTGTTCTTAGTCTTTTGTGAAAATTTCAACTGACTAGCTATAACAGTTCATAAGATACAGCCTAGTGACAAACAGACGGACGGATGGACAGCGGAGTCTTGTTAATAGGGTCCCGTTTTTTACCCTTTGGGTACGGAACCTTGAAAAATATCGTGACGAATAAACAACCTCCTTCTTTTTGGAAGTCGGTTAAAATGAAGTTGATAGTTACACACATCACCTACGAGTACACACTTGCTCTCACATACTCCGTTCCACCTAGTAACTAATAAGTTAATTCAAATATAAAAAAGTGATTTTATTATGTGCTTACTTACAAACATATTTTTTTATTTTATTGAATAAGATCTTATTACTAGTAATACCTATGAACAGTAATAGTAACTCGGTCGATATACTGATCGCCAAGTGTAGGAGCCTAGGAGGGTACTCCATTTCTTATCCTAAAATTTTCTGTCCTAATGTCATAATCCATAACAAGTTTGCTATAATATTTAGTAAGTATCCATAATATTCAAATATCCGTAATTTTGATTAACCTAATTATCTTCAATCTTAACAATTTTGTGCCATAATTTGAATTGCTATAATAATTGAATTTTATAATTTTGGATGCTATCAAGACACATGTCCTAGGTATTATATTCTATAATGTATGTTACTCCGAATATTAATTTTTAATAGATATTAGCTTAAAACATTAGGTTAAAATTAAGTTTTAGTCAGAGATTTAGTCACAAGCCGAAGCTTTGGTGGCGACTGAAAGCCATCTGCGACGATTAGCACGCATGGGACAGCCGGAGCCGTGACAGAATGGATGCTTGTTGCATGCTGCTTGCTTGCATGCTGTATGCTTGTTTGCATACTGCATGCTTGCTAGCTTGCATACCGGAGATCGAACCCGGGATACTTATCTGGATGGCGAACTGGCATGGTGATCACTACTACGCCACGGAGGTCGTCAAATTTTTCATTCATAATTGCCAAACTTTTCTCTTCCTATTACAATAAAAATTTGAATCATCTTCATCTATATTCTTTGCTTTATTTTGTTTTAGAATAAAAAGTTCTCGTTAAAAAACCCGATATAAACTAAATAGGTACACATTTTTAATTTTGAAATTATAGTATCTACATGTTTTAGGTATATAAAAGATAGATATCTAACAATTAGGTAGGTATATAGTAAATAAACATATGTGAGAATCACTCATTTTTGTTACATTTTAAATAAATCGAAGTAGTTACTCGATCGCATAACTCTCGTTGTTCTTAGGCACACACTTGTCATTGTCGGAATGCAGGTGATTCGATCGATTCGATCGCATCACCCAAATTTTGTGGTTCTTCTAGATTCGGACGATTCGGCGCGGTCAGGTGTTCGAAGTTCCATAGGATTTCATATAAAGAATTCATTCATTCGTTTCGTTCGGCTCGTTCGGCTCGGATAAGTGTGCGTTCACCTTTAATCAACTATTTAACACTTTTAACTTTAAACAACTTTTATCATGTGAGAGTGTATATGTAATGTAGTACATTTTTTAACACATATGAAGTACGAATCCGCTATTATTAGTTTGACGAAAGGCACAGAAGTGTTAAAGAGGTCGAAGTCGTACTTACTGATGCATTCATTATATGTGCCACTGCCACGGGTAACGTGTCTATAATTAGATTCAGCCAACGTTAGGGTCAAGATGGGACGATTACGAAGTCTGTGCAAGTTTGTGCTAATAACTCACCTAACAATTCAGGGCAAGATATTGAGCCATTTGCAATTTTGCTTATGTAACAGGCATCACTAATTTTACGACGTAACTGTAATGAATGATAACAGATGATACCTTTTACAGCCGCTAGATCTAACTTTTGCTTTATAATCTAGAAAGCGTAAAAACTTTCTTTGGACAATTTCTATGCGCCTAAAATAAATATACTTGATACTGAGGGTTCCATACCTACTTTTGCCGAAAATTCTAAATGATTCCTTACGCACGCACAATATAATATTTTATAGATTTAATATCGAAACACGATCGATGTGTGAATGAATGTGTAATGGCTGCCAAACATTTTAACTGTCAGTTCGATGTACGAACACCTGAGCGTGGACTTGAATTAAATTAATTGAATGGGTTTGATTAATCGTAGGATTTGCAGGGCTGCAAACCTGATCATTAATTATATTCAATAAAATTATAGATGTTTTCGCATTATCGTCTATTTTTGACTTGACTTAGCTGGGGGCCCCTGGAATCCACGGGTCCCTGGGCTGAAGCCCAAAAACCCTTATGATAGATCCGGCCCTGCATTTCCATATATATTATATAGACTTAGAGCATATGTTTATAATTTTGTAAGTAAGAGAGAAAATAAAGACTTATTATTATTCACTTTATGTCTTTTGTATCTAATCCCGCCAAAGACATAAATGTGAAATGGGAGCCAAGTTCAAAATCCGACAAGAATTGAGATCTAAATACCCGCCAAGATCTTTAGAAAATATTGAATTTTATTTATAAGAATCTTAACATTTGAACCGGCTAGTTTTTTACCAGCAATTCTGATGTTAAAAGAATAGGACCTTACAATGTAATAACAATAATGTATAAGGTGAAGATGATAAGTTTATTAGCCAAATATTCATAATATTCTTGCTAAAACTAGCCAAGTTAAAGTAAAATTTACGAAATTCACTCTTTTTTGCTTTTTTACGTTATATACGATTAAATCGCGTAATAATGTACCTAAATGCCAAATATCTACTTTTCAGGTCATATGTAAGTGGGTAACCTTTTTGAAAAGTAATCAAATATACAAAATTCACTGTTTTTTTGAATTTTTCCTTTGTATACGCGTAATAATCTACCTAGATGCCAAATATCAACTGTCCAGGTCACATGGGAGTAGGTTATCTTTTTGATGATGGATAAGTGGTCAATCACATTTTTCGGGTTTTTTTAAACGTTATTATATTCATAACAGACTGTTTGAGCTACATTATTGTAATTTTGGATTCGATATAAGCTAGATGACTTTAATATAAGCGCTCAATTTCATGTATTTAAATTAAATAGGTTTCGAGTTGGGAAGAGGTCGAAAGTAGCTCGAAATAGTTCGTGTAAATATACACACGGCTGCTGTGTCGCCAGTTCTTTTTTTTTACTTGGCTCTGACACGCTACCGCGTGTCTAGATAATCAATTAATAAAAAGTAAAATATAAAGTTTAATATATGTATAGGGAAACACATTATACAACCTATGCTTACTGCCCGCTGGCAGCGGGGCAAACCCTACCGACGACGCGGGTGGCAATTAGGGCCGCAGAGAGAGAAACCTCCTGACAATGCGTGTCGCATCCAAGAGTACTGCCTTCTGAATCTGATCCTTGACCCAACTATCTAGCGAGAGAGTGATGTTGGTCAAGACTCTTCGCTATAAGACCGTTCGGTGATACGACTTATTTATATTTATTTATTATGACTATCGGGACAATGATCGTCGAATCCGCATACCACATTATTGGTAACAAAAGAGAAGGTGACATTGACTTGTTGCAAAAGTGGTTCTTGTTAGGGGATTATAATTGTCAAAACCCAGTACTTAAGTTAGCTCTCGTTGTATAATAAATAGAATGGAAAAAGTACCTATACAATGTTAGTCGGAAAAGGCAAACGAAGCAAGATCTGCTGGAGATAATGGGGGTCGTTTATTGGAAGCATTGACCAATTAATGCAATTTTCTTTTAAAGGGATTGCTTAATCCAGAGATGTGTCCGTACTTGTATGGCGCTTTTCTTTGCGCTTTAGAAAAAAAGAAGGAGGGATCAGACCTATTGCTATTGGTGGAGCATTGAGACGTTTAGTGTTTAAGTTGTGTTGTGCAGCAGTTAGGAATGATGCAGCTCAATACTTGCAGCCACACCAGCTTGGGTTTGGGACACCCAGGGGTTGTGAGGTTGCTATACATGCAACACGACTTTTCGCAAATTCAAATCGGGATACCTGTGGCGTGATAGTGAAGATTGATGTAGAAAACGGATTTAATAGTGTTGAAAGGGATGTGATGTTAAAGGTACTAGAGCACACTCCGCATATTTTCCTTTTCTATAGGTATCAATACTATGCATTTCCAAGTCATCTTTTCTTTGACAGAACCCCCGTTACCTCTCAAGTTGGAGCCCAACAGGGTGACCCTCTGGGTCCCTTAATTTTCAGCTTGGCAATTCAAAATGCCATCTCGAATGTGAAAGCTCCTTTGAATGCCTGGTATTTGGACGATGGGCATTGGGGGGTCCTCCAGATGTTGTGGCATCTGACTAAGAACATCTTGTTAACAAATTTAAGTCTCTTGGTCTGAATATTAACTCTAACAAGTGCAAAATTTATTTGTGTGGGGAAGCAGCTCGTGCTTCGCTATCACGCTTCAAGGCCCTGATGCCTGGGTTGAAAGTAGTGGACGACGCCAAATTTAATCTTTTGGGAGCTCCCATTTTCGAGGAATCGATCTCTACATCGATTCAGGCCAAGTTAACTTCTTTTTTGTCTGTACAGGGGCGACTCAGGTCTCTTTCTGCACATGTGGCTTTGGTGCTTCTGCGTAATTGTCTGACAGTGCCTCGATTGACGTATATGGTGAGGACTAGCCCGACATAGTTGCTCCCTCAAGAACTACATCAGTTTGACAACGCTGTGCGTTCAGAGCTCGAAAATATATTGAATATCAAACTTGATGAAAATCAATGGGTTCAGGCTTCCTTACCGGTACGTCATGGAGGTCTTGGTGTCCGCCGTCTATCAGATATATCCCTTCCGGCTTTTCTGGCGTCCTCCCATGGGGTGGTCGATCTCGTTGCTAAATTACTTTCCATTGATGGTGACGGATTAATTTTGCCCTATGCGAGTGACGCTTTGATTGTCTGGTTAAGTAAGTATCCAAACGCAACTGTTCCAACAGAGCCATATGTGCAGAAACTTTGGGATGAGGAAGTTTCTCTAGTCATGTGGAAGCAGTTAGAAAACGGGGCTAATGATTCTAATTTAGCGCGCTTAAAGGCCTGTGCTGAGCCTGAATCAGGAGCTTGGCTGCACGGTTTGCCATCTCCTCACATGGGCACTCTTCTGGATAATGATTCACTCAGGGTATTAGTAGCTTTGAGGTTAGGCTGTTCAGTGTGTGAACCTCATCGTTGTGTGTGTGGGAGAATGGTTGAGGCAGACGGTCTTCATGGCTTGAGTTGCTCGCGTTGTGCTGGACGTTTGTCTCGACACAATGCAATTAATGACATAATCAGAAGGGCACTTATTTAGCCTCCAGGGCTCTCTAGGACAGATGGAAAACGTCCAGATGGCTTGACACTTATCCCGTGGCAGAGGGGACGCTGTTTGTTATGGGATGCAACTTGCGTGAGTACCTACGCGGCGTCCTATCTTAATAGTAGTATAAAATATTCTAATTTAACATTTCAATATGAATTTGTTCCGGTCGCTGTGGAAACAGCTGGCCCATGGTGCCCTGAGGCTTAGAGTGAAACTCTAAGCCTCTTAGTGAGATAGAGCTAGCGTAATGGGTACCTTTGAACCGGGTACAATCCACGGCGGGATATTTGATTAATATTTTTGTTTTATTTTTATTTTATTTATTTTTTGAAGCTTATGTATTTTGTGTCTATTAGTTTTAAGAATATGATTTACACTTATAATAACTAAATTAAATCTTAGGTATAAACGAAGCAAAGGGAATCAATATAGGTAGGTACCTAACTTCAACATAACATACGGGCTGCGTAGCTAAGTAGGTCGCTGTGGAGACCTTTTTTTCAGGTGGAAGATGATTGATAGCTCTCAAAACTATGATAGATTATTCAAACGCGACAGATCCTAAGGAAATTGGGCAGCTTATAAGAAAGTACGTAATTTGTGCAATATGATGGTAAGAACAGCTAAACAAAAATACTTTGATGAGCAGCTTACAGATTCTTCTTCGGCCAATTCATGGAAGTTTCTTTGTTCACTGAATGTAGGCAAAAATACTCAAGAAACAACATCTAATTTTTCATTGGATTATTTTAATGATCGCTTTTCTACATCTTCTTCTCTTGAGCCTACTATCAAACTTTCAAAGATTTCCTTCATGGCTAAACTTAATATTGATCCTTTCTCTTTTTCTCCATTAGCTGAGGATGACATTCGAAAATTATACTATCTCTTAAATCTAATGCAGTTGGCTGTGATTATTTAAGCCGCTAAATGATCATTAATTTACTTGATATTCTTCTCCCAGTTATCACGCATATTGTTAATTTCCTTTGATCTCTGGCACATTTCCATCTCTTTTTGGGCTAAAGCTTACTTCATTCCATTTCCGAAAGTAGCTATTCCGCAGAATTTGAATAATTTCCGGCCCATTTCTATATTACCACATCTCTCCAAAATATCAGAAGCTGCGGGCCTCTTTAAGTCTCTTCCTTTGTCTACACCCAACATCTTCTTACACTATTGCAATCTGGTTTTCGCCCTGGGCATTGTACCACCACTGCCCTTCTCAGTGTTACTGAAGATATACGCATTGGCATAGAGAATTCGTTGATCACCATTTTCGGTCTTATTGATTTTTCTGATGCTTTTCACATGGTTGATCACGATATTCTTCTTGCAATTCTTCAGTACATGAAATTCTCATCCTCAGCAATAGTCTGGTTTACTTTATATCTCCATGACAGGCAACAAGCGGTCCGTAAGGATCGGGAGCTATCTCAATGGATAAATCTATCGGCAGGTGTTCCACAAGGATACTGTCTCCTTTATTATTTGCATTATTTATAATATTTCATTACTTTCTATTATCTGTTCTTATCGTTTTAACGCGGACGATTTGCAAATTTACGTTCAGAACACTGCTGGAAACATAGACGGTGGAGTGGTACAGTTGAACAAAGCTCTATCTGAAATTTCTTCCTGGTCGGACAGTTTTGGCATCAAGATCAATCCATCCAAGTGCCAGGCTATTTTAATGAGCAGTTCAAGGCAACTGGCTAAACTTGATATGAAATCAATTGCCCCTGTTGTTTTTAACAACACAACCATTCCCTACAGTGAATCAGTAATGAATCTGGAACTTTTTTTGGACTCAACGTTTAGCTGGAGTATCCAAGTGACAGAAATCTGCAGAAAAGAATTTTTTTCGGAAATTCGTTACAGTATTTAAATCGTTTGAGAAATTTCTTTCCCGTTAAAACCAAGTAACCTTAGCCCAGTCTCTTATTTTACCCATCACTGATTAAGCAGATGTATGTTATCCTGATCTTAATGAAGATCTTCTCAGAAAGCTTGATCAACTTATTAATAACTGTATTCATTTCATTTTTTGCTACGCAAATAAGATCATATCTCATCTTTTCGATCTAAGCTTGATTGGCTCCCTGTTCTTCAACTTAGACAACAGAGAATGCTCTGCACCCTTTTTTCTACTCTGAATAATCCCTTTTCTACCGAAAACTTGAAGAGCAAATTCCAGTATCTGTCTAAATCTCACAGCCGAGAGCTTCGCTCTAGTCGTACACTTTTGAATTATTTAGAACTACCTTTGTTTTGTTCTAACTTCATGTCCTCGTCTTTCACTCTTTCACCTTGGAAATTGTTTATCCTTTGACAAAGAGCTTCGTACTAAGAAGATCGATCGACGAATACAGTTGGGATAGGTGCCTTTAGGTAAGTTGACAGATTTTTTTAAAATACCACAGTGCCTAAAGACACGCCTCTTTAACCAGTGTGTTCTACCTACAATAACTTTTGGTGCCGAGACATGGACTCGATGGACTCTTACAAAAGCTACCATGTATAAAGTTGCGGTTGCGCATGGAGCGAGTCATGCTGGGCATCAAACTGCAAGACCGAGTTCGTAACGTGGAGATCCGACGTCGAACGAAAGTTCATGACGTGCTCTCGAGGGTCGCGACTCTAAAGTGGAACTGGGCAGGACACTTGGCTCGAAGGAACAATGGCAGGATGGAGTAAGGCCGTCACCGAATGGTATTACAGAAATGGGCGGCTAGGTGGGTTGATGACATCAGGCAAGTTGCTGGAAATAACTGGATTGCGATGGCCAACAACAGAGCAGGATGGCGCAGACAAAAGGAGACTTATGCCCAGCAGTGGGTACCTGACAGCTGTTGATAATGATGATTTAATGTGGTGTAATTACGAGTGTTTCTTATTACTAAAGCTGTAATAATTTAGTAAGTACCTACCGCGTTTTGTACCATGTTGTTTTGCTAAATAAAGTTCAGATAAATAAAATAAATAAACGCTATGTATATCCCTGGTTAGTTTAATTGCTGATTATCTAATACAAACTAACTATAATATGTATTTATAGGTAAAAATGAAATTATTTTTGGTAATAATTATATTATTTAAATTTTGGATCGTACAATTATTGAAATGCAAATTATACTAATATCTAACAAAAATGGCGGGATATAATACATCCTGAATCCGAATAACCAATAAGTTCTTTCTCATCTCATCTACTGAAAAAACGATGTTTACATCCCAAAACATTTGGAGCTAAAGTTATTGGTTATTCTTTCGGGACTAAAAAGTGAAAAAGAAGATCTCTAGGGATTAAAACCAATTTGAAAACTAAACACCAGGTAATCTATGAATAATCAAAAATAATGTTGACAGTCCAGCAAAAGAAATAGTCTTCGAAAAAATATTTTTTAGTATTTATTGTATGAAAACGACACCAAACAAAGGTTATTATTAAATTGTCGGTTGAAGTTTGATTAGATATTGTAGGTGTTCTACTGTTCTTTATATTCTGTTTTGTATGTGCTAGTTTTTCTCATAGATAGAGATGAAAAGTAGAGTGTGCTACACTAGTACGGTAATATTTTTATCTCGGGCGATATACTTGTTTACCTCGCTAGTTCGCTACACTCTAGCGCTCTCGCCTTCAAAATATTACCTTATCCCCTTGTAGCACAATCTACTATTTTATTTTAATACAAAATTTTTCTTTTTTCTACTGGACTGCCAAAATTATTTTTTATTCTACATAGATTACACTCGTATTCAGTTTTTAAATTGGTTTTAATCCCTAGAGATCTTATTTTTCACTTTTAGTCCCGAGAGAATAACCAGTAACTTTAGCTCCAAATGTTTTGGGATGGAAACATCATTTGTCGAGTAGATAAGATGAAAAATAATTAGCACACTTCTCGTAATTTTTTAAATTTGGAATACGTATCGTCGTCAACACGGAAGAATGTAGGTAAACATTTTTATGTTCTTCGCTTTGGACAAAAATAAGAATAATTAAGAAAGCGCAATTTTTCTGTTTGATTCAAATTATTTGAGAAGTTTTAGGTTATTTCTATTGAAATGTAATTATTTGTGTAAATGTGAATACATTTTCGTGAGTATAAGCCAATAGTGAATAATAATCAAGTTAACCCATAAGAATAAAAAGATATGAAGGACCACGCAAACAAAATTAGTCATGAGTGAACATTTTATCTTAAGTTGGTGGTCTTCGAAAAAATATTTCTTGGTATTATTGTATGAAAACAACACCAAACAAAGGTAAGTATTAATTGTCGGTTGAAGTCTGATTAGGTCACTACTAAAGTACTCTGAAAATCATGACCAATGTAATACTCGCGACTATGATAGTGACTCAAAGATTCAAATGTTTATTCAGTAATTAGACCTTTACAGGCACTTTTACACGTCAATAAGTATAATTTATGTTACGTGTAAAGTATATTAAAATTTAATTCATTTTTAAAGAAAAGCTACCGATACCAGCGCTTCGTAACGACCACTGCTGAGAAGAAACGCCGAAAGAAACTCATTTTCACAGTATTGGTCGCCTACTCGCCAGAAGGGCTTTGTCATATTATTATAATTGTCTTTTAATAAAAAATACTTATAATATAATACAATGTTGACACATTATAACATGTAATGCTTGCGAACAAGTAAACAAACATAAATTGCGTAATAAAAAATATTAAGTAGTCAAAAAAAGCGAAGCCGAGCTGACCAGTCCCTCCCGGCAGCACCCGTACACGAGTTGACGCACGGATCAGCCATCGTTAAACTCAACCATATTAGAGGAAATCCAACGACCCGACCAGCGACGCCACCACCGGATTGGACATTTTAGTGAGCATGAAAAACCCGAACTCGCAGACCTTGTCAAGAGAAAATATTAGTTATATGTTGGTCACTTATTGATCGCAGAGCATTTACATGTTTTTACAGTAAGCTTATTATGGTAACAGAAAATGCAGCTATTTATGTTTCATGTGTGAAGTGTAATGGAAAATGTTTAGGAAGTATCCACGCGTTTTTATCTCTTAAATAATCATTGATAGTATAGTACGCATTGTTCAATAAAACTTTTTTAACATGTGTTTTAAATTTTGCCATTGATAGGTTAACGATCGCTTCGGGAAGTTTATTAAATAATGTTATACCTAGACCTAAGAGTGACTTTCTAGTTTTAGCAAGTCGAAATTTAGGCATATGAAGCTGATTTTTGTTGCGAGTATCATAACTGTGAACATCACTATTTTTTATTAAAATTATTTAACCTAGATTTAACAAATAGAAGATTGTCGTAAATAAATTGAGATGTCACAGTAAGAATATTTATAGATTTAAATAACTCTCTTAAGGAATCGCGTGATTTTAGTCCGTAGATCGACCGAATTGCTCTCTTTTGTAGCACAGAGATGGCATGTATGTTAGCCGCTTTACCCCATAAGAGCAAGCCATGACGAAAGTGAATAATAATTTTGTTTTGTATTATCATGAAAATATTTTAAATTTAAATGTCTTATAATTGAAATTACTATCTTATCTTATCTTATTGAAATTATTATCTTTGTTATTAATTCTGCAACTATTATTATATTTTTGTAAAAATGCATGTGTGATAAATGTAATACATATAAGTCGTTTTTATCACAATAAACAATTAGGTATTGTAGGTGTTCGACTGTTCTTTATTCTGTTTTGTATGTGCTCGTTTTTCTCATAGATGGAGATGAAAAGTAGAGTATGCTACTCGGGTACGGTAATATTTTTAGCTCGGGCGATATACATAATTCCCTCGCTACACTCAGGATTCCACCGTAGAATGACTCGCTCCGCTCTTTTTTCAACTGTGGAATCCTTAGTTTCACTCTGGATTCAAAGTAGCGCCCTCGCTTTCAAAATAATACCTTATCCCTTTGTAGCACAATCTACTATTTTTAAATTTCGGAGCTGTGGCAGTGATCCGCGCATGCATGACAATGTTCTTTTTTTTTAATTCATACAGAATGTGGCTGTTTGATGAGTAAGGAAGGGATCCAGTTCGCGTTGCACAATGAACTTTAGTACAACATTATAACACTCGTCTGGGTGATTTTATGGTGACTATGACACTGCCTGCTTTAATGTTGGTAATAAGCTAACTGTGTTAGAAACTTTGATGGAGGATTTATAGCATGAGAGTAGATAAATGATTTAATTACCCTGTATTATAGGCTGAAACAGTAAGTCGTTTAAGGGAAACTGTATAAAGTTTTATAATAAATTGCCAGAATCGGTCCTTGATATGCCAGATAGAAAATTTATAGCTTATGTAAAGAGAGTAAGTACTTTGTGAGAAGGCTTATTACGGAACCGATGATTATCTTAAAGTCAAAAACGTCTGGCTTGAGCTGGGCGCGGGTCCCACTTAAAGGTTGTTATTTGCACACTTACAAATGTCATTATTTAAGTACAATCGGTAAATGAAGTTTATTTACAAATTGACATTAATTTAAATTTTAACATCATTTTTAATTAATATTTATGACATTACAAGTTATTCTCAGTCCACATATCTAACTTTAATATCAGTTTAATTGTAAGGTTCACATTTTTGGAGAAAATGCTGCAGTACAGTTTTTTACCGCTTCTTCTGTACTTGCGCTTAGGAGGCGGCAGTAAACTTAGTTGTAAGTAAATGAACAACTACCAATTACGAAAATTTGTCTCGCTTTGACAACATTGTGCGAGAGGCTTTAAACAAAATATTTAACTGCCCTCTGATCGACAGGAATTCTCGCTCCAATGTTGTTTCTATTATACAATGTCCTTTTTAATTAAGTACAAATATTTTAAGGGGTTATTCAGTCCATCATTTTGAACAACTTTTCCCAATAAATATATATCGAAATTATTTAAGTTCTTAATGTAATTAAAGTTTTCATTCTACCCCATAATAATAATTAATATCTACGAGAAGATATAAAGAAATTATCAAGTGATACAAATATCCAAATATAAATGAACTAGTGGCTCTGTGAGCTGTAGACCTCGCGAGCTTATATATTGCAGATCGAAGGAACTTTTCACACAATATGTTTTTCATTTGATAATGTTCGTTCCGCTAATCTTTTTAGTCTTTTTTCCTCCTCTGTTCTTAACAGAAGGAGTTTCATAGACCTGATTCTTGTATAAAATGATATAAAACAATAGTACCTAAATTATTTCACCACAAATGAATAAGGGTAATTAATACTGTAACCAGTGTGTCCAGTTGCTCGAGTTTTTGGCAGTTAAACAAATCTTTCACGACCAATGCCAGCTCTCTATAACGACATCAGCTTGAGTATGAAAGGCTGTTGTGCATGTATTCTCAACTCACATTCTGCAAATCAATGCGTTATACAACGTGGAATGAACATACCCGTAATAAATCGAGCCACGCGCTATACTACATCATTATAGTATAATCATAGTTATTTATGCATCTGTAGTATTATAAGGCGTATTAAAACACAAATAAGCCTCGTGTGATAATAGTATCACATGAGTGTTTTAATACCTAATTTTTACAGTTGCATACAAAACTGTATCTACACCTATGATATGAATCCTCTATAAAAGGTTCTAAATCCAGTAAGTATTGTAAGAACTCTGTAAATTCCTGGTAAGTTTATTGTTGAGTATCTAATACAAACTAACGATGTATGTATAGTAATAATGAAGTTATTAATTGTAATAATAATTTAAATTTTGGATCGTACAATTATTGGAATGCAAATTATTTTCGAGTAACCAATAAGTTCCTTTTTTTAAATTACGGAACGATGGTAGTGAACGGCGCGTACCTACCAGACAACGTTCTTTTTTTTTAAATTCATAATATGTGGCTGTTTGATAAGTAAGGAAGGGAGTTATTTTGCGTTGCATAATGAAATTTAGTACAACATTATAACACTCGTTTGGGTGATTTAATGGTTACTATGACACTGGGTGTTTTAATGTTGGCAATAAGCTAACTGCTTCAGAATTTTTTATAGAGGATTTATAGCATGGGTGTAGATAAAATTAAAATAACAACCATTAAACCAAAAAAATAGACATTTCCATACAAATTGTCCGGGCGGGGTCCTCAATTATATTATTCATTAAGTTTCCAATATTTCATTATTTTTACTGAGTGTAAAGGAATTTGAAAAACAAACTTAATCATCACCTTTATGTTAAACGCATGTTATTGTTTTAACATTGTAAGATTCTATACTTCTAATATGCTACCTGCCTAACTGTCAGAATGCTGGTTTACATCAGGATTTCGAACTCGGATAGTCTGTGGATTCGGTTTAAGCAAATCTAAAGCTATCCTTACTTCCTTATATACTAATACTCGTATATAAATGTATATATATAATAAAATTTAAGAGGTGTCAAGGGACACCCGGATGGAACGAAGTAAAATATAAATATAAATAGGTCTAAATTACATTCAAACTCTTTTCTGCGTTCTAAAATCAAGTTTTTATTATCTTCATAAATTTGAATGAACAAAAAGTGTCGTTACAACTTTTGGTCTTAATTTTTTCCGTCTAGCCCCCTTTCGCAACGCGCGATAAGGAACTTCTTTCCAATAAATAATGTATATAAATGTATAAATATATTTATAATGTACATATATATAACTATTATTATTTTTTCTTTTATTTGATATTTGGAAATCAAACAGTGACACAATGCATAATTATTATACTTAGATAAAAAAATCTAGAATCTTAATAACAATAGGTAAGTAAGTACATTTAATTGTGTCACCAACACTAAGAAACACAGATTAATATAGACATTTTAATCATAAAGGTTTCCTGTGAGTACGTGACATGTCTATATGTATAGGTACCTAAGTATATGTGTATAAATTGTAAAGAGCAGTGGGTCAGTCAAAATTAGTTTTAATTATATTTTTAGTGATGTACCAAATAGAAAATATAAAAATAAAAGTAGGTACTTATTTAATTCCTTTATGTAGCAAAATGTCCGTACCCAACCATTAAAAACAGGACCCTATAAGTAAGACTCCGCAGTCTGTCTGTCACCAGGCTGTATCTCATTAACCGTGATAGCTAGAGTTGAAATTTTGTAAATTTTTTTTGAAATGTGTTTCTGTAAAGTAAATATTTACGTGGAGCTCCCGTACAACAAACTTGATGTCTTATAGATAATGGTCCGGCTCCCTTCGTGCGCGTCCGACTCGCACTTGGCCGGCTTTTGATTTAAACATTCCAAAGCTTGTCGCCATAATATATATCTACATCACAACATTAGGATAAGATTTAGTTAAACAGTCAAGCGGACGGGTTAATAGCAAAAATATTGTTTGTTGCGGATGTGTGATCGCATAGGAACTCCCAGATATAAACGTCTCTGTTGAAGATACATATATTTATACAAGTAATGTCTCATTCAAATATTGAGCACATTAACACCTGTAATACATACAACTTGAACCGATTCTAGTGCACCTGAGTATTTAACAATTTATTGATATTGCCCTTTTAAATACTCACACTACAGTCCACTATCTCTGAAAAAAAATGTAAATATAGATACTGATCTCAATGATGAGATATGCAGGATTCGGAACTTAAGAAAAGCAACTATTATAGCATACTGTAGTTTTACCAACCACAGGAACCATACCCAAAAAGTTACACCAATCGCTGCCTAATCTTGATTTAGCTCTACAAACTTACACTATAATGCAAAAGACAGTGGTATTATATACATGATAGTCCCGGAAATTTTGCAGGCAGTTCAAAGCCATGATATTCACTTGACATAAGTCCTTGTTTGTCAAATGCAAATTCTAAAAACAAATAATAATACCATTAGAGACCTTCCATGACACACTCAAACACTAACATAGCTGGAAAGCACCAGGGTCAGACAATATCCATAATTTTTGGTACAAGAAATTAACCTTTATCCACCCTTTATGTATAGGTACCTAACCAAACAAATAACTTCATTCAAAACCCACTAGGTTTACCTACATCACTAAAGGGATAACACACATGTTACCTAATGATGAGATGAGAACAATTTATCAGACTGTGCTGAATAAATACAGACCCTTCACATGTTTGCAGAGAATTTATAAAATCATAAAATCTTGCGTAAGTCAACCTACTGACAATCATATTAATAGCAATGGAATACTTGCAGAACAACAAAATGCTTGCAAAAATATATTCTAAGAAAAATATAGATGTAGGTCGCTACCTACATCTATATTTATTGGCTCCCTAGCCAAATGACTGATTCGAGCGACGGAAAAGAATAGCGACATAGAAAAGTGCTGTTCCGTGCTGACAAGTGAGATCCAACCCTTATGGTAGCCATTCAAGACCAAGTAGTCGAGATTATATTTATTATTGAGACTCATGCATGTACTAAGTTTTTTTTTACGATGCGACTAGTATCTGTTTCATATTGACCAAAATTATGTACTTAATGTATTATTTTATTATTTTTGCACACTGGAAACAGCTAGGTGTATTGCACTTATGCGACATTAATGATTTGATTTGAGACCCGACACATATAATATATTATACAAGTAACATCAGCAATAGTTTTGTGCAGACGTTGTCTCGCATCCACAGAAACAATCCAACACATTATTTACAGGAGCATGTATAGGGCAATAGTCCGAACAGATTACAAACACCAGCATGACCACGTACAGGTAACCTAAAAAACACACACACACAGGTAAAATAATTCACCAGAACCTCGCACACAAATACATACTAAACTAAATATAACTAAACAGCCCTTTACCGTGAATACTAGGAGAAAATAAAGCCCAGACGCTGTTCTCGAGAATTGCAACTACAATTTATATTATGACAGAGCCATTTAACAGATCGTACATCACATTTCAATAGACCAGATATACTTAACTGTAATAGATAAAACTTACAAAAGTGCACTAATATATGGTGTACTTCAATCTACAATCTCTGAAAAAAATTGCAAATACAATGACTTCAAGGACGAAATATCTAGAATGTGGGACCTAAGAAAGGCAACCATTATACCGATAGTAGCAGTTACATCAAACTCTCTCTCAACTGGACTTACCGCAATACATTAAAGGTCCTCGTGCAAAAAGCTGAGATTCTAAACAAATACTGATAGATTCATTGTACTCACTCGAACTAGGTTCGTTTTTACCATCATTACCGGCGCCCATAGCCGAGCAAAATTAAATTTGTGTAGAATAATAATTTATTTCGGGCACAAAACCCATATGAAAGGTCAGTTACACATCCAAAAAAAAATACAATAACGTTTACACTACATATTCGGGAACGGTAAAGCGCAACAATATTATTTAGGTACTGTTATCTTCGCGGTGTATGGAAGACCAATTCTTAAAAATTGGATGTGCGGTACTCTGACAAGGTCCGAAGGATCTCATTCTTCGAGTGTCTCTGACACGAGGCCGGAATGATACGACGCGCGACCTTATTATTGCGTTGTAATCCGGGTCTCCGGCGGGGCGGCGGCAAAGCTGCAATAACTAGCGAGGCAAGCGCATCAAGATGCGAAAAGCATTATTATACTGCACCCTTATGGCATTAGGAATCCGCTTGGGACAGTTCACCCACGACTGATTCGTGTAGAAACATTGACAGTATGCTCTAAACAGAGTGAGCTTCACGCGGTCTGTACTATAGTGCCTACATCACGCAAACCTACGCACGATCATGTTGCACCGTACGGCCAGAACCCTCCGCTCGCGTTCCAAGTCCGCATCATCGCGAAGATTCTACGTGACTATATGCTCCAGGGCCCCCAGGTATTTTAAGCGTTCCATTATTTCCACTGATGGACCATTCAAATACACTAGTGGAACCCTCTCTGTACCTTTTCCGCCATGGAATACCATCATCTGTGTTTTTGCCACGTTATATTTGACTCCATGTCTCTTCGCATAGCGCTCACAAATGTCTAGACGTTTTCTTGCACTACTACTATCTAGAGGGACTAAGGAGTACCATATCATAAGCATAATTTACATTATTTACACACAAATGCCAATGCCAATATGACACCCGACTCTACTACTCCTCATCCTCAGCTCCTCAATCAGGTCGTTCATGTACAGACTTAAAAGGTCCGGAGTGGTCAACTCTCCCTGACGGGCACCACACTCTAGCCTGTAATTGCTGTTGCCCCATTTCACATGGTTGATTAAGTTCTCATACCAATACCTCAACAGATCCACGCCACATATTTGGCATATAAGTACCTATTAGATTCAAATAGACACAGCATATTAAAGAACTAACGCATTGTAGAGGAGAAAGTATGTTGATGGCCGTGCAAAGTCAGTACAGGAGCAAAACCATACATTCTAAGGGATTTCATTTGGTTCGAGTAGCTAAGGTGTGGAATGAACTGCCTGCGTCTATATTCCCAGAGAAGTACAGCCCCGGGACATTCAAAAGTAGATTGAATGGGTATCTTTTGGATAGGCATGCTTCATCCTAGTCTTCATCGTCGCTTTCCATCAGGTGAGATTGAGGACAAATGCCTAAACCAATAAATTGTAAAAAAAAAAAAAAAAGATTTGCCAGTAATAGTATCAATGAGTAATGTGTATATGAAGTTTCTCATCTAATGTTACTCCTGAACTAAGCTTAATGTTATTTATTTTGTTTTGTAGCTGAATGTAATAAGTAGTTTTCTTTGTACATTTATTGTTTTGCATTTATTAGTATTCAATTTTAGTTTATTTCTTATACAGTATTCTGAAAATCGGTCAAGATAGATCGTTTTGAAAATTAATTTGATCATTGATATCATTGATTTTGTGATAAGTTTTCAAGTCATTAGCATAAAGCAAGAAGTTACAGAATTTAAAGCACTCGTTAATGTCGTTTACGAAGAGAACAAATAACCAAGTACCTAAGATCGAACCTTGAGGGATTCCTGAACTGATTAAAACTTGTTCGGATTAATAACCTTTAAACACAACCTTCTGTATGCGATTTGTGATAGTTAACTATACGATTTGAACCGACGCCACAAATTTCTTCGTATTCCATTGAAAGCTAATGTCTCCAATTATATCTTTTGATCTAGAACTCTGTGAAAGGCTTTTTTAAAGTCTGTAAATATTAACTTCTTTTTTTAACGAAAACGTTTTTGTTCAAATAATAATTTGTGAATAAATGGATAAAATCTATTACGAACTAGTATTTCAAAGACCTTTGGCAAAGCAGATAATATTGGTATTGGGCGGTAATTTTCAATATTATTATGGAAGAAGTGCATGTGACAGAACTGCATGACATAACTTCGGTTAATAGGTATCTTCTTAAAACCTAGTTAGGTAGATTTCTAGAACATGTCGCATGAGGTGGATATTCAAAGTTGGAAAAACTTTACAGAACCTGAATATCTATGGCTTGCCTCGACCGTGATTTGCCACATTAATTTCAGATTGTGGTTCATATTTCTGAAGAGAGAAAAACACCTTAATTTTGATTTTCTTTATTTAGGTAGGGCAAACAGACCACCTGATGTAAGTAGTTACCGTAACCTGCTGACACCTGGATCTCCAGGAGTTGCACACCCTGTTGGTCAATGATTTAATTAAGTAGGAAGGCAGTACCTGCAGTTTTTCATAAAATTGTCCACTTCTGTGGTACGGCGTCTGTCCGACAGGAAGAGCAATCCAGGCACAGAATATCACACACACAATACAAAATCACGTCACTCACATCACTGACAATGACCTTGTTTGGGTTTGGTGTGAGCACTGAGCACTGCACTCGCGACACTCGATCGTTTGCTAAGCTGCACACAGCACACGCTCGCTCGGTGCGACGCGCCGCGCGGTACTGCCGCCTCCACTGGCCGGCGCCGCCCCCTGCCCCCCGCGCCCTCTCGTCTCAAAGGCTCCGCCCCTCGACGAACGAACTCCGCCTCTACTTGGGCATACGACGGCGACGACCGCGAGGATTACACCTTAAATCCTTTATATAGTCTACTTGTGGAGACTTTTAATGCTTTCAGTTTATTATTTTTTTCTATATAACCTGTATTTATAGCTAGTAAGTATTCCTAAAATATAATAAATAAATAAAAAAAAGTAGGTAGGTATGTTATATTTTTATATAGGAATATAAGTAGGTATTTAATGTGAGGATATAATCGCTAGATTTAAGTTTTCTTCCTACTATTAAGAACCCCAGTAACTGTATAATGGATATAAGTAGGTGGTAGATTTCTTCGATTAAATTAGCAATATTTTTAGGTTTTAATTTTTCGTAAGGTTCTACCGGGATACGAGGCCCACATTTTTACAAATTGAAATAAAAACTTTATTTTACTACCCTAAAGGAAGAAAAATTATACAATAAAAGCTTAGATTATGGTATAGGTATTTCAAAATCCAAATAAATGTAGTTTTTAAAGCCATGACGACAATTTGTTAGTTATTAAACATATTTAAAAACCACTTTTCTGGGCTTTACTAAACATGGCCGGTTAATAAGGTCCGTGGCGTTTTAAGCCATTTGGCGCAATAGTATCTAGATATTAAAGACCTCAAAAAGTATAAATCATATGAAGATTATTAATTTTCATGAACTTGATAACAACAAGTAATTATTGTCAAGGTTTTCTGATTAATAATTTTCATAAATTGGGCCTTATACACACATATGGTTTAGAGGGCCCCTGTTGTGGGTTACAAGGCCCTGTAAATCTTTGTTTATTCTTTAATATTAATTAAATTAGGATATGTGAGGTAAAGGTCTAAAAAGACAAGTTTTCATAATAAAAAAATGAGTAGATAAGTATTCTTTTATTGAAAACTTACATCATCAAGGACTTACGAGTACAGTCAAAGTACTGACAGGCCTGTGTCACTTCCGGTTTAGGTATCGAAAATACTTATACCTACATTATTACTATGCGCGCGGCGACCGCTTTGAAGGGGACAATTTAGTTACATGAATCGTTGGTCCAGGTCCAGAGTTCTTAACAAGAATGAAATTGGCTTGCAATGGATGTCTAGGCATCTAAACGAAGAGCTGAGGAGTTTTGACGCGAGCTAAATTAAACCATAGCGCTAACCACATTAAGTAGATATTTCTTTAAATTTATTTTCTGAGTAGGTATAAGACGTTTCTGTACGTGAGTACTAGTACTTATAGTGTGGTACCTACTGTTGGTAACATTTAGTCTTGCTCAAAGTTCCCAAAGTTTAAAAAATCGTGACGATAATACCTACTGAAGATATTTGGTTTGAACTGCTGCAATAGCATACCTACTTCAATTTTCCTTTACTCCGACTCCCCCACTTTGGCTATAAGTACCTATCTAGGTACCTAAGATTCCTACATTTCTCATGAAAACTATTAAATTGAGAAAATAAGCAAAAAGAAACCGTCCAAGTGCTTAAAAAGATATTTATTTACATGCACAGGTGTTTAGGTCATAGGATTACACCATCCTACCAAACACCTGATTTGGTCAAGTAACAAATTGGCAGTGACAGACGGACGGACGACAGACAGACAGACGCACGAGTGATAATATCCTGTAAGTCCCGTAGTAGGTAGGTACCAATAAATTGTGACCGCGAAACTCTAAAATCATATATTGATCCTATAGGATGATAACCCTTATAAGGGTTCCGTAGTAAACAAGGAACCCTTAGATATAGTTTCGCCATGTCTGTCTGTCGGTCCGACCGCTGTTTTACTCAGAGACTTTAAGTACTAGAAAGATGTAATTTGGTATAAGTACTTACCTATGATATCGTTGAATCGTAAGTTTGTGAACATCATTTTTCGATTTAGGGATCCATTTCTGAAATATTTGGTTTTATATTGTAATTTTTTGTTAGAGTCACGTGTCCCAAACCTCTATCTCCGGATATATCTTCCGGAGCTAGGTTAGGTAGGTACTCTACATGTCGGAGGAGACATAGCTACTACCAGGTCGGATAATCCATAAGGCGGATTAGGTAACTGCCTACTTATAGGAGCGTAGCGGCCCGCATCGGCTAGGGACTCCGTGCACGCACAAGGAAGAAAAAAAGTTCCATTGAACGATTTTTTTCAAATTTGTGTACCTACTGCCCCAACTATAATATTAGGTATTCCTTTTTTTCGAAGCATTGTTGTCAGTTGAAGAAATACTTCATAAGTAGTACATAATAGAACTAGAACAAGTAATAATCTATAAACTAACCGGCCAAGTGCGAGTCGGAATCTCGCATCCGGGTTCCGTACCATCTACATATATATATAGAAAAAGAAACTGAACTATTGACTGTATGAGTGACTGACAAACATTAATCAACTCACAGCCCAAAACGCGGGGTCTAGAGACGCCAAATTTGGCGTGTAAATTTCTTATAAGGTCTAGAGATGCACAACCTCCGTGGCGTAGTGGTCACCATGCTAGTCCGCCACCCAGAGGCCTGGGTTCGATCCCCGGTCAGGGCAAGTTGGAAAATGGCCTTTTTCAACTTGTCCTGGGTCTTGGATGTTTATCTATATAGGTATGTAGGTATTAAGGTTGGGGAAAAAGTCTTTTCGCATATAGTACCTATGTAGGTATGAACTTGTAATAAAACCACTTTGGCTATTCTATTTGTACCTGGCTGGTTTTGGTATCATTTAAAAGTTTAAATTTTAAAGAAGATAATTCTAAATTCAAATAAGGAAAATGAGAGATTTTCATTTGTTTTTCTTACCGTCAAGATGAGTGAATCTATATGAAGAAATTAGAAACATTTTAAAATTTTACTACCAAAAAGGTGAAAATGCAACGCAAGCCGCGAAAAAAATTTGCTATGTTTATGGACCTAGTGCAGTGTCTGTGAGAGTAGCACAAATTTGGTTTAAGCGTTTTCAATCCGGAAATTTTAATGTCATAGATGCACGTCGCTCTGGTCGCCCTGTTACGGATAAAATGGATGCTATTTTTTAAAAAGTGGAGCAAGATCGGCATATCAGTAGTTACGACGTACCTACCTGAAGAACTGGGAATTGACCACAAAACAGTTTTGGCACATTTGAAAAAAAAATGGGTACACAAAAAAGCTCGATATTTGGGTACCTCACGAGCTCTCTGAAAGAAACCTAATGAACCGTGTACTCATTTGTGATTCTTTATCACGACGTAATGAGACCGAACCATTTTTGAAGAAATTGATAACTGGTGATGAAAAGTGGATCACGTACGACAAGAACGTGCGAAAAAGGTCATGGTCAAAGGCCGGTCAGGCTTCACAGACTGTGGCGAAACCCGGGTTAACTCGCAACAAGGTGATGCTGTGTGTGTGGTGGGATTGGAAGGGCATTATTTATTATGAGCTGTTACCACCAGGCAGGACCATCGATTCAGAACTCTACTGCGAACAACTGATAAGATTAAAGCAAGAAGTTGAGAGAAAGCGGCCGGAATTAATCAACAGAAGAGGTGTGGTTTTTCATCATGATAACGCTAGACCTCACACATCTTTAACCACTCAGCAAAAATTAAGAGTTTGGCTGGGAGGTGTGAATGAATCCGCCGTATAGTCCTGACCTGGCACCTTCAGATTTCCACCTGTTTCGGTCTCTTCAGAATTCTTTAGGCAGGTTAACATCACGAGAGGACTGCCAAAACTACTTGACGCAGTTTTTTGATCGGAAGCCCCAAAATTTCTATAGCAATGGGATCATGTACTACTACTAAAATGGCAAAAAGTTATCGAACAAAATGGTACCTACATACTTTAGTTAAATGTAAATAAACTATATTAAAAAATGTTCTGAATTTTCATATAAAATGCGAAAAGACATTCCCCCAACCTATTATTTGTTGTAAAATATAGTATCGTTGAGTTAGTATCCCATAACACAAGTCTCAAACTTACTTTGGGGCTAGCTCAATGAGTGTTATTTGTCCCTATATATTTATTTATTATTTATTTATTTACAAAGAAAGGATTTTTCTAAACTCACCCCCTAAAGGGGTGAAACGCCCCTCGCCTTCGCCTTCGCCTCCGCCTCCGCCTCCGCCTCCGCCTCCGCCACCGCCTCCACCTCCGCCTCCGCCTCCACCGCCGTCTCCGCCTCCGAACGAAATGGGTCCGTCCGTTCGAGAGCTATCTATATGATACCAGACAGACAAACATTGGCATCACAATAACACCCTTTTTGTGTCGGGGGATAAAAAAGGGAAGAAGATAAAAACGCATAAACACTTTCTAAAAATTTTCCAATACAAAAGGAAAAGTTGAAAATCATTTATTTATCTTAGGTTAAGGGGCTACCTGAATTTTTCGGGGTCCAGTGCTGCCCCTATTTGAAATAAATCATTTGAAAAGAAACTGAGATATCATTGAAAATTTGGTCTTGATCAGACCCTGGATAATCCTTCAAACTATTTTATGAACTACTACGTGGGGCGCACTATAAGTTTCCGGAATGAATATGAAAAAATACTATTAAAGGTACAAAATTAATTTATTGTTTTTCAAAATAATTTTCCTTGGCGTCTATGCACTTTTTCATTCGATGAAACCAGTTTTGAAAACTTTTGTGCCACTCCTCTGTGGTGACCTCTGAAACGTGTTTTTCATACTCCTCGACAGCCTCTTCTGGTGATGAAAATCGTTGACCGCGTAATTAGTTCTTAATTTTTGGGAACAGAAAAAAGTCACAAGGTGCCAGGTCGGGACTGTATGCAGGATGACTCATGAGTTCTACATTTTTCGCCTTCAAAAAGTCGTTTGTCTGTCTGGCCGTGTGAGAACTAGCATTGTCGTGGTGCAGGATGATACGGCGTTTACGGTTATTTTTACGGAGTTCGTCAATAACTTCCGGCAAACAAATGGTCGTGAACCAGTCACTATTCACTGTACGACGATTCTCTAAAGCAACAGTAGCCACGTGTCCAGTTTTATTAAAAAAAGAAGCGTTCATCCGCTAAGATGCACTTTTCACGCGCGCTACTTTGGTTGGTTTCGGCTCATCTTGAAAGACCCATACGCTCGATTGCTGCTTTGTTTTGGGATCGTAGCAATAAATCCATGTTTCGTCACCTGTTATACTATGTCCTACACCAAATTTGACGTACCTTCGTTGAATCTGGTAAGCATGGCACTGCACCAAGTGACGCGGTCCGTTTTTTGAGCCTCGGTCAAGTTGTGTGGGATTTACCGCGAGCACAGCTTTCTCACATCCAAATGTTTGTGTAGGATTAATTGTATTTGACTCATGCCTATTTCTAAGGATGCGCGAATTTCATGGTAGGTCACATGCCTGTCTGTTTCAATCATACGGCGCACAGCATCGATGTTTTTGTTGGTCACAGCGCTGGACGGCCGACCATCGCGAGATTCGTCACTGAGATTGATACGACCACGCTTGAATTTTGCAAACCAGCTATAAACAGTTGTCTTGCATGGTGCTTCATTGCCAAAAGCTGTTTCAAGCCGAGCGATGCTCTGTTGAGCTGTCAAATTACACTTAAAATCGTAGAAAATCATACTACGAAAATTTTCCCGAGTTAAATCCATGTTGATGCAGACACACAATTTTTTAAATGGCGCCACAAGGTAAAAACAAAAGACAGTCAGATGAAACAAACTGCATTCTAAAGCCAAAGAGTTCTATTTTCAAATGTTGCAATAAATTTTTAAATATTGTTTATGTAAGTGGCCAGTTCCGGAAACTTACAGTGCGCCCTATGTATTTACAGTTTAAAGTGAGAACGTGTAGCTTTTCTACGCACAATTGCAAAAAACGGCCACTTTTGGTGTATCTATATAGGTAAATTTTGGGCATTCCGAACGGCGCCTCATCATCACCAGCCACACAGATTAACGACTCCTCTAGCGTGAACACCACGTTAACACTCTCTCTCTTAGCGCGCGCTCTTCTCAGCGCATTGTCTAACTAATTAATACTAAGTGGACAATATATTCTGACCCGCTTATAGCTTTTTTAATTTAAAGTACATTTATAAAAAAAAGTACTTCGTTATTTTCTAGTCCAAGTGTTAACAATACCCGTGTAATCGGTTAGTAACGAACTCAATTTTTATTTTAATAGGGATATATATATTGTAATTGTGCTTATAGGTATTCATAATAGTGTTTCTTTATCCTCTTCATTAGATAGCTTAAACATAAATTAAAACTGGCCGTTAGTTGTAAGATGCAATAGGCATCTGGTATTGCCTTAGCTAATTTTTAAAAATCTACCGTCTTGTTTTACTATCCAATTTCTTGCTTTGTTCATCTCATTTAATCATTCAAATTTTTATCTCCCTTATTCAATGTAACTCTGTTCTCTTTGACCATCAGCCACATTCATGCCTACTAAATAAAATTAGGTAGGTACTTAGTCCCTTCGTAAATTTGTCTTGATTTTGCCCCAGATAACCCTTCAAACTATTTTATGAACAACTGTTTACAGTTTAAAGTGAGAACGTGAAGCTTTTCTAAGCACATACGTTTAAACAGTAGTTCATAAAATAGTTTAAAGGGTTATCTAGTGCCTAGTCAAGTCCAAATTTTAAATGATATCTCCGTTTCCTATCAAATGATTTATTTCAAATGGGGGCAGCACTGGATCCCGGAAAATTCAGGTATCCCCTTAATCTGTAAATAGTAGTTCATAAAATAGTTTTTTCATAATGACACAATTTAAGAATTTATCTCCGTTTTCGCTCACGTAATTTATTTCAAACGGGGGCAGCACTCGACCCCAAAAAATTCAAGTTTCCCCTTCACATATAGGTACCTATAATTTTTTTTTTTTGCCTTCAAGGGGATTCGAACTTGAGGTCTAAGTCTGACGAATTGTTTCGAATGCGTTAACCGTTTCGCCATTTCGGCTTTTTTCTAAGTGTGCGAAATTATTGGTTATAGGACTTTTATTTACATTAAAGTACTCTATGGTATAGATCTCAAGACCGAGCCATGTAGTGCGACATCTCTACAAATTCTAAAAAAAAACTTATATCTATCTAGTGCAACATCTGTACTAATTCTTACAAACTAATATCTCAATGTGGTTTTGATATTTAGTCCGGAATAAGATTTATAGATAACGCTTCGTTCAAGAAGAAAAATTCGCAATGTGTGGGACTTTCACCTTCCGGGTGATTTCATCCAAATGTCATTTACGGTTAGCAATACCTACTTGTTTTCACCAAAAATACCAAAATGAGTATATCTCAAAAACGGCTGAACCAATTTTGTTACCCCACCAAATTAAAAATTCTACTGCTATTATCTGCTTTTTTTAATAGATATATCTCCTAAAACTTAGCCAGAGTTAGCCATGAAACTTTAAAAAAAAAGTATCTGACGCAGTGCGAGAAATAGCTTTTTTTTCTTAAAAACTTAATTATAGCTCAGTTAATATAAACAAAATACGTTCAAATAATATACATTACCTTCCGGAATAAACGATCTACCTATCTAATAGTGAAAACTGCATCAAAATCCGTCCAGTAGATTTTTAGTTATGAGCGTAGTACAGACAGATATGCTGAATCATATCGGCAGCTCAACAGACATATAGATACAAAAGTCCTTGCGTCACGACATCCGCTCATTAAGGAGATGATCGAGCAGAACTAAGGCTCCAAAGTGTTCGCAAGAGCTATGTCGGTTGGGTAAAGTCTAGACAAAGGAAAGGGTTCTAGCGGAGATGGAGAGGTTTTATGGACAGCTATAATATAGGTACAGCTCAGTTTCACAACCCAACGAATAAATGGCTAAAGACCGAACAGCCAAGCTGACCCGACACTATACCGAAGATATCCCAGACATCAGCCTGTACGAGTTTAGGATTGCCCTTAAACAGCTTAAAAACAACAAGGCGCCGGGCGAGGATGGAATTAGAGCATAGCTTCTGAAAGCGGGCGGAACGGCGGTACTGAAAGTCCTTCAGAGACTCTTTGTAATTCCGTTCTCCTCGAGAGAGTAACGCAAAAAGGGAGATAACACCCTATTGAAGAACTATAGGCCTATCATGCTATTTATGTTGTTTTCAAGGGTCATCGCGAATCGTCTCGCAAACAGGTTTGATGCCTTCCAGCCTCACGAACAATCCGGTTTCCGTAAAGGCTTTAGCACCACGGACCACATTCACACGCTGGGGCAGGTTATAGAGAAGACGAGGGATGGAGGGAGTTTAACCGGCCGTTATGCTTGGGGTTCGTGGACTTTGAAAAAGCCTTCGATTCGATCGAAACGTGGGCCGTGCCATGCTTCAGTCTCTCCAGCGATGCCGTATTGGCTATCGGTATATTGAGGTGCTTAGGTATACAGTAACGCCACTATGTCAGTCCGAGTACAGGAGCAGGCCCGAGGGCTATTCAACTGCAAAGAGGTGTAAGACAGGAAGACGTTATATCTTCGAAACTGTTCACCGTTGCACTGGAAGATGCCTTCAAGCTTCTGGAATGGGAAGGATTTGGCATCAACATCAATAGCGAGTAAGTATATCACTTACCTTCGATTTGCCGACGACGAAATCGTTGTCATGGCAGAATCGTTGGGAGACTTCAGTACTATGCTCAGAAAACTTAATAGAGTTTCCCAACAGGTGGGCCTTAAAATGAACATGGACAAAACGAAAGTAATGTCGAATGTCCATGTCGCGCCCCTACCTGTTTGTGTTGGGAGCTCCACCCTCGAATTTATAGACCTGGGTTAATTGATCGAGGCAGGAGTCAGGACGTTACAGCTTCGAGGAAGAGGTCTTTCGACGAATCCGACTCAGCTGGGCAGCGTTCGAGAAGCTACGCAGTGTCTTCTCGTCCAAAATACCTCAGTGCCTAAAGACGAAAGTGTTTAATCAATGTGTGTTAACAGTGTTGACATATGGCTCTGAAACGTGATTCTACTATGGTTCTCATAAGGCTCAAGGTCACAAAACGCGCTATGGAGAAGGCTATGCTTGGTGTTTCCCTACGTGTTCGAATCAGAAATAAGGAAATTCGTAGGAGAACAAAAGTCACTGACATAGCCCAGCGGTTTAGCTCGTTGAAATGGCAGTGGGCGGGACACATTGCGCGACAAACCGATGGCCGATGGGACAGAAAGGTTCTCGAATCACGACCACATACTGGCAATCGAAGCGTAGGACACCCGCCCAAAAGGTGGTCTGACGACCTGACTAAGGTCGCTGGAAAGCGCTGGATGTAGGCCGCTCTAGATCGGTCATTTTGGAAATCCTTGGGAGAGGCCTTTTGATGATGTTTATTCGATACTAATAACACCAAGCATTGTCACAAACTTTGAAATAATAAAGGTCTCTAAGCTTTCAGCTACTGTACGTTCAAACATCAATATATCCTCCAATGAAGTCGCCCGCCGCGTATATCTGTCTGCCTCATCGTCTTCATTCAGCCGCATAACGTCCACTGCTGGACATATCGAATATACATGCACCAACTTCATCTGGAGAATACGTGACTGGTTGACTGACATTTCAGGTTTTAACTCAATATCTCCAAAACTGGTTAAACAATTTGATTTCCAATATAAGTAAATAAGAAATACTTATTACAATTTGTACCTATATCAAATTTCATCCAAATCATAGTTAAATATAAGGCAATATTTAATATCTCAAAACCGGTTGAACCAATTTTGATGCCCAACGAACATAAAAATTCTATGAATAGTTGCTACACTCTTTCTTCATATCATCAAACTTAGTTTAATTATTTGAAAGTTATCGCGGAACATACATAGATACATAAAAACATACATAGACATACAAACAATGTTTCTTCGCCCCAACTTGAAATAGATACTCAGGGAGAAGACCAGCCACAACTGTTGTTAACCAACTCCAAAAAAGTAGGTATTCAATTTGAATGTACCTGTTTCCTGATTACTCGAAGAAGCCTGGACCAATTCGCAAAATATTTTTTTGTTTGAAAGGGCATATATGGTGGTCTCCTAGAAATTTTATCACAGTCAGTCATATAGTGTGCTGTCGAAATCAAAGTAGAATCTCAAATAAGGGGAAATTGCTCATTTATCTGTAACTGATACGATGATCTCGATCCAGGCTTTGACGGTGCAATCCAATCACAATAATACCAGCAAGAACTCAGCCGACATCCTTTACTATTACTGACAAAACCTGTCCTTTGGGGTATATTCTTCTTTTGTACAAATCAACATGGACATTGATACAGGTACCATTTGTTTATACTCGTAATATTCCACAAAGCTATGCACAAAGGTATGCAAATTCTCATGAATCTTGAACAAATTACTTTTGTTACACCTGGAACAAAGGCTCAACAAATCCTACATAGTTATAATATTATAAATGCGAAATTTAAAGTAAGCTTCTTATGAGGTCGTCAAAAAGTTTACCAAGTGGGCAATGCTGCAGTCGTCAGCTAGTACATTAATAACTTTCATATTATTTTTTGTAATTTATGCTGAGTTTGATCAATTAAATTAAACAAACAAATAAAGATGCCATTTAAATAAAATACAAATTATTTTTGAGGAAATTCAAAATTAAACACATTTTCAAAAAGATCACGGCTTGAAAAGCTCCAGTTTATTCTTAATCTCCATGACTAGACCCCGCTCTATGAGCGGAACATTGAACCGGTCAAAGCCGCAGCTGCAGCACACATAGACCGGGCGCCGCAGCCAGGCCGCCAGCCGCCGCGCCAGCGCCGTGGTGCTGCCCTCGGCGCCCAGCAGCGCCGTCGCCAGCCCGCCGCGTCCGCCGGCTGCTTCTCCCGCGGGCACGCCCAGCGCTAATTCACCAAGCTCGGGCTCACCGCTGCCGCCGTTACCGAGCCATAGGAGCAGCGCACCATCGACTTTAAGCACCGACACCTTGCACACGAGCTCTACACTCCAAATGTCAAATCGATAAACTTTCCAAGTGCTTTCTCTATATTCTATGCGTCGTTTTGAAGTCACAGTACGAGGTGAAGTCCCAAAGTCTCCGTTTGATTGTGAAACCATGGTGTTTAACTAGATCATCAGGACTACTTACAAAGTCCAAATGTATAGGTCCAAGATTATTGTTTCATTTAATTTAACATATTATTGTTGTAATGAAAGTTACCTCTAACTTAACCATTACCAAGGAAATTCAAAATAATAAACTTTTTCAATTCATCAATTTATATGGCGAAATGAGAAGCACACCAGAAATTAGTTAGAATATATCATGATCTTGAAGCATTAATCCTGAAGCACACAAACTATACATCAAATCACAAACACAAACTAAGTAGAGATCAGGATATTACCATTAATAGGTATCACAAATAATCAAATCACTGAGTAAATTGTAGGTACCGTAATATTGTTCTGGATTGTACCATTTGTACCTATTTATAATGAGTGAGATAACAAGATTGAATGGAAATAATCATCAAAACCATGAATCATGATCAAAATCAGTAATGCCCTTGATGCCATTTTTAAAACGCGAAGTCACTAAACGAGCGGTTTTAGTATTGAAAAACAATTCGTTTAGGTGACTCCGCGTTTCAAAAACGCACTTTATGTCATTGTCAATGTGTCAAAGTGACAGTTTTGTTATGGATGCATTCTATGGTGCCATTTTTAAACTCCACTGCGTTTGACGCCCATGTCTATTTATCTGTGTGTCGGTCTGTAGTGCCATTTCTGAAACGCGGAGTCACCTAACGAATGGTTTTTTCATACTAAAAACTGTTCGTTCAGTGACTCCATATTTGAAAAATGGCACCACTGGGGACGTATTTTTGAAATCACTTGCCACATTACGAATGGTTTATGCTCGCGTTTCCAAACGGGCGCGTTTTTGAAATAATCGTATGCGATGCGAAGGATTTGCAACTTGCATCGAGTGGTCTCGACCATTCGTAATTTTGATATTTGTTATGTCTAAGAAAACTTTCATGAAGAATCCGTTTCAATTCATGCTGGTTTTTTATTCATGGTGAAATTCTTAGAAAGTCATAGACATATTTTCGATGTTTTCTGCGTGAAACAATATTGTTTTTAGCTGACACGATGGTTTTAAAAATACGGCCAAATGGTTTTTTACGCGAGCGGTGAGTTGGAAAACTATACGTTTTGTGTTTTGGTAAGTCCTTAAATGAAAAATAGCACTCCTGCTGAACTGCCATTTTTCAAACGCGGAGTCACCTAAACGAATGATTTTTCCATACAAAAAACCGTATGATTAGTGACTCCACGTTTGAAAAATTGCACCACTGGTCTGGATGGCTAGGTCCGTGGCTCCCGACCGGTTGGATCGATTTCGATGCGGTTTTTTTAAGTTTCCTTGTGGTGGTTCTTATATTTGATAAAAATCGGTTTAACCGTTCAAAACTTGTTGAAACGCAAAGTCACTAAACAAACTGTTTTTTGTATATAGAACAAGTTTATTTGCTAGGCAATTTAAAACCCTTGACTTTCAAGCGTTCAACCCACGGAACAGAGAAATAGGTGGAAGTGCCTTGGGCCTAAATTGGTTAAGAAACAAGCGTCGCCAAACTCACACAAATAAACCAATAATCACATATTGCACACATACGAAAAATTCGTTTGATTGGTCGAATATATTTATTTTAATATTGGCCTAAGTCAATAGACCCTACATTTCAAAAACGACATTAAGTCTCAAGCGTAAGGTTTATTTTCCTACGGTTCAAAAAGTACTTACGACGTTTTGCTATTTAATGTCTAACTCAAATTAAAAAGTCTGATAATTGCGCCATCTATCGTTGAGAAGCAGAATTTTTTCGTCACTTGAATCCCAAGCTACGAAATAATTCTGCTACTTGCCGACAGGTGGGCTACTCGAATAGTGATGTCCATATTATTTAATATTGATTAACAGTATCGATATCATTCGACGCAAAGGCATTTTTTTCGAATTTTCTTATCTTTATTTAACACTAACTTTCACTCGCGACTTCGTCTGCGTAATTTTCTTATTTATAATATTAGTATGGATGTGCAGATTAAATCCCAAATGGAATGGAACATACAGAACATTTTGAGTCTTGCGGTTTTAAGCTGAAATCGCCCAGGGCCGCAAGATCCAAAGGCTACTTTTAGCGTGACGGCGGGCGGGAAAGTGGGAAAGGGAATCAAAATAGTGATGGGTTGCTACCCGCATGGTCGAAATGGCAGAGGAATTTCTCTTCTGCCATTTTGCCCATTCTCTCGATCAGCTTTTACAATCTGCGCGGGAATGCAGGAAGTTGGTACATTCTATTTATTTTCTTTTGTCCCTTTCACCCAAACCAGCATGGTGAGCTTAAAATACAGAGAATTGTGTCAATAACTTTGTAGATCCATTACTAGTATTACAGTGATATTCAAGTAAATCCGTCTGTCTGTTACTTCTTAACGATTCAACTACTTAACCAATTTAATTGAAATTGAATATGAAGGTATATAGTTTAAGAGTCCCGGAAAAGGACATAGGTTTATCCCCAAAAAAGAGTGATGGAACTTGGCATGGTGAATCTTATTTTGCCATACAAATGGAGACTTTTTCAAATTACTTATATTACGTTAACGAAGTCTTGGGTTAAAGCTAGTTACATATAAATTTGGGAGCAGCAGCAGGAGCTAGAGCTGAAAAAAATTGACATAAAGGACAACCTTTATAAGAAAATAAAATTATTATATATAAGTAAATTAGATAGGTATAAGTAAATTATTTTCTTCAAAACGCTCCGAACATAATGGTGCTTGATTTAGTTGGCATCTTGTTAACCCTACCTGTTGCATCTATCCACTTTTCTTTTACATTTGGGCCTAAAAATATTTCAAAAGGTTAGACTAATATAAATTTTTTATTGCAATAAAAATACTAGAAAATATTCATGTTTATAATAAGTCTATATATTACTTAAAATCGTTGCGTTATTCTATTAAATTATACCTGAAATTTTGATTTATTTTATCGACAAAATCCGCATCCGACTCGACTACATCACTAATCCAGTAGCGAGATTTCATCGACGAAATTTGTACATCACTAATCGAATAGCAAAATCTGTACATCACTAATCGAGTAGCGACAACTTACGGGAACGAACTTTCTAGAACTACCTAGTTAATATGATCGTACCAGAATGATTTTCGTATTTTTTTAAAAGAAAATGCATGTTATCGTACATGCTGATGGAAAGAAACACCTGCATTGCTTCTATTTTTGTTCTTACTGCCATTTTTACATACTAAAACACTACAACACGGCATATTTAGCGAAAAAAATGTTGGTCGGGCGGACAAAACGATCTCAACACGTAGCTAGAATACGACTGATGTACGGAGTCGGTCGATCTTGCGTAGTTTTACCGGATTATGACACGCGCGCCACGCCCACTTGGCACTTCCACCTATTTCTCTGTTCCGTGGTTCAACCCACCCCCAATAACTTTTGAACTGCTGATCCGATTTTCATCCAGCACACTGCATAGCATAACTAAGAACGACCGTAAGGAAGCTTGCATTAACTTTTTAAAAACTGCATCGAATTCGGGGCATTCTTTCGAGCGCTACGATGCCATAGCAGACTGACAGACATTGACTTCAAACTAATTTTAACTTGTTGCGTCGGGGGTTATTAAGGTTGACACTTTTTAACCCCCGACAAAAACTTGACACTTCTGCGCCGCGCCGTTTCACGATCACGCGCATGAAACGCATCAACGGAACGCATCCAATTCATTTTGTTGGATTTCAATGGATCTTCAGTTGACCAATGAAAAGAAGACATTTGTTTTAATTTATCTGTCATTTGTGCTAGTTATGCCGTGGTTAAATTTCATTCGTCAAATAAAGTCATATGTTTTTCCGTACCTGAATTCACCAATCAGAAAGAGCTACGCACCCCAAATGTCATTTTATGACGCTTCAAACTTGAACGAACACTTGACAGTCCAAGCAGGTCAATATCTTCTAGTTCAGTTCGTGTACGTGTGCGAATTTAGTTTATAGTTTGCCGGCGCGACGTACTTGATAGCAATTGGGCTTCTGCGAGTGTAATTTCATATCCAGCAATGAAATATTTTTTATTGCTAGGAATCTGTTTCCTCTCACTCTCAGGTAAAACACAAATTTTTTATCGTATCGAGGTATAACTCAGACCCGGTAAAATTTCTCTTGTCAAGTACTAAAATTTTTTACAAGTTTAATACAATTTCTTGAATTAAAATGTGATTGCTTTTACAAAAAATATAGGTTTGACGATAGAGTTGATAGTATGTTTGAAAATCTACATCATTCATGGCTCATTCATAACACTACTAGAAGTTTCTGTAAAGTCTGTCGTCGTGTTTCCGCTACTGCAATGGCCACTGTTGTTCTTTCCAGGATGGAGCTGTGCGCAGGGTGTGGAGGAGGGCGTCGCCGAAGTGACGGTGGACGCTGACCTCGGCGCGTCTCGCGAGGGCTCACGGACAGGTCAGTTTAACAACCCTCTAATTTTTACTAAATTAATGTATTTTGTCATATTTTTGTTGCATGAATTTAGTATGATACCATTCTGAATCAGCTGTAACCTCAGTAAACTTGGATTGAGATCTTTTAAAAGAGAGTTGAAATGTTTTATGAACATGTGGGTACAGGGTTTTGATATTCAGAATTATGTATTAGGTACCTACATACAAATAATAATGAGTACGGAGGCGGATAACTGATTAAGATTAGAGGCTTAGCAGACATTCAGCTTTATCCTTATTGATAAACATGTGTACTTAATGCAGCAGATAACATGGCCATGGTAATATTGTCTATCAGTATTCTACCTTCATACAAATGGTCAAAACAAAAGTCATATGTACACCCCTAGAAGGTCAGCATACATTTGTTCTGTGACTCAGCGTACAAACAATAGTGGAGGCCCCACAGCAGTAAGCAATAAGTGCGCGAGTTGTTAAAACTTATTTATTATATCATAATCATGGAATAATAATATGGCAAAACATAGACAATATTGTGCTGTTTTTGGTTGCTTGAATTCATCAGTACAGCACCCAGAGATAATATTTTTTAGATTAGGTACGTCAAATCTCCGAAAGGTAAGACTAAAAATAGTTTTTGTTAGAGTACCTACTAGTACATAATTTGTTTCATTTTTAATAGGTTAGTATATCCACAGGGTAAAATACCTGGATTAAAAAATAATTGGATAAGGTCGAAGACAGTGACACACGAGTGACCTATCTTACCTATGCTTGTGATTTAAGTCAAGGCCAGTCGAGGTGCAAATATTTTTCTATTGCAAATTTATATTAGTGCAATTGTTTTTTATTAAATCTACCAATAAACTAAAAACATAACATGTGTTTTTTAGTTAACGCTTCCTTTTTCATTCACCTTACAATCACCAAACTAGTCATTCAAGTGGTATACCTAGAGGAAATTAAAATAATGGTAGGCAGAGTTACAATACCAATACCGTAACATAGTATTACTGTGACATGGCAATGAAGTAGTAGGTATTTTACAGTCACACATATTAACAAACATAAAACACATTTAAAAGTTACTTTGGATATGTAAATATAGAAAAACATGTAACATCAACATGTTACATGTTTTTCTGGAAGCTTTTTGCTTTTAATGTACCTATCATTTACTTTAATATAGATTTCCGTTAAATCTTTTATTTTACTGAGGCTTCATTCAGCTCTAATATAGTTGATGGCGCGACAGCGATAAATCAATATTTTATTAAGTTATTTTGCCTAAATGAAAAATCTAAGCTTTTAAAATTTAATGTTCTATAATAAAAATAGTCATCAACGTTGTGCATCAAAATAAAACTTATTCAATGAATCATCTTGTTTATCGCTCGAATAGCCCGTCGCTACGGGCTTGTCGCCGCAGAGAGCGCTCTCTTCTCGCTTTGCATTTGATACTAACGCAAGCTTTTAGTACATTTTTAATTGTTTGTTGTAATAATTTTAAATTAAATTCTGTTTTTTAAACATAGTCTTTAGAGAAAAGAAATAACTTTTATCATATTTGTGAACAATTAAAAAAATAATTATAATGGTGGCTAAGTTTTTTGCCCGGTTACAAAGAACCTTACGACACCGGTGGTAGAATCTGCAAAATTATTAAATAAATGTACTGCTATATCAATTTTTCCCTTTTGAATAGAGATAACCATTTAATGACTAATAAATTAAACCTTTCTTACCATTAAATTTAAGAATAACGAAATTGACGTAAATGAGTAAGCTCAGTAAAATGACCTCACTCTAGCATATATATTAGAAAAATAAAACAGTGATATTACTAGTGGTTCGCCCCAAACTATGTACTCGCAAACCCCATATCTCAGCAACTCCTTGACCGAGTTGGCTCATGTTAAAACTCAAAAATTATATCAGCCACTTCTACACGCCTGCCAAATTTCACAGAACTCCAATCAAAACTACTAGTGTTATTGACCAAAACACATAATATTTGATATTTTTAGTTCTGTTTTCCAAAATAAATTAATGGAAAAGAACATTTTTAATAACAAGCTTTTATTTAAATGCTCTGAAAAGAAAGAAATAACTTTATATTTAATCAAACCCATCAATTTAAAACCTTATACAATTTAAATGTATAATATAGAAGCTTGCCGCGAGATTTATTAAATAAAATTCAAAAACATTATTTAGAACTACTTGCGATTAGATAGTTATATTTGTATTCTGATTAATGTCATATGAGAAAAATCTCGCGTCAAGCTTTTATTTTTAAATTGATGGGTTTGAATAAATATAAAAAGTTATTTCTTTCTTTTCAGAACATTGTTTTTTCCATTCATTTACTTTTTAGTTTTCAATGACCAGGAGGGAATTACATAGCTAGATATATTTCCAAATTACACTGACTGGTTCACCGATCATCAAAATTTCTAAGGTACTTGTAGCAGGCCCATAACCAACAAGCTCCGAAATTTTAACACCGTTATTGTTTAGCCCATTGAATGTAAACCAAGTTGGTTAATTAAGTACTTCCTATCCATGAAAGCAGCTAACCATCCACTTTGTCATCATAATATCTCCGTGATTAAACCCAAGACATTGTCTATGATGAAGTTCTCGTCACGTCAAATCAAACGAGTCCAAACTCAATAGTGTTATGTTGTTTTATTACCGAGGTCCGTTGATCACCTTCAGTCTCCGTGATTAAGCCCGATATGAACAATATTCAATATACAACGAACGATGTATATTGAATATTGATCATATATTATCTGTTACTATGTCCTTTGAGATGCATTTTCAGAATCTGCCTGGTTATATAAACTTGCATAGGGTAATAAAAACTAATCTATTCAACTTTAACTCTTTCATTCTTCATAAATGTAATGTTGTCATTATAATGCTCAGTAAATAATAAACGACAAAGGGGCATCTGCCATGTGAATGTAAAATTGCTCACTTATCATCTGGTAGTGATACTGCTCGCTTCTGGCACTGGTTGTACCAAAAGCAGTGAATACAACCCGTGCTGTGAGTCGAGAGGCCGCCTAGCGCGGCTTGAGCTGCGCGTCCGCGTGCAGCACGCGCGCGCGCTCCACGAGCCAGGCCGAGTCGCGGATGTGGTGCTGCACGCGCCGGTCGCCCGCCCGCGCACCACCCCGCCCCGCCCGCGCCCAGTGCCACCCGTACCTGATGCCCACTCACATGTTATACTCCGACACCGTTCCATCATATGGAAACATCTTCATTCTCCTATGTTAAAGGCGAGGCTTTTATCTAAATTAAAACTATGTGAAAAATCTTCACCACAAGTGAGATTCAAACCTTTCATGTCTGTACCATGAGTGCTGAGCAACCGTGAATTCAAATCACCCTGACTAATTACCTCATCACATATTACCCATCAATGGTTCACGCATTTTAAAGCATGCGTTTAGATATTGTTTCGAGCATTGTAATGCTGGATAAATCGATTCGGTAAATAACATTTTTTTTCTTATTCATATCAAAAAGTAACAATACGAAACCGAAAATAAAAATAATTATTTTCATCCGCTCACAAATGAAAATTTTTCTAATCAAATGGAAGGAATTTAATAACCAATTTACTTGCTGTTTTCCAAAAAAAAGACTTTCTGTTAGTGTTATTTGCTGTTCGTATAATAAAATACTGTCCCACACAACAAGCTTATTTGCCGGGCAAATAAAACAAACACCCCCGACTTTCAAGCGTTCACCCCCAATAACTTTTGAACGGTTGAACCGATTTCCATCAAACTTCCACAAATATATCACGCCAGCCACACATATTTTCTGCTTGGTCTAATGGTTGACCAAAAGAGAATGCCTAGCATTCGTTCCGCCACTGATATTTTTTTTAACGTTTACAGTAAAATTTAATACTCGACGGACAAGGCTTTCGATTAAAAAACCGCATTGCAATCGGTCCATTCGTTTAGGAGCTACGATGCCACAGACAGACACACAGACACGTGAAACCTTATAAACACCCCTCTTTTTGCGTAGGGGTTAAAATTAACTGAGTCAAATCATGTGTGATGTAGCAATAGTAATAAATGATAGTACTCGTGAGCGGATGTGATGGGGCGAGGATACTTCTCCCTCGGTCCGAGCGCGAACATGTCCTGGATGCGGCGCAGCGCGGCCGCCTCGCGCTGCGGCTCGCTCGGCTGCGGCTGCGGCCCGCGGTAGAACTTGTCCGTCACCGTCGCAGCTGCAACATCAATCTCTTGTAATGAACACAGATCGCCGACTGGTGTTGTGAAGATTCATTTAATTATGAACGAACTAACGTAAACCGAATGGTTTGACGAGCGACACGTCGGAGCGGCCGAGCTCGCGGCAGCGCGCGAACCGCAGCTTGAAGGAGCTCTTGTGCAGCGGCCGCGACCCCGCGTCCGCCGGCGGCGCTGGGGCGGGGGCGGACATTGCTCACTCGCGTCTACTCAACGTTCGACTTCCTACTCGGAATTGAAATGTAGACTGTTGCTGACTTTCAGTCAACTTGTGTGATCAATATGGTTGCCAAATTAGAGTTGCCAAGATATCCGATCCATGCACCAGCGAAACATTGGTTTGATTCTGTTAATTCAATGTACAGCTACAGGTTTTATCAGTATTTTACGGTTCGTGCTTTTAATTTCATCCTGCAGCTTGTAGGGTTTCCTTTTTCATTGAGTATATATAATAATAGTATATATAATAATATTCAAAGTCAAAGCTATTTATTATCTATTTTTATTTATATAATTATCTATCTTTGGACGTTTATATAATTTGAATATTATCAATTTTTCTTTCGATTTTATAATAGTTGTTGGCGTAGATCATTTACTTAAAGCAAATTTTAGTGACGCTTCCTAAGCGCGAGTACAGAAGAAGCGGAAACAAACTGCGCTGCAGCATTTTTTTCAAATTTGTCAACTTACAATATTAGATTAGACTGATATTAATATATTGTTTTTTAAATAGATATGTGACTGCCAAAACATTTTATGTCATAATTATGACTAAAGAATGAATTCGTATTAATAAAATTGAAATAAATGTCAATTTGTAAAAGTACTAAATAAATGTACTCAAAACAGACCCCGTTATCTTACGCTCAGTTTGGGGGCACGCGAAATAGTAATGTCGCTTCACATCTTTGGTTGATTCATATTTACTTGTCAGAGTTGTGTTTGTATTGTTTTTATTGTGGTTTTTAATATTGTATTTGATATTCAAAATAAAATTTAACTAGCCTGCACCATAAGGGAAATTGATCCATGTAAAATAAACAACCATATTAAATAAAAATCCAGGCTTAAGTCTGTAATAGTACATTAGTGTAGAGGACAGGAAGTACGGTATTGCCGGAAGAGTAGTTGACAATAATTACAAGTCCGGCAATCCCATTACCGACGAGGTATGCTTTTCTCAATAATTGTGAAAAAATTTAAAAAAACAGCCAACTATGCAAATATTTATCGAAACCAATGTTTACTGAAAAGAGTATGCAATCACTAAGTGGTTTACTGAAAAAAATCTGTTGGCCCGAGTTTTTTTTACTGCAAAGGGAACATTACATAGCCCATACATCCCAGTCATATTTTACGCAAAAAATTAAAACCATAGATTATTGTTTTTTTTTTCTCTCGCAATTAAATTTGAGCATATTTTCGTGTGATTTTATACATGTTTTTGCCAAATGTAAGAACTCAATTCTTGCAGTTGCTACATCTGTCAATGAAGGTTTTTAAAAATATGGGACCCCAGACACAGCCATGCGCTGATTCAAAGAGATTCAAAGATTCAAATGTTTATTCAGTAATTAGACCTTTACAGGCACTTTTACACGTCAATAAGTATAATTTATGTTACGTGTAAAGTATATTAAAATTTAATTTATTTTTTAAAGAAAAGCTACCGATACCAGCGCTTCGTAACGACCACTGCTGAGAAGAAACGCCGAAAGAAACTCATTTTCACAGTATTGGTCGCCTACTCGCCAGAAGGGCTTTGTCATATTATTATAATTGTCTTTTAATTAATAAATACTTATAATATAATACAATGTTGACACATTATAACATGTTATGCTTGCGAACAAGTAAACTAACATAAATTGCGTAATAAAAAATATTAAGTAGTCAAAAAAAGCGAAGCCGAGCTGACCAGTCCCTCCCGGCAGCACCCGTTCACGAGTTGACGCACGGATCAGCCATCGTTAAACTCAACCATATTAGAGGGAATCCAACGACCCGACCAGCGACGCCACCACCGGATTGGACATTTTAGTGAGCATGAAAAACCCGAACTCGCAGACCTTGTCAAGAGAAAATATTAATTATATGTTGGTCACTTATTGATCGCAGAGCATTTACATGTTTTTACAGTAAGCTTATTATGGTAACAGAAAATGCAGCTATTTATGTTTCATGTGTGGAGTGTAATGGAAAATGTTTAGGAAGTATCCACGCGTTTTTATCTCTTAAATAATCATTGATAGTATAGTATGCATTGTTCAATAAAACTTTTTTAACATGTGTTTTAAATTTTGCCATTGGTAGGTTAACGATCGCTTCGGGAAGTTTATTAAATAATGTTATACCTAGACCTAAGAGTGACTTTCTAGTTTTAGCAAGTCGAAATTTAGGCGTATGAAGCTGATTTTTGTTGCGAGTATTATAACTGTGAACATCACTATTTTTCTTGAAATTATTTAACCTAGATTTAACAAATAGAAGATTTTCGTAAATAAATTGAGATGTCACAGTAAGAATATTTATAGATTTAAATAACTCTCTTAAGGAATCGCGTGATTTTAGTCCGTAGATCGACCGAATTGCTCTCTTTTGTAGCACAGAGATAGCATGTATGTTAGCCGCTTTACCCCATAAGAGCAAGCCATATGACATTATGCTGTGAAAATAACTAAAGTATACTAGCCTAGCAGTTTCAACGTTAGTACACCGTCTGACCCTCCTCACAGCATATGCTGCCGAACTAAGTTTCTTGGCAGTGGCCTCAATATGTTTATCCCATTTTAAGTTCCAGTCTACAGTTATGCCTAAAAATTTGGTGTTGGGTACCCATTCTAGAACTTGACCATTAAGACTCAAAGGTATGTGAGTATTAGGTTTATTCAATAGTGAAAAATTAACGCACTTAGTCTTTTGTGTGTTTAAGGCCAGATTATTAGTCGTAAACCAACTAAGTACTTGAGACATAGTATTGCTTACATCGTCATAGTTTGTGCATTTTCTGTCAACCTTAAAAAGTAAAGATGTATCATCAGCAAACAATACTACTTCACACAACTTTTCTGCAAGACAGGGGAGGTCATTAATATAAATCAAAAACAAAAATGGACCAATTATTGAACCCTGAGGCACACCCATGCTCACAGGTGCACTATCTGAGGATACTCTGTTGATTTCAACTCTTTGAGTTCTATTATCAAGATAAGATGAAATAACAGAGAGTGCAGTATCAGTAACGCCATAAAATTTTAGTTTATTTTTTAATATTATGTGATCGACACAATCGAATGCCTTCGACAGATCGCAAAAGATACCTATAACGTCTTGTCGATTCTCCCAGGCTTCGTAAATAATTTTAACTAAGGTCGCTGCTGCATCAGTGGTAGAGCGCCCTTTTGTAAATCCATATTGGCGACAGTGAAGTAATTTATTAATATTAAAATACGATACTAGCTGGTCTAATATAATTTTTTCAAATATTTTACTTAAAGCCGGTAATATTGAAATTGGTCTATAATTGTTCGGATCATCTTTGGATCCCTGTTTAAACAGTGGTATAACTTTACTTGCTTTCATTAAGTCAGGGAAAACACCTTCTGAAATACATTTATTAAATATTAAAGTTAAGTGAGGAGCAATCAGGTCGATGATACTGCTCAAAACGGAAACCGAAATACCCCATAGGTCCTCAGTTTTTTTAGTATTAAGAGCCTTGTAAGCCGAGATAATGTCATATGGAGTTGTGCTAGTAAAGGTAAAAGTTGTTTTGGGCGTAGATGAATTACTTTTCAATAGTTCATCGGCGGCGTTCGGACATGAAAGCAATGACTGGGTGATATCTTTGGAAATGTTAGCAAAAAAAGTATTGAATTCATTAGCTACTTCGATATCCGAGTCAGCGGTTTTATCTCCAATTTTTAATGTGAATGTTGAGTCCCTAGTATTGGTTTTTCCTGTCTCATTATTAATAATTGACCATGTTGTCTTAACTTTATCTTTAGAATTTTTAATTTTGTTCGTTAGATGTAATGCTTTCGCAGCCAAACACACCTTTTTGAACAATTTAGAATATTTTTTAACATATGCCAAAAAATCCGCATTAAAATTATATCTTTTTTCACCATATAGTTCATATAATTTCCTCCTACTAGTGTAAATACCTTTAGTAGCCCAATCACAAAATTTTGGTTTATTATCAGCTTTAAGAGTTTTTAGTGGGAAGCTTTTGCTAAACTCTCCTTCCACCGTGTTAAAAATATTTTTGTAATGGTCGTTAGGGTTTGCAATAAAATCTAATCTAGGTAAATTATTTTGTATACATTCCCGAAAATGCACTCTACGATTGGTAGTAATAGGCCTGCAAGTGATAGGTCGTGGGGTGTGATCTTTTGGAGATACAAGTGATACTTGTTGGCCGAGGTGGTCAGAGCCAAGACAATCAAAGATTTTTTTATCAATGACTGGGCAATCACAAAAAATATTATCAATGCACTTGGCAGATGTTTCAGTTATTCGAGTGGGCTCAAAGAATGTATACCTCAAATTAAATGAATTAAATAAGTTAATGAACCTAATACTTTCTGTGTCCGAAACTAAAATATCTACATTAAAGTCGCCACATACAATAATATGTTTATTTTGAGAGCTAACTCGGGTTAGGACGTCTTCCATAACGTTTTCAAAAGTGTTATAACAGCTGCAATCTAGTTCTGGGTCTGCAACATTACCAACTGATGATTCAATGAATGACAACGGTCGATTGGATCTGACCCTACTGTGCTGCCATCTGGTGTCACCTATTCTTGAAAACCCTCATTGTCTGATCCTCCTATTAGCACAAGCCGCTGATATTCATCAAGAGCATAATTTAAGACACTAAAGAAAATTGCTTGGGATGGTGGCAAGTGCCGGGATATAATTGTGATTTTGTTGGTCGCAGATGCTGAAGCAGTGCTACGAGAAGAAGAGGCGATTTCGCCAGATGGGCTGAGCGTGTCGCAGCTGCGCGAGCTGAAGAGCAAGGCGGAGAACTACACGTTCCAGACCGAGGTCAATCGCATGATGAAGCTCATCATCAACTCGCTGTACCGGAACAAGGAGATCTTCCTGCGCGAGCTGATCTCGAACGCGTCAGATGCGCTGGACAAGATCCGGCTGCTGTCGCTGACGGACCGCAACGTGCTGGAGGCGGAGCCCGAGCTGTCGGTGCGCATCAAGGCGGACCCCGAGCGCCGCCTGCTGCACATCGTGGACACGGGCGTCGGCATGACGCGCAGTGACCTCATCAACAACCTCGGCACCATCGCCAAGTCCGGCACCGCCGACTTCCTTTCCAAGATGCAGGACGCTGAGAAAGTGAGCACTTGTTGTTTTTTACATTCTGCAAGCGAGATATTAGCCGCTTTGATGGCATCCTACGTAAATTAAGCAATTGTAAATCGTGTAGGACACAAAAGTTGTGGTGAGCCATAAATTGTGGGAAGAAATCACACTTGCAGTTTTGTGAGCTATCAAGTATTCCCTCTGTGCAGGCGGGCGCGCAGGAGATGAACGACATGATCGGGCAGTTCGGTGTGGGCTTCTACTCAGCCTTCCTGGTGGCCGACAAGGTGACGGTGGTGTCCAAGCACAACGACGACCGGCAGCACGTGTGGAGCTCCGACGCCAACTCGTTCGACGTGGCCCCGGACCCGCGCGGCGACTCCATGAAGCGCGGCACGCACATCACGTACGTACGCAGTCGCATTTGTCTCGTGCACTTTTCGGTACTCGGTGTGTTGACGCCTCGTCTGTCGCAGGCTGCACCTGAAGGAGGAGGCGGCCGACTACCTGCAGCCCGACACCATCCGCGCGCTCGTCAAGAAGTACTCGCAGTTCATCAACTTCCCCATCTACCTGTGGGCCTCGCGCACCGAGATGGTCGAGGAGGAGGTACGTGCCCCTCCCGCAAACGTGGAATTTGTGACTCATTATTTTTTAAAATGCCACGTGACTGAGTAGCGAATCGTCCTTCAGGAGGAGGCCGAGCCGGCGGCGAGCGCGGACGAGGACGCCGCCGTGGAGGACGCCGACGACGACAAGAAGGAGCCCAAGAAGACGGAGAAGACGGTGTGGGACTGGGAGATCATGAACGACAACAAGCCCATCTGGACGCGCAAGCCGGCCGAGGTGTCGGACGAGGAGTACTCGTCGTTCTACAAGAGCCTGACGAAGGACGCGGCGGCGCCGCTGGCGCGGGCGCACTTCGTGGCGGAGGGCGAGGTGACGTTCCGCGCGCTGCTGTTCGTGCCGCGCGTGCAGCCGGCCGACAGCTTCAACCGCTACGGCTCCAAGACCGACCACATCAAGCTGTACGTGCGCCGCGTCTTCATCACCGACGAGTTCAACGACCTCATGCCCAACTACCTGGCCTTCATCCAGGGCATCGTGGACAGCGACGACCTGCCGCTGAACGTGTCCCGCGAGACGCTGCAGCAGCACAAGCTCATCAAGATCATCAAGAAGAAGCTCGTGCGCAAGGCGCTCGACATGCTCAAGAAGATCCCCGACGACGAGTACGAGCACTTCTGGAAGGAGTACTCCACCAACATCAAGCTCGGCGTCATGGAGGACCCCAGCAACCGCTCGCGGCTCGCCAAGCTGCTGCGCTTCCAGTCGTCGGCCTCGCAGGAGATGACGTTCCTGCAGGACTACGTGGCGCGCATGAAGCCCGGCCAGACGCACATCTACTACATCGCCGGCGCCAGCCGCGCTGAGGTCGGTCCACATGCTTGGTTTTTTTTTATATTTTATAGTCCAATAAGTTGAAACTTGAGTCTTCTAATTCGCTTGTCAGGTGATTTAAAAAGAAAACTATTTCGCACATCTTTTCGAAGAGAAACTTTCTCTAATCAAATTTTTTTAGATAAAATCTTAATTATTAAGCTATTACAAAAATTCTAATGACCTTCTTTTTCAAGAAAGATCAAGCTTATTTGAGGAAGTGACGACGCAATGAAGATTTTATGTAATGTTGGCAATTTCCGCTTTCAGTACTGTACTGTCACTGTCATCTCCCTACAACAAATAATAACAACCAACCTAACGAAAATATTTTAAATAGGTAACATTGACAAATAGCTGTGTGTCGTCACTTCCGGTGTAAAATTTAAAATACAAAAAAAAAAACGAATAACATTTAAGAGTTTTTTTGTTCAAATGACTTTTTTAAATTGTGTATATTTTCGATGAAAACCATCTGCAACACTTTTATATTACATATACTTAGTTGACAAGCCAATTATGTGATTGCTTTATGTTGTCATATATTATTTATAATTGACATAAAACCAGTGTTGTCGGTAATATAAATGATTTGTGTGACAGGTGGAGAAGTCTCCGTTTGCGGAGCGGCTGGTGGCGCGCGGGTACGAGGTGCTGTTCCTCACGGAGGCCGTGGACGAGTACTGCCTGTCCTCGCTGCCGGAGTACGACGGCAAGAAGTTCCAGAACATCGCCAAGGAGGTGCGTAGCGTCGCACAAAGCTCCACTTAGTTTTTTTAAATCTATATTACTATTTTTAGTCATATCGTTTCATGGCGTTCGACGACCGGCGCCCGTGCAATAAAGGACGCTTTCTCGCGGAAGAAATGTATATGTAGCGGGAGCGAGGTGATGTGCTGGACCGCCACAAAGGGAAGAATTTCCCGCCTGGCTTGGTGATGCGCGGGGAACCGCGGCTTCAACGATGTATCCTCGCAAGTTGTATATGTATATGCAGCTAATTGAGTGAACTCTATGATCGAGATGTAGGATACTGCTGGCGAAATCTCGGATGCTTTTTGTAAACTATGCTATCGGCAGTGGCGTAGTTAGGTAACTAAGGGTAAATAAAAAAATGGGGCCCCCACTTCTATTTAAACTCCCCGGCAAATATTTAATCGTCGCTAGTGTTACCACATTTAACCGTGGAGACCTAAAACGATCTCGCGCGCGGGCCTGAATTAATGCATCTACTGTAGGTGACCTGCATTTTTTCACGATTATTCGCGTTATACAGTGATAAGCCGAAATATATACAGTGATTAGCCGATTTGACTTGATTTATTGACGTAACGGTCATCAATATGAGTGGTACTAAAATCAAATAAAATTGAACCACTATATTGACCAGTACTAAACAGTTTTAAAAGTTTATTGACATTAGCTTACTTACTCCTGATATAGCTTTAATTCTTTAATCGTTCTCGAAAAAAAAATCTTGATTCGAATTCACAATAAAACGCACATATCGCTATCCGTCAAATTGACAACACTGCCAACCTACAGAAAGAAATGAGGGGATTTCCGAAGGTATAACTTTCGAATTTCTCTCAACTGAGTTGCCATGATTATAGTCTGGTTGCAACCTGTCATATTTATTTTGAAAATGGAAGAAATTTTCAAAAGTTCAGTTCGAACGAGATTTTCTAGTAAGGGTTCGAGGGCCCTCTAAGCTGAGGGCCCCGGGGCAGTGCTTCGCCAGTGCTTCGTTTTTGTGGTTGTAGTTCCTCGTAGCGGGGTAGAGGTTGTAACATATGTATGTGCGAGCGAGCGTTAGTAATGAGGTGTGGTGGGATGCGCGCAGGTGTTCGACCTGGAGGAGAGCTCGCAGCAGCGTTCGCGGCTGGAGCAGTACCGCCAGGAGTTCGAGCCGCTGACGCGCTGGCTGGGCGACAAGCTGGGCGCCTGGGTGACGCGCTGCGCCGTGTCGCGGCGGCTGGCGCGCTCGCCCGCCGCGCTCGCCGCCACCGCCTTCGGCTGGACCGGCAACATGGAGCGCCTCGCGCTCTCCAACGCGCACCAGAAGGTACCCAGTGCCACGTCACACTCCTCACAGTCCTTTTAACCGAAAGCTCGACGACGGTAAGCTTAAGAGTTCGATCTCTGATACCAAGTATTAGTTGAAGAATGTTGGATAACTAAAATTAATCTAAAATCACGTCTCGAGTCTTTGTATGCTTTCAAGAGCAGCTAACGTTCATTTTAAGACTTCAAAGGCTCGTGTCGTCGTTCAGAGAAATCGCGCTCGCTCATAGAAGTCGAGTCGAGTGTTGGTCTGTGGCATGTTGCAGGCGGACGACGCGCAGCGCAAGCACCACCTGACGCAGAAGAAGATGCTGGAGATCAACCCGCGGCACCCCATGATCGCGGAGCTGCTGCGCCGCGTCAAGGAGGACCCCGACAGCGCGGACGCCCTGCGGGCCGCGCACACGCTCTACCGCACCGCCGCCATACGGTCAGCCCGCTCACACTATACCTACTGTTACTAATTGGCACAAGTTTAAAAATAAACTTAACAATGCTTTTTCAACGAGAATACACAATGCCTATTAGTAATCTCATTGGGAACACTGTCAGTAACAATGTATGTTACTCACTGAGATTTTTTTTCCCAATGAGTAGCAATGTTACTAATCTTGAAGTTGGTAGCTTATTTTCTATCACCTGAATAATATATTTAGAAAGTGTTGTTACGGGTGTCTGTATACTAAGTAATCTTTCACATTCATAACTATAGTACTTTACTACTTTTGTTCCAAATAATACCAATTATATCAAAGAAAAACAACAAAACTTACGTAGCTTAACGCGGCATTCTCTGTATAATACAAAAATGTTTGGGTGCTGACGAGTGAGGTCGGGCGTGTTGCAGGTCGGGCTACATGCTGCAGGAGGGGCAGGCGGTGGAGTTCGCGGAGACGGTGGAGCGCATGCTGCAGACGTCGCTGGGGCTGCCGGCCGACGCGGCGCCCGAGCTCGAGCCCGAGGACGAGGACGAGGCGGCCGACGCGCAGGCCGAGGACGAGGCGAAGGCCGACGAGCACGAGGAGCTGTGAGTGGCCGAGCTCGCAGCCGCGGCCGGCCGCGGCGACCTGACTGCATTTTTTTACTCGCCGACCGTCCGCTCTTCTGGGAATGCGGCGGTCGCTCTAGCTCTATTGTAAATAAATAATTTATTTTATAGTGAAAACCGTTTTTTCTTTCGTCCTACTGCGAACGTTATGGCAGACATAATTAGGTTTAGGACTACTATAGTCCTCGATGGCCTTTGGACGTTTGGGCTCCTGGCCCCGCGCCACAATCCCACACACCCAGCTCGAAAACACTGATCAAAGAATACACGGGCGTAGGTTGGTACAAGTACGAGCGCACTCTATACATCATTGCTTACTACACTTCAGTGTCTTTTTAGGGTTCCGTACCCAAAGGGTAAAAACGGGACCCTATTACTAAGACTCCACTGTCACCAGGTTCATCCATAAATCGTGATAGACAGTCAGTTGAAATTTTCACAGATGTATTTCTGTTGCCGCTATGACAACAAATACATAAAACAGAATGAAATAAATATTAAGGAAGGCTCCCACACAACAAGGGTGATATTTTTACCGGTTTTTGCTCGATATTAATAACGGCAACACAGGAAGACACTTAAATATACAACTAAATATTCACAGAATATTTAGTTGTATATTCACTTTGAAAACATATAATTAAAATAGACATTTAGGGGGGCTCCCATACAACGTGATTTTTTATAGATAATGGTACGGAACTGTTATGTCGGATAGTAATTAAAACAACCGTATTGCTCCGAAGCTGGTTTATTACTGAGGTTAGATACCCTCAGTTACTTACATATACAGAAGTACCTATTTACATACAGAACATCTCCCTCCACAATTAATTTGGAAACCTGTAACAATGATAACAATACTATATCCAATAGGTAACAAAAACTACTTATACTATACATTTAGATAAATTTAGGTGCATGTCTACATATATTCGTATATTTCATTATTTATGGGTTTTCGTACCCTCCTAGAACGCCCGCGTAGTAATTTGTTGTTCAGATTACTATCAGTAACGCCTTCTGTTGGTACTACTTTTGAAATGGCCATAGACTCCGTTGGTCGAGGCTCCTCCTCCACCAACTCGCAGGCCTCCGCCCACTCCTCCTTATTATCATGATCATTACTCTCTTTCTCTGTCATATTCTCGGGGTCGGTTACTACCGGCACATCTTTCTCTCCTTCACCGGAAGCCACGGTAGGGCTGGAATATGACCGCGACGGCAACTCCACGAGCGGCGGCGGTGTCGCGGGACGAACTTGGGGAGCGGGCCAGGGCCGCTGAGGCGACGGTAAATCGCTCGAATTCGGTGTCAAGGAGCTACCCGTACCGACGTTTTCATTAATATTAGGCAATGTTAACTTCCTTATCTGATCTACGTGCCTATACCCGTAACTATCGTAATCTCTAAAATAAATTTGAAACATTCGACAACCTACTGGTTTAATTATTATTCCTGCATTCCATTTGCCTTTCCTAGCGATATACCATTTCGCCCATACAGCTTCACCTACTTTAAATTGTCTCCTTGGTTTTAATGTTTCCACTTCATTGTTTATACTATTACCAATTTTATTATTTTGTGGCAAAATAAGATCCAGTCTGCATCTCAAACTGCGGCCGAACATTAGTTCAGCCGGCGATGAACCTGTAGCACAATGAATAGTATTTCTATAACTAAACAGAAAACTCTGCAATTTCTCTATAATTACTTTTTGACAAACATTATTTTCTGAATATATGCATTGTAACATTTTTTTACAAGTCTTTACAGAGTTTTCGGCTTGTCCGTTACTTGCCGGATGATAAATAGGCGAAGTTAGGTATTTGGTACCATTCATTCGGCAGAAATTATGAAATTCAGCAGAATTTATTTTTGCATCATTATCCGATACAATTACATTAGGTACACCAAATCTGCAGAACATTTCCTTTAACTTTTGAATCAGCGCAGTTGTAGAAGTGCCACGTTCCATATAAATACATTCCAACCATTTGGAGTACGCATCTACGACAATTAAATATATCGCCTGTCCTATAGACATGTAGTCTATATGAATACGGTGCCAGGGAGCCGGGGGGCGCGGCCAAGGCGCGGGGGGCGCGCTCGCCGGCGCACTGCGCACAGCCGAGCAGGCTGCGCACGCGCCGACCCATTGCTCAATATCGATGTCAATCCCGGGCCACCACATTCTACTACGCGCCGAGCTTTTGGTTTTTACTACACCGAAATGAGCCGACTGGAGTTCTTTTAGCATCCTTTCTCTAAAAACAGCCGGAATAATTATCCTATGTCCGCGAAATAGACAGCCATCAATCACCTCTAAATCTGACTTACAATTAAAATAAGGCGCAATTTGTTTACATTTTATTTTCCTAGGCCAGCCATTGTTCATGTACTTAATAACAGTCTGTAGTACCTTGTCCCCGCCAATAGCATGTTTCAAATCTTGGAACATAACCGGTTCCACAGTCTCCTCTAAAAATAGAAAATACCTAGAACTAGCGTCCTGCTTTATTTCATCAGCTACTGACATTGACAAAGGTGACCTAGAAAAATAATCAGCAACCTCGTTATTTTTTCCATTTATGTACTTAGGTATATAGTTATACGCACCCAATATTATAGCGTATCTTTGTAGGCGTAAAGCTGCCGTTACAGAGACCCCTTTGTTCTTATCGAAAATTGATAACAAGGGCCTATGGTCGGTTTTTAATATAAAAGGTTCGCGACGGCCATAAACGTATTGATGAAAATGTCTAACTGCGAAAATAATAGCCGTCGCCTCTTTCTGAATTTGGCTATACCTAGTTCTTTTCGCTAGCCGTTAATGAGCGGGAAGCGAAGGCTATCGGCCGCTCGCGCCCTTTTGCGTCCTGGTGTGCCAGCACGGCGCCGAGACCGGCAGGGCCCGCGTCCACAGTCAGCACGAGCGGAGCCGCGGGATCGAAGTGCGCCAGCACTCGATCGCTAGCCAAAACGCCTTTTACATTCCGGAAAGCTTTTTCCTGTCGCTCGCCCCAATGCCATTCTACGCCTGCGCGCAGTAATTCATGCAAGGGATTTAATAATGCCGATGCATTCGGAATGAAATTCCTGTAGTAATTAACCACCCCCAGGAACCGCTTAACTCCTAATACGTCAGTGGGTGCTGGTGCACAAAGAATAGCTTCCACTTTAGCAGGGCAAGTCCTTAAGCCGTTCTTATCAATGACATAACCTAAATATGTTACGCTGTCCTCAAAAAAACAACATTTATCTTTCTGTAGCCGTAGCCCTGCTTTTTGTAATCTACTCAAAACTTCCCGTAATCTAGACAAATGTACTTGCTTATTAGGTCCCATTATACATATATCGTCAAGCCATATACTTACTCCTTCTACACCCGCCAACAAGGTTTCCATCGCTCTTTGGAAGATGGCTGGTGCACAAGATAGACCATAGACTAAACGCGTATAAGAGAAAAGGCCCTTATGCGTATTTATTGTACACAGTTTTTGGGATGATTTAGATAAAACGAATTGATTATAAGCATTACTTAAATCTAATTTCGAGTAATGCTCCCCCCCGCCTATTCTAGAGAAAACTTCTTCTATTCGTGGTAACGGATACTTATCAATTTCTAAATCCTTATTCAAGGTGCATGAAAAATCGCCGGCTATTTTTAATTTACCATTCTCTTTTAATACAGGAACAATGGGTGTAGCGTATTCTGAATAGCTAACCGGTTTTAAGATACCTAAACTCACGAGTCTGTCAAGTTCAGCACTTACCTTGTCTTTGAGAGCAAAAGGTACGGTACGTGGCTTGAAAAATTTAGGCGATGCACATTCCTTTAGCTTTAGATCTACTTCAAACCTTTTAAAACACCCTAGTTCATCTTTCCAAAGGTCTTGAAACTGTATCAAAAGAAGTGGCACTTCTTCGCAACTTTTATTCGTACGAATCATGTAGTTCTCAGTCGCAAAATAAATTTTAAATTTAGCCATAAAGTCACGACCTAAAAGGGGGGGTCCGCTGCTTTCCAAAACATAAATTTTAATATCATGACTTGATTTTAAGTATTTTATGTTCGCTATAAAATACCCCAAAGGCGTGATTTTATGTCCATTGTAAAGACACATGTTTAAATCGCTCTTTAACAATTTTTGGTTATAAAAATGCTGCAAATATAGTTTATTTGAAATAACCGAACTGCCAGATCCTGTGTCTAACTCCATAAGTGTGTCTACATTGTTCACTATTACTGATAATTTAATAGGATTATTGTCAACATACCTCAGGTTGTATAGTTCACATTCACTGCAATCCTCATGAACTCTAACCACTTCTTCCGAACCTATATTATGCACATTTGACTTTTTAGCCGTACACATTTTTTTTAGATGGCCCTTTTGTCCACAAGTCAGACATTTGTAGTTTTTGAACCTACACTTTGCCGCGTCGTGATTCTTCAAACCGCACACTGCGCACCGCTCTTCGCCCAGATCGTGCCTGTGGGCGCGCTGCGCGCCGCCGCCGCCAGCCTCGCGCTTGCCGGCCGCGCGTTGGCGCTCGCTCGAGTAAAACACCGGCTCCTCCTTTATGTTAGGGGCTGCCGGGCCTGCGCTGCCCGCCTGACGCGCACACGCCGCCGCCTGCGCAATCTCCAGCGCTTTCGCAAAACTCATTTTTTTGGAATCTGCCTCAAAAAGACGATCGCGCACATGACCCGTTCCGAAGCCTATCACGAACCGATCACGCAGCAACATATCCAATTCGGCACCAAAATCGCAATATACTGCTAGGCCACGTAGCCGCGCAGCCCATCCTTCGATGCTCTCACCGTCTGATTTGATTGCGTTGTAGAACTTTGCCCTGTCGGCTAAAGTCGACCTTTTTGGTGAAAAATGATCATTGAGTAACTTCACCAGCGCACTATAACTTGATTCCTCGAGCTTATTCGGATGCACGAGGTTCCGAACCAACCGATAGGATTCGTCCGACAAATTGGTTAACAACACTGCACTTTGGTTTGCTTCCGAAATATTATTTAGTTTAATAAACTGCGTTAATTTTCCGAAAAAAACTTCCCACTCATGGATTTTATGATCAAAAACGCTTAAATTTCCAATATAATTTGCCATTTTAGAAAACGTGGGTAGACTATAAGCCTCGTCGCCAGTTGTTAAGTCGGATAGTAATTAAAACAACCGTATTGCTCCGAAGCTGGTTTATTACTGAGGTTAGATACCCTCAGTTACTTACATATACAGAAGTACCTATTTACATACAGAACAGGAACCCTTCGAGCCCCAGTTCGACTCGCACTTGGCCGGTTATTTATACAGTGTCTGTATGTGATGAAGACAAAGCATGCCAATTTCAAGAAGCTGCCTGACAACCTTTTCTTCGCTCGCGCGTATATGGCACCATTAGCAACTCGCCACACATTCTAAACGCGTCCCATTCGCAACTTCGCAACATAATACCTATTATTAATTTAGATTATTACAATTTTTAAGAACTAAACAGGTAACGACAAAGGGCTTATTTTTTAAGAATTAAAGAATTTGAAATAATCCTTGTTTATAATATTCGGTTGGGGAAAAGTCTTTTCGCATATAGTATGTATGAACTTGTTGTAAAACCACTTTGGCTATACTATTTGTACCTGGCTGGTTTTGGTATCATTTAAAAGTTTAAATTTTAAAGAAGATAATTCAAATTAGAAAAATGCGTGATTTTCATTTGTTTTTCTTACCATCAAGATGAGTGAATCTAATGAAGAAATTAGTTACATTTTAAAATTTTACTACCAAAAAGGTAAAAACATTTGCGATGTTTATGGACCTAGTGCAGTGTCTGTGAGAGTAGCACAAATTTGGTTTTTATTAAGCGTTTTCAATCCGGAAATTTTGATGTCAAAGATGCACGTTGCTAAGTAGTTACGACGTAGCTGAAGAACTGGGAATTGACCACAAAACTGATTTGGCGCATTTGAAAAAAATAGGTACATAAAAAGCTCGATATTTGGGTACCTCACGAGCTCTCTGAAAGAAACCTAATGAACCGTGTACTCATTTGTGATTCTTTATTACGACGTAATGAGACAGAACCATTTTTGAAGAAATTGATAACTGGTGATGAAAAGTGGATCACGTACGACAAGAACGTGCGAAAAAGGTCATGGTCAAAGGCCGGTCAGGCTTTACAGACTGTGGCGAAACACGGGTTAACTCGCAAAAAGGACATGCTGTGTGTGTGGTGGGATTGGAAGGGCATTATTCATTATGAGCTGTTACCACCAGGCAGGACCATTGATTCAGAACTCTACTGCGAACAACTGATAAGATTAAAGCAAGAAGTTGAGAAAAAGCGGCCGGAATTAATCAACAGAAGGGGTGTGGTTTTTCATCATGATAACGCTAGACCTCACACATCTTTAACCACTCAGCAAAAATAAGAGAGTTTTGCTTGGAGGTGTTAATGCATCCGCCGTATAGTCCTGACCTGGCACCTTCAGATTTCCACCTGTTTCGGTCTCTTCAGAATTCTTTAGGCAGTGTCAGGTTAACATCACAAGAGGACTGCCAAAACTACTTGACGCAGTTTTTTGATCGGAAATTTCTATAGCAATGGGATCATGTACTATAAGATGGCAAAAAGTTATCGAACAAAATGGTACCTACATACTTTAGTTAAATGTAAATAAACAATGTTAAAAAATGTTCTGAATTTTCATATAAAATGCGAAGACTTTTTTATAATCTTGTGTAAGCACGGGGACCTATTGAGAGTTTTGTACATATTATCTCTTTATATCATTTCGAAAACTTTGAACCTTAGTTGCTGGTTTTCAATATTGAAGATCTGTTTTAATTATCTTGTTGCTTAGTTGATATTTTTTTATTCGCTAAGGCGTAAATTTACAAACTATAAAACTGTCTCTATGTGGTGCCTAACGTGTTACTTGCCTGTATAGACTGCCTTTGCAGGTCATTGCATTACACCTCAAATATATATTTTGAGAAAATTAAATAATTTGCTATATTTTTTTATTCAAGTATACCATTCTTATATTTAAGTAAGGCCAATTTCGATTGAAATTTTTTGTAAAAACCTAAAACCAAGCACGATGCGAGTTGCGAATGAGACAAGTTGCACAAAAAAAAAATCGTGAACGAGAGGAGTTGCAAAAAAAATACTGAATCGGACGAGTTGCAAATAAGACGACTTGCGGCATACACCAGTCGTACTGGAACTTTTTTAGCGTTTTTAACGCTACAAGGGAAATAGTAAAATTCGAAAATAAAACAAAATATAAGTACGTTTTATTTCTATATAAAACAATAGAAAAAATAATATTTTGCTAGTTCTTATCAGAATACTTTCAAAATACTGGTTCAGTTATACTGAATTTCTGTACTTTATTTTTTACATAATTGGAGTAATTCGTAAAATAAAAAGTAGGTACCTGCCTACTGTGGGAAACGGGCATGTATTTATAAAATTAAAATAATCTCTAATGTCATGTATATCATGAAGTATCAAGGAAGGAACAATAAATAGGGGTCCCATACTTAGTGTCGAATGACGCTGAAGCTGAAGCGTGCGTCGCTTCAGCGTTTCATTTCGCCTTTAGAGTTTTTAACTAACACATTATAATATGTAATTACAAATTTTTTTTCGCCATAATGTTTTTCGCTGCAGTGTCATTCGACTCGGTGAAATTCGTTTCAGTAAGATTTCGCCTCAGTGTACCACGCTGAAATAATTTCACCACAATGTGCGTCGCTTCAGCGTCATTCGACACTAAGTATGGGACCCAATAAATAGATCGTACAATCACAGGCAGTCACAATCCAGGCAATTACTTTTCCGCAAAGAAATTTTATTGTCAGAGAATGTTGGTAGTTTACAGCTATCATATTTGTAGTTGTTTTCCATTGTGGATCTGGCTGTCGTGAGACACATAACATATACATTATAAATTAATATAAATAAGTTAGTTGTTGTGAATCTATTAATAGTACATAACGATATAAGTGCGTAATGGTGGTTATAACACACGAGGCGGAATTTCATCCCGAGCCGCAGGCGAGGGTGTAATAGAACCGAGTGTGTTTTACCAATATATGCACGTATATCGTACATTTTTCAACACACTTGCGAGGAAAAATACGTAATAATCTGAATTCTTTGATTTTAAACTCGACCATTGTAATGCACACGGTTGCTTTTCCGCTGTTTTACTTTTTAAAATCAACGCGGCGCGCGGCCTACCGTACTGGCTGGTGAGTGGGCAAGCCAGTTTGGATTTTGAAAGAAATAATGTTATAGAATATAACTTCACTTTTTGCGTTTGTAACACACGCATGTTTTAGAGCTGCTTTATATATCTAAAGCCGGGGAAATTAGATTCACTTTACCTGCAAGTGTGTTGAAAATGAACATTACAGTCTGACAGTTGAACTATGTTCACATTTTGGACTACTTATCATATAAGCATTGTCTAACGAGGCAGAGCGTCACACGGGCAGCAGCGGCTTGGGCGGTGCGTGGCGGGCCAGCTTGGCGCGGTGGTAGGCCAGCACGCCGGCCGCGGCCAGCGCCATGCCGGCCAGGTTGGCGGGCGGCGCGGGGTTGCGCAGCACCAGCAGCGACGCGCCCACCACCGCCGCGCGCTTGGCGGCCGACGCCACCGCGTAGCCCAGCGGGGACACGCGCCACAGCACGCTGAACGCCAGCACCGCCTGCAGCCACGCCAGCAGCCCGTCTGCGCACACAACATCGGTTACAGCGGCAGCTCCATCGGAAGCGGAGATTCGTACGAGAACGAAGGTCACCGACGTAGCCGAGCGGATTAGCTCATTGAAGTGGCAATGAGCGGGGCACATAGCATTGATGGCCGATGGGGCAGAAAGATTCTCGAATGGCGGCCACATACTGGCAAACGCAGCTGGATGCAGGCCGCTTCCGATCCGGTCGTTTTGGAAATCCTCGGGAGAAGCCTATGCCAGCAGTGGACTTCCTGTGGCTGATAAGATGATGATGATGATGACCTAGGGCGAGCAGCGGCACGGTGCGCGTCCAGTTGTGCAGCCAGGCGGCCTCTCGCCACAGCGTGCTGCCGTCGCGCCAGCCCCACACGGGCAGGAACAGCACCAGCGCCATGCGGCCCAGCAGCTGCAGCAGCCGCAGGTGGTGCACGCCCGTGTCGCGCATGACGCGCTTGGAGTAGAGGTGCTGCAGCGACAGCAGCGCCGCGGCCGCCAGCGCGGCGCCGAGCCCGGCCGCGTCGAAGTGCAGCTCGGTGGCGGAGGCCACGCCCACGCCGCCCGCGATCAGCAGCAGCGCGCCCGCCACGCCGCGCGGCTGCCGCTCGCCGAACAGCACGTACGCCAGCCCCGCCGTCCACAGCGGCGTCGTCGCCTTCACTGCAATGTAAAATGTATCAACGGGTTACACCAGCCAACTGTGACTTATGTGATGGCGCGACGGCGACATTATGTTATTTAGTCTAGATGTATCATCTTGTTTATAGCTTCAGTAGCCCTTCCAAGGCGAACGAGAGGGATGGGGCGAGTGCTTATAATAGTATGTCACTACTGATGGCGCTCATTTCTACCTGGGGATTTGACATTAAATTACAATAATCTTTTATGCATAACCTAAATATAGGCTCTAAAGTACTCATATCCAGAGCCAGAAATCAATTCTACTAGCAGTTACAAAGATCTCAATCTGCCTTATGGCATGAATGACATATTTTTCTTTTTAGAAACTAACTTTGCTTCCTTTATGGCAATTGCAAAGTGGAAAGGGAGAATTTGGTGTCGGAATGAGAATTACTAAATGAGCCCAGATGAGATTTACTACTGTATTACTGTGATAGTTTAGACCTTATCATTATAAGGTCTGAACTATCACAGTCACATACACTGCTAGAATGTGCTTATGACAGTCAATGTGTGATTATGGTTGTGGCGGTGCACGTCCCCAAGTGAGTGCTTGATAATGATACCTATGCATTTTTGCGTTTCACACATTGTGGGTTGTGGGTGATAAAAGTTATTGTTGTGGTTGTAATTAAGTAGCAAAAAGTTTTGTTTACATTATCAATTGTAACATCACTCTTAAAATGCTTGCTTGTCACTTGTGCAAATTAAAGGTACCTATGGAAGGTAGCTTGTATGGGACTATGTTGAGTTTAGTCCCATACATAAATTTTCTTTGTGCATAGATCACATTGTGCACATCATTATGCTTATTGGGAAAATAAAAAGATCATGGAGTAAGAAATACAGTAATATGAAAACTTATCATTATAAATAATACAACTTCAACTAACCAGTATGAGCATAGGAGATGGGCACTTTCCAAATGGAGATCTGAGAGAACATGGTGGTGAAGAACTTGGCGAAGGCGAGCGGCACAAGCACTCGCCAGTAGTAAGTGCGCGGGAAGTCGGGCGTGCGCCGCACGCCGGCCGCCGCGAACGCCGGCGCCGAGTACAGCACGATGGACAGCAGCTGCACCATGCTCACCGTCACCGGGAACGGGAAGTCCGTCAGAACCAGCTTGCCCACCACGTTGGACGCCGAACTCACCGCGTACCACGCCGCGCACAGCGCGCACACCACCAGCACCTCCCGCCGCCCTCCCTCCAACCCCATCCGGACCCTGGCACAGCTTTGCAGCAGCCGCGTAACCTTCTCAGTCACCGACCGATATAAACGGATACGTTTGTATATGATATATCGTATTTTAATTCCATTTCCAAAATTATCACTGACACGGAATTCCTCGCATAATGTCTGTGTTTTTCTTACGACTTACAAAATAAGTGTCCTTGTTTAGCACAGACACCAATCTCTTTTTTCGACTTCGTAGTGCAATATCGGGAATTCGGGATACAGGTACGGTGATAATAAATTCGGTTCGAGCTCAGGGTATAGTAAAAGTAAGTAACTACATTACTTAAATATAAATAAAACCCCCATGACCTGAAAAGGAAAAACCAACTTCAATTCAAAGAAAGTTCACTGTTCGAATGTCGAATGCTGTGCTTCAACGTCACGTCATCTCATTAGCTCAGCTGGCAACTGTCAAATAAAAATGATGACAGTGTCACACACATAGGGTTGCCAGATAGCCGGGAATTCCAGGAATGTCCCGGAATTCAGCCTGTGGTCCCGTGTTCAGTAATTATGTAGTTACATAACACTCAACACGTTATTACTATTATTGTTTTTTTTTATTGATTTTTTAGGTATTAAGTAGTATTATTTTGTAACTATGTATATTTCTTTGAATAAATTAATCTGTAGTTACATTACACCTTACTGTCCCGGAAATTCATAAACACTATTTTTTTTTATTGTTTATTTATTTTTTAACTAAGTTACGGCGACGCAACAAGAAAATATTGCCGCAGTCTGTAGGTATGTGTCGTCCGACTCGCGATTCGTTCACGCGCGATTTCATTCGCGGAATATTGCCAGTTTAGGGTATTTACCTACGAATTTCGAAAATAGCATTGATTATGTCATCTTATCCGCCCGTCTCGCACCACACAATTAATAAGGAATCATATGAAAGGAAGAAAAGCTTTATTTGGCAATCACAACCATTACAAATTACATATATCTACAACAAAAACAACAACTACGAATTGCTTTAAGGAGTACCTGAAGTGCCATTTTTCAAACGCGGAGTCACCTAAACGAATGGTTTTTCCATACAAAAAACCGCTCGTTTAGTGACTCCGCGTTTAAAAATCGCACCATTGGGGGTTTGTGATGGTCACTTTGACGAATTGCTACAAAATCAATTCATCAGCCATATTCCTCGCAGAACTGCTAGAGATTCTCTAAAAATCGGATACTTTACCGGTTCATATTTTTGTTAATTTTTATACATTATTTGAAGGATTAACATTGTTTTTATAAATATTCAACCATAACATAGCGCAATCAAGTAAAAACCCATGCATTTATCTTAGAATTAAACAGATATTTAATAAAATGTGTTTTCTTTTTGTTACTGGCAGTAAAAAGTATGCCATATGACATGACAGTGACACTTCTCCTTCTTGATGTCAGGGTAAATAATGAATAATAGTTCGTAATATTTAGTATTCAATGGTTTTCAATTAGTTTTGCAATAATTTACTTTGATATTGTCTTGTAGCTATGCGCCCTTGGTAGAAATAGAAATAAGTATTGAAATAGTATCACAAATTGCGCTAAAGGGCACACGCACGTAAGTAATCACACCTTTTGATTGTGATATACATAAAAAGGTTAGGTACATTGTACAATTAGATTTACTTAAACCCTTTTGATTTGTTTACAGTATGTCAGCATCAACAAAAGTAAAATGGCTTGGACCCAATGGGGAAAGGATGAAAATTTTAAAACGCCTGAAACTTTTTTTGTTGTTAGGAATAACACTCTTCTTTATCGTAAATAAATATTAGATTTTTTGGTCCAGTCGCTATTTTTAATCGCTATTTCGTACACCAATTAGCTTAACCCAGCCATTTGTTTTGCCCGTCCCGTCTGACTTGTAAAAAAGATGTCATATGACAGTTTCAATTCAATTCAATTCAAATATATCTTTATTATCATAGGATATTTATAATATCTCTTAATAATCGTCACTTTGTTTTATTGCACAATAATTGTTGACGTCAAAAAGTTACTTAGAACTAAGTTTACTGCCGCCTCCAAAGCGCTAGTGCAGAAGAAGCGGTAACAAACTGCACTGCAGCATTTTCTCCAAGAACGTCAACTCACAATGAAATTAATATTTATAGTTGATATGTGGACAGAGTATACATTGTTTGTTGTCATAATTTAAATTAATTTTTTTAATGTCGAAATTTTGAAATAATGTCAAATCAAGTTGTAAATTCAGTATGTACTTAATGTACCAGATTATGACCATTTCTGAGTATACAAACCTTTAAGAGGGACCCGCGCCAAGCTCAAGCCAGACTTTGTTGTCTTTAAGATAGTCATCGGTCCTATAATAAGCCTTCTCACAGAGTACCTTCTTTACATAAAGAGTCTAGTCTCGTCTGGTAAATAAGTTAAAGTGGTCATTATAAACCTCCAGGTCTTAGGTGTATTGATGTTTTACTCATAGCAACTCAAGGAGTATTGCAGATACAATGGGTTAAAGAAACGAATAAAGGCTGTCAAAGCCACTATACAGCCGTAACATTATTTAAAAAAATACGAATCGAATTGATAAACTCCTTCTTTTTCGTAAGTCGGTTAAAAATATCCAATCCAGGGTAAAATTAGATCAAGCCTAGGGTACAGACAAAACCTGACCTGGCAGCTGGAATACGCGCGTAAAATCGCACCAAAATAAGACTGAAAAGTCGCCGTTGTCGTTGATCGTGACATGCTTCATACATTTCCATCCATTTGTTTCAATCGCAACAAGCTGTCGCGCGCGCTGTAGGCCGCCGCCCGAGCACACGCCTATATTCGTGACCGGGCGGTGATAACGATAAGCTTTTTATTATCTCTGGGACTCTGGGCTTCATCATACACTTTTCATACCGTCACACTCACGGAACAGAGAAATAGGTGGAAGTGCCTTGGGCCTAAATTAGTTAAGAAACAAGCGTCGCCAAACTCACACAAATAAACCAATAATCACATATTGCACACATACGAAAAATTCGTTTGATTGGTCGAATATATTTATTTCAATATTAGCCTAAGTCAATAGACCCTACATTTTAAAAACGACATTAAGTCTGAAGCATAAGGTTTATTTTGCTACGGTTCAAAAAGTACTTACGACGTTTTGCTATTTACTGTCTAACTCAAATTAATAAGTCTGATAATTGCGCCATCTATCCTCGAGAAGCAGAATTTTTTCGTCACTTGAATCCCAAGCTACAAAATAATTCTGCTACTTGCCGACAGGTGCGCTACTCGAATAGTGATGTCCATTTTATTTAATATTGATTAACAGTATCGATATCATTCGACGCAAAGGCATTTTTTTCGAATTTTCTTATCTTTAGTTACTTTCACTCGCAACTTCGTCTGCGTAATTTTCTTATATATAATATTAGTATGGATGTGCAGATTAAATCGTGGGTGAAGCCAGTCTCAAATAATTAAAGATCTATTATTTTGAGAACATGAAAAATCCGTCTTTATCCCTGTAGCGATCTTAATCCCAAATGGAATGGAACATACAGAGCATTTTGAGTCTTGCGTTTTTAAGCTGAAATCGCCCAGGGCCGCAAGATCCAAAGGCTACTTTTAGCGTGACGGCGGGCGAGAAAGTGGGAAAGGGAATCAAAATAGTGATGGGTTGCTATCCGCATGCTCGATATGGCTGAGGAATTTCTCTTCTGCCATTTTTAGCCTATTCTCTCGATCGGCTTTTAAAATCTGCGTGGGAATGCGGGAAGTTGGTACATTCTATTTATTTTCTTTTGTCCCTTTCACCCAAACCAGCATTGTGAGCTTAAAATACAGAGAATTGTGTCAATAACTTTGTAGATCCATTACTAGTATTACAGTGATATTCAAGTAAATCCGTCTGTCTGTTACTTCTTCACGCTTCAACTACTTAACCAATTTAATTGAAATTGAATATGTAGGTTTATTGTTTAAGACTCCCGGAAAAGGACATTGGTTTATATCCCAAAAAAAGAGTGATGGAACTTGGCATGGTGAATCTTATTTTGCCATACAAATGGCGACTTATTCAAATTACTTATATTACATTAACGAAGTCTTGGGTTAAAGCTAGTTACATACAAATTTGGGAGCAGCAGCAGGAGCTAGAGCAGAAAAAAATTGACATAAAGGACAACCTTTATAAGAAAACTAGCTTTTGCCCGCGGCTTCGCTCGCGTAGGGGTGTAGTTTATCAAAATCCTTCCTTAAGGGATGCCTACGTCATAATAGCTTTATGCATGCAAAGTCTCAGCCCGATCGGTTCAAAATTGGCAAAGTTTCATACAAACTTTCATCCCGTATTTTATCCCCTTGGGGGTAGAATTGATCAAAATCCTTTCTTAGCGGATGCCTACGTCATAACATCTACCTGCATGCCAAATTTCAGCCCGATCCGTCCAGTGGTTTGGGCTGTGCGTTGATAGATCACTATGTCATCAGTCAGTCACCTTTGAGTTATATATTAGATTAAATATTAAATAAATAAATTATTATATATAAGTAAATTATATATAAATTATTTTCTTCAAAACGCTCCGAACATATGGTGCTTGATTTAGTTGGCATCCAGTTAACCCTACCCGTTGCATTTATCCACTTTTCTTTTACATTTGGGCCTAAAAATAATTCGAAAGGTTAGACTAATATTAATTTTTTTATTGCAATAAAAGTACTAGAAAATGTTCATGTTTATAATAAGTCTATATATTACTTAAAATCGTTGTTATTCTATTAAATGATACCTAAAATTTTGATTTATTTGATCGACAAAATCCGCATCCGACTCGACTACATCACTAATCGAGTAGCGAAGTTCATCGACAAAATTTGTACATCACTAATCGAATAGCAAAATCTGTACATCACTAATCGAGTAGCGACAACTTACGGGAACGAACTTTCTAGAACTGCCTAGTTAATATGATCGTACGAGAATGATTTTCGTAGTTTTTTAAAAGAAAATGCATGTTATCGTACATACTGATGGAAAGAAATACCTACATTGCTTTTATTTTTGTTCTTACTGCTATTTTTACATACTGAAACACTACAACACGGCATATTTAGCGAAAAAAAATGTTGGTCGGGCGGACAAAACGATCTCAACACGTAGCTAGAATACGACTGATGTACGGAGTCGGTCGATCTTGTGTAGTTTTACCGGATTATTACACGCGCGCCACGCCCACTTGGCACTTCCCGTGGTCACACTCACATCATGATTTTTTTGTCATTCATTCTTCATTCATTTCATACATAGTACACAAGTCACAACAGCTGTCATCTCGTGTGCTCAACTCGTAAGGAAATAAACGAAGAAAGTTTTTATGTATTTCTCTATAATTTCTCACTTTGTTTTTTCTATATGTTTAAACAGGCTGGTTTTGTATTACTTTTGTAATGCGTTTAATTTGATACAATTTATTTGAAAAGTCTGTGACGTGCATAAGTTTTAATAAATTGGTACTTTATACGACATTCACAATAATCTAAGATTGTCAGCTAACTTTTATCCAAATAATGATCTATCGGTGTTGTTCGTGATCCACAAACTTCCAACAACGCCGTTCTGCAGGGATTTCCGGGTAAGTGTTCACTAGTTATAATTATATATTGTGATTGTAGAAGACATCGCACCACGTCTATCGTCGAGGAGTGATAACATCATCGTCTTTACCACTCCACGCAATCTGATCACGCGGTTCGATCCTCATCCTTGGTTTTGACAGAGCAGCATTTAAGTGTCCGGTTTTCAAGGTTGCACTATTATTTGACTTACTTTTTAATGTTATGAAGACAACAGCCGTGTGAAAATTTCATGCATATTCTAATTATTCTCTAGCTCGTAATGTTCTGCCCCTGACAAATGGTGATCTATAGCTCCCATATTGTCAGTAGAGGCTTACCTGCAGGAGAAGTAACTTTGAAAACTGGTGTGTGTTAAACTTCTCTCTCTCATAACTTTTTTAATGTTATCTCTCTCTTTGTAAGTATTTTGTGTGATCTTTTTAATGGTGTCTAATCACTGATACTGCACTCTCTGTTATTTCATCTTATCTTGATAATAGAACTCAAAGAGTTGAAATCAACAGAGTATCCTCAAATAGTACACCAGTGAGCATGGGTGTGCCTCAGGGTTCAATAATTGGTCCATTTTTGTTTTTGATCTATATTAACTGATTATATTAACTGACCTCCCCTGTCTTGCAGAAAAGTTGTGTGAAGTAGTATTGTTTGCTGATGATACATACTTTTTAAGGTTGACAGAAAATGCACAAACTATGACGATGTAAGCAATAGTATGTCACAAGTACTTAGTTGGTTTACGACTAAAAATCTGGCCTTAAACACACAAAAGACTAAGTGCGTTAATTTTTCACTATTGCATAAACCCAATACTCACATACCTTTGAGTCTTAATGGCCAAGTTCTAGAATGGGTACCCAACACCAAATTTTTAGGTATAAGTGTAGACTGGAACTTAAAATGGGATAAACATATTGAGGCCACTGCCAAGAAACTTAGTTCGGCAGCATATGCTGTGAGGAGGGTCAGACGGTGTAGTAACATTGAAACTGCTAGGCTAGTATACTTTAACTAAAGTATACTAGCCTAGCAGTTTCAATGTTACTACACCGTCATTTTCACAGCATAATGTCATATGGCTTGCTCTTATGGGGTAAAGCGGCTAACATACATGCTATCTCTGTGCTACAAAAGAGAGCAATTCGGTCGATCTACGGACTAAAATCACGCGATTCCTTAAGAGAGTTATTTAAATCTATAAATATTCTTACTGTGACATCTCAATTTATTTACGACAATCTTCTATTTTTTAAATCTAGGTAAAATAATTTCAAGAAAAATAGTGATGTTCACAGTTATAATACTCGCAACAAAAATCAGCTTCATACGCCTAAATTTCGACTTGCTAAAACTAGAAAGTCACTCTTAGGTCTAGGTATAACATTATTTAATAAACTTCCCGAAGCGATTGTTAACTTACCAATGGCAAAATTTAAAACACATGTTAAAAAAGTTTTATTGAACAATGCATACTATACTATCAATGATTATTTAAGAGATAAAAATGCGTGGATACTTCCTAAACATTTTCCATTACACTCCACACATGAAACATAAATAGCTGCATTTTCTGTTACCATAATAAGCTTACTGTAAAAACATGTAAATGCTCTGCGATCAATAAGTGACCAACATATAACTAATATTTTCTCTTGACAAGGTCTGCGAGTTCGGGTTTTTCATGCTCACTAAAATGTCCAATCCAGTGGTGGTGTCGCTGGTCGGGTCGTTGGATTCCCTGTAATATGGTTGAGTTTAACGATGGCTGATCCGTGCGTCAACTCGTGAACGGGTGCTGCCGGAAGGGACTGGTCAGCTTGGCTTCGCTTTTTTGACTACTTAATATTTTTTATTATACAATTTATGTTTGTTTACTTGTTCGCATGTTATAATGTGTCAACATTGTATTATATTATAAGTATTTATTAATTAAAAGACAATTATAATAATATGACAAAGCCCTTCTGGCGAGTAGGCGACCAATACTGTGAAAATGAGTTTCTTTCGGCGTTTCTTCTCAGCAGTGGTCGTTACGAAGCGCTGGTATCGGTAGCTTTCTTTAAAAATAAATTAAATTTTAATATACTTTACACGTAACATAAATTATACTTATTGACGTGTAAAAGTGCCTGTAAAGGTTTAATAACATTTGAATCTGAATAAACATTTGAATCTTTGAAAAAGGTTCTCATATCTGTGTTATAGTCAGTTTTTGTGTAGATATATGGATGATCATAAGGAGGTTACCTGCTAATAGGTAGCAAGTATTGAGGCCTCTCCAGGCCTATATCCAGCAGTGAACAATGTGTGGCTGAAATGATATTGTTGTGTAGGTTAATGTCATACTTGTGTGTGGGCTTCACCCTGTGTAAGCGTACAATAAGCAGTGTGCTAATAGCAGTTGGTGTTTTTACTTGTCTTCCTATATAAGAACTCAACAGATATGATGATGATGTTTGTAATATATGGTGACAGCGTTATTTTGAACTCCGAGTAAAACAAAGAGTTTAATGACAGAACTAGTGTAGAGAGGTATTCATTGTGTATAATTTAAAGTGAAAATGTATGTCTGGCAATATCTATATCCATCCATTGTTATCTAGGAATAATAAATAGGCGAGTGATGGTAAATCTTCCCTTTATTGGATTCCTAGATGGACGGACATTAAGCTGAACATAGCCATTTCATGAAGGAAACAATAAAAGAAAGCTCATATCATAACACATTCTGAGATTGCTTTAAAGGCATAGCAAATAAAAACATCACTAGCCAGTCTCAGAATGATGAAACCAAATGCGATTGCATGTAAACTTGTTCACTCATGACCCTTATTTTGGTTGACGGCTAGTGATAAACAATACGGAAATTTAACAAATGGTGGGATAGTAAATCCTGGCCCTATACCAGAGAGTTACCGGATATTCATTTCATCTCTAGTGTAGACGATCGCCGCTCCTTCGTACACTCGCCTTGAAGATTCAAGGCGAGTGTTTTGCTGTCCTCAACGCACAGCAAGGTTGCGGACATGCACTCCTCAGGCTTCTTAATATTTAAGTCTGTTACTTATTTTAAATAATGGCTGATGGTTTTCATATTGAAATGAAATAAAGTTAATATTATGGGAAAAATTATTATTTATTTGGTTCGTTGAATGGCTGTAAAACTCAAGTTAGTACATAAGTTCAGAACATCAAAAGTAATAATTAACAAACGCCCATGGCTTTTAGTTTCCCATTACTTTTATCACATCTTTATCCTTTAGTAGTGATTGTCTTTGACATTTAAATAGTTGATAAATTAAAAGTTTCAATCTCTACAAAAAAGTGAGTTTATCGCTACAATATAATGGGGTGTAGTAAAGACTGTTGTTGTGAGACGACAGTTGCTGATGTTAGATGACTTTTATCTGAACCCAGTGTTAATAATAACACAATTGATGAGAATAAAATAATTCTAGTTCAGTAATCCTCTAGTGTTAAATGGAGTGGGCCAAATAAGCCGCAGAGGTGTTTAATCGTCAAGTACAACACTGTACAATTGTTAACTACATGTATGGGACTGGAATGAATTAAGTAATTGTGTCTGTCAAGGTGGAGCAAAGGCGGGTGATGGTGCGATGGCGTCGCGGCGCGTGACGCGCAAGTGGGAGGTTTTCGCGGGCCGCAACCGCTTCTGGTGCGACGGCCGCCTGATGACGGCGCCGCACCCCGGCGTGTTCGCGCTCACGCTGGCGCTCATCTGCGGCACGTGCGCGCTGCACTTCGCGTTCGACTGCCCGTACCTGGCGGCGCGCGTGTCGCCCGCGGTGCCGGCCGTGGGCGGCGCGCTGTTCGTGTTGACGCTGTCGGCGCTGCTGCGCACGGCGCTGTCGGACCCGGGCATCATCCCGCGCGCGGCGCCGCACGAGGCGGCGGCGCTGGAGGCGGCCGGCGAGCCGCCCGGCGCCGCGGGCCGCCCGCCGCCGCGCGCGCGCGAGGTGCTCGTGCGCGGCCGCCCCGTCAAGCTCAAGTACTGCTTCACCTGCAAGATGTTCCGCCCGCCGCGCGCCTCGCACTGCTCGCTGTGCGACAACTGCGTCGACCGCTTCGACCACCACTGCCCGTGGGTGGGCAACTGCGTGGGCAAGCGCAACTACCGCTACTTCTACACGTTCGTGGTGTCGCTGTCGTTCCTGGCGGTGTTCGTGTTCGCGTGCGCGGTGACGCACCTGGCGCTGGAGGCCCGCGGCGCGGGGCTGGCGGCCGCGCTGCGCTCCGCGCCCGCCTCGGCCGTGGTCGCGGCCGTGTGCTTCCTGTCCGTGTGGTCCGTGCTGGGGCTGGCCGGCTTCCACACCTACCTCGCCTCCACGGACCAGACCACCAACGAGGACGTGAGTACCGCATCCGTTCGAGCCGCCTCGCTCCCCTCGTCTGACACTAACGCCCCTTCTTTGTCACAGATCAAAGGCTCGTTCTCGACGCGCCGCGGCGTGGCCAACCCCAACCCGTACTCGCGCGGCAACGCGTGCGCCAACTGCTGGCACGTGCTGTGCGGCCCGCTCGCGCCCAGCCTCATCGACCGGTGCGTACCGCCAGCCAGGAGACCTCTTCACATCTGTCTCTGTCATTATCATTTATTTTAAAATTGTATTAAAATGACACGTGTGAAGTTTAATATTTTCAAAAATAAGAAGCCGCCGCTTTATTTGCCGTGTCCGTGTGCCCTCAGCCGCGGCGTGTTCACGATCGACCTGAAGGACGAGCTGCCGGCGGCGTTCGCGCGCGCGCTGCCCCCGGCCGCCCCCGCCGCCCCCGCGCCCCCGGCCGCGCCCCCGGCCGCCCCCCCCGCCGCCCCGCTGTCCGCGCTGGCGGTGACGTCGCTGCAGCCGCAAGCCGCGCCGCTCTCTGCGCACGACGGTGAGCCGCGACTCTTCTTTGCAAAGACATTTCCGCAAAAAGACCTTCGATACAATTGAAATAGATCCTCTTTAAGAATGCAGTTGAAGCGCGATTGACACCGAAGCCGCGCCGACCCACAGTGGAAAATGGTCGAACAAACGCATATCAAAAATGATTTTTGCGAATATCATAATTAGGCTATCATGCATGGTAATTTTATTAGGTTATCTAATAGTCAAACTATACTATCCATTAGGATATTTTTCTCGTAATGCGTGATATTATTTTTTATTCTTAGGCAAAAGTACATAGAAAACGGAGGTGCCAAATCCAATCTTTGCGCATACATGTTTTGAAAAGATATTGTGAATAATTAACTATTTAGCATATATATTTTTAGAATATATTTTATGCTTATTACCATACAGCTTTTTGATTTTCAAAATAGTAAAAAAAAATCAGTAATTATTTAAAAAGTGACATTCCTTATTTTTCACGTTGTTTTTTTTTGTTTTCAATGTTACCCACGTCTCCCCACGCGCTACTTTTTGTGTTAATTAATAGTCTAACTATTCATAAGCAGAATACCAAAATATCAGTTGCGGGTTTTTGCGGTTTTAGAAGATATGAGAAAAAATGTAATAAAGGTCGGAGCAGGATTTATAAAAACATATAAATATATAATAAAACACTAAAAATTATACTTCATTCGAATCTCCAAACCTTCCCGCATATGTATACCAAATTTCATCATAATACAAAAAAAATCATGAAGTTACAGGTTTTTGATCCGCGAACGGCCTAAATTTTCCATAGTGCGACCCGCCGTCACACACCCGGTGACGCTCGAGTTGTAGTCAAGTAAAAGTTCTTTACCTCGAGCCGCCGACTCTGGCTTGGAATGAGTGAGGCCGCCGACTAACCCGCCGACTAAAGTTGCGGTCAAAGGTCGGTGGGTCGGTGGCTTTTATTATTATTATTTTTTTGTGTTTGTTGTTACTCTTGATTAATTGCTTTCTTAAAGAGGATCTGTGTGAAGCACAGCAACCTTTAAAGTGCACCACTAGATAGTGTGAGCTGTTAAAACCCAATTGATCTGCTTGATCTATCACCATATTTTTTGATAGGCCAAGTGTGGCGACGGGATAATAGATAATTTATTTGTAAAATGCAGAGTATTAAGTGCATGATGTGCTAAATCGACACATAATTGTATGAGTTAAGCTCGTACATTTTCTCAATTCAACTGGTGAGACCCGCTTGAGGGAGGTCAATAAAGGAATTCGTTACATATCACAAAAGGGCCCGAAATTCATCCGGCTCGAAGGAACATTAGGTATGTACGGCGGCGCAGGTTTGGTTGTCACCTAGGCTCACGTTTTTCATAAAGAGTTATGCTGAAGCTTGATGATGATAGTATGGAGACACAAGACCACGTCACATAGAAACCGACTTATTATTGATTGGTCCTTTCTCGATTGCTGTTCGATAGTATATCAATCGTTCTTTGCACTTGATTCAAAATGTAAAGTAGTAACAGCTGACAAGGGGCCTATATTACGTGGCCGCATGCACTTGACACAATGTGCACAACGTGTCCCATTACGATACCTTTAGGAATACATGGAGCAGTGTGACTGAGGTGTAATGTTTCGGTCGGTCTCGGTCGGCAGGCGCGCTGGGCGGCAGCTACAGCAACCTGTTCCCGGCGGCGCGTGGCGCGTACCTCAACCGCAGCCTGGAGCTGGACGCGGCGCCCGCGCTGTCGGCGTCGCGGCTGCGGCTGCTGCACGACACCACCATGATCGACGCCGCGCTCGACCTGGACGAGCCCGAGCCGCCGCCGCACCTGCCGCCGCACGCGCTGCTGCACGCCCCGCCGCACGCCCCGCCCGTGCCCGCGCTCTGACCCCGGCTGCGCGCGACGCTCCATTTGTACATACTTTGCTATTATACGTTATTTTAAGGATATCTCTGTTGTTTTATTTCTTTTGAGTGAGACCTGCTGATTGAATGATAGGTTTAATAGCAAAGTAGAAAGAAGCAAAGCAAACGTGTTGGGCACACTAAAATAATTACGAGTTAATCACAATGCACTAATCACGGAACCATTCCTTAAATGCTTGAAAAATTATTTAATTCCGCTTATCGGCGGTATCCATAGGCTGTGACCATACATACATACATACACTACAGAGGCGTCTCTAGCCCTTGTGGCGCCTGTGTGCAACCAGTACCCTGGCGCCCTCTAGTCTAGTAGGAGCGGGGTCAAAATGGAATAAGTACTAACAGTTATACAGGGTGTTCACAAAGGTATGCTCTTTTTTTAAACTGTGACACCTACTCATGATAATACTGAACAACTTTCCCCAAGGAACCCATGGTAAATTCTCAAAAAAGATTTGGACTTAGTATGGGATCGATCAGCTGATTGACCAAGTCTCCATTCAAAGTCCAAGTTTTTTTTTGAGAATTGACCATTCGTTCCTTGGGGAAAGTTGTTCAGTATCATGAGTTAAAGCCACAGTTTAAAAAAAGTGCGTACCGTAGTTAAGACCCTATATTTTCAATCGGAAATTCGTATGCAAATGGTGCAATTTAAAATTATGTCGGGAAGCAATATTTTTTATGGGAAGGAAGGGGTTTTAAGAATGAAAAAAATCACAACTTTGTATTTCTTTTAAAAATATTTATTTTAAAACTACTTATAGTAACATAACAGGACGCTCGTCACACAAGTATGTATCTTAGACATAAATGTATTTACAAAAAAGTTACTTTTCGAGCTTTTGCATTAGCGAAATCTTTAATAATGTCACTAACTTTAATTTTGATTTCGTGTTCAATACTTATTAACGATGTCAATCTACTTTGCGACAATGTTGATCTAAGGTAGTTTTTAATTATTTTTAGTTTAGAAAATGACCTTTCGCTATGTGCGACCGTGACTGGAAGTGTCAGGTATATCCTCAGCGCAGTGGACAGATTTGGGAACACTGAAATTAATTTATTCGTAAACAAGTAATTTAAAATGTCCAACGGCGTAGTGGAATCATCAATAAACATCGGTAATATTCCGATTTCATTATAGAGCTCGAACTGTTCCACATCTGAGGAGCCAGCATGGCTAAGTTTATTTTCTAAATTAGAGCAATGTGTTTTTTTGTATCAGAGTCCAAATCTTTCCAGTTTTTAAATTTTTGAAGAAATGAAAAAATTACATTATTTTCATTCAAAAGTTCAAATACAATTAGTAGTAAAAATTTACTTTAAAATCTGTTTTCGCGTCTGTTATCGGTTCATCTTCCACCTCATAATTGAAAAACCTTTTACGAGCGCGAGGGCGTGCAGGTGTGGGAAATTCTACTATTGCTTCGACTTCTTCCGCTCCAGTTTCAGTACGGAATTCAGACAAACTTATTTTTGCATTCTCAATCATTTTCACCGCTTCTGACAATACAACGTCTGACTTTTGAAGGGCCTGCTAACTATATTAATTATCTTGCTTAAAATTTCAAACCAAATTAGCAGTTAAAAAATTGAGTTAAGCCCAGGCCAGTACTGTCTGTAATAGGAAAAAAAAACCAGAAAGTGTTCTTTTACTTCAGCCTTGTTGTTACTTGCATTTAAAAGAACGTAACGTACGACAACGGATACTTGTTCTTCGTGTGCTATATCTGAAGTGCAATCTAGAATAATGGAAAAATATTTAGATTGTTTCAATTCCAAAACAGTAGTTTTTTTTATTCTTTCTCCCAATAATTGTATAATTTCATTCTGAATATTATGGCCAAGTTAATGAGTAACGCGTGACTCAGATTTTTGAATAAGGGCAATGTGTTCCGCAAGCACATTATCAAAGTTAGAGGTATATTCAACCAGCTTTAAAAAATTACCATTATCAGAATCGTACATTTTTTGAGATCTTCCGCGAAAAGCCAGACATTGCCTCGCTAAAAATTAAATTATGTTGATTATTCGTTCGAGTACTGCAACCCAACGTTTTTTTTTTCAATTTCATTTTGGTGTAAGAAATCTGCCGAATTTTCTTTGAAAATAACAGTTTTCAATGTAATTTGTTTCCTAAGACATGATAGGTGCCCTAAGCTCTTTTCATGACTTTCTAAAGCAGTAGACAAATGCTGCCAATCTTTGTAAACTATTTTACCATTAAACGGAGTCGAATTCGCATCAGCATGAAAAAGTTTACAGTAAAAACAATAAACAGAATCTGTTGACTTAGAGTAAACCAGCCAGTTTCATTATTTA